>CM033641.1:208687358-209184097 GCA_019512145.1 Engystomops pustulosus | reverse complement strand
ATGGTTGTGTGTGACAACGGCCGTAACCTGGTGGCGGCTCTGCAACTCGGCAGACTGACACATGTGCCATGCCTGGCCCATGTGTTAAATCTGATAGTTCAGCGTTTCCCTTAAAGACATACCCCAATCTGTCTGATTTGCTCTCGAAGGTGCGCCGCATCTGTGCGCATTTCAGGAAGTCCAGCACAGATTGCTCGAACGAGCATCAAGCTCGGACGAGTATGTTCGCTCATCTCTACACCCGAGCCTTTAATATCGCTAAAACCATCTGTGATATTTTATTATCCTTGTCTGTGTGAATAGCTTGGTATCATCTGCAAACATTAAAATTATCCTTAGTAAGGTCATTAGATAACATTAAAAAGTAAAGGGGCAAATAATGACTCCTGTGGTGCGTTACTCATAACTTTACCCAATTCTGTGGTCCTTTATTTTTTAATGAAGTACACACAGCGAAATGTGTTTATACCTGCACACTATAAGAATCTGTCCCCAATGCAGGGCAGCCTAAAACAACAGCTGTTAGGACTCAAACAAATCCCATTTTGTCCAGCTTTAAAATGTCACCCACTTTAATAACAAATCCATATATAAGGGCTTTTCTCATATAGAAGGTGATTTATTGCATTTTTGCCTTTCCTTTCTAATTTTTGCAGCGGATTTTGGAGTAGTGGTGGATTTTTTTAAGGCTTTATCTATAACATTTTTAAAGAAAACAAGGTACAATCAAAGTAATACAAAAATACACAGACATAGCATGTAACAATCACAAAGGCGATCATAAAGTCACCGAAATGACAAAGATATGGAACAGAATAATCCAATCATCTTATTCAGGAGGGTCTGTGCGTATTGCCATTTATACACATTCCAAAACACTCCCAAACACTGCACACCACAAACCATCCTCCCCTGCAACACACATACAGAACTGTTGGGGTAGTTGGAATGGCAGGGGTATTTATTTTGCATATCTTTTTTGCACCTAAGACTCACAACCTGCAAAGTTCACCTAAGGAGTCCTGAGCTAGGGCAACTAGAATTTATCACTAGAATACAGATGTTAAAATCCTTCAAATGTCACTTGGGTCTCAAAAGATTTGCAATTTTTAGTGCAAAAACTTTCCACTCCACATTTCAGGTCCACCGGAGTTTATTTTCTTCTTCCTGGTGCATGTAAGTGCATTGTCTTGCGACACAATTTGAAAGATAAATCCTGCGCTCAGTCCAAATTAGTCGAATCGTCCTTCAGCACGCCCCCCAATTTGTGTCACTGGGAAGCCCATGCATCTCCGCCAAAAACCGATTGCGAGCGACACAATCCCAGCGCAGACACTTGTTAAATACCTGTCAAAGCTGTGCAATCCCCAAGAATGGTGCAAAGTCCGAAGAAAGTGCAATCCACGACCCTTAGTAAAATATCTCTCTTTATTAAACCATTTGTATACAAAATGAAACATACAAAAAACTGATACTGTGCATGAATGTAAAGTCCATTAGTAGTCCTTCAAAAGACCATTAGACTATACAGTAATCCACTCCAATCATTTAGCAGAGACCTAGCCACATAGATGTGCTCACGTCTCAATATAGGGTCTATGGAAAGACAAACTAGCCAAACAAATGCTTTGATAAAAAAAAGATATTTAGCAGCACATATAGTGTTTTTGTGGAAATCTGTTTGTCTGCATGTGTTGTGGAGGTGTGGGAAGGACCTCCCTATCCTATTTTGAATCCACTCCAGTGGGTCTGCTCCATTCATTTTAATGGATAGTTTGTCTTTCCATAGACCCTATACTGAGGCATGAGCGCATGCCGATCTCATCCATGTGCCTAGTTGTCTGCTAAATGTTTGGAGTGGATTGCTGTACAATCTAATGGGCTTTTGGAGGACTAGTAATGGACTTAACATTCATGCATAATATTAGTTTTTGGTTTTTACAGTCAGACAGGCAATACATACAGACTCCACATCAACCAACTACTACAAGCACCAATAAAGTGAGAGATATAACTACAAAAGAAAACAGACTCACAGTTGGAAATATAATCTCACAATGAACTCAGTGCAAAACTCTTTTTTATTTTGATTTATCATAACAGTAATGTTTTACTAAAGGTTAATGGGTCAATGGTGCCATAGTTTTGTGGCATATAAAACTGTGATAGATACATAATATTCAGTCTATTACAATGCTTTACTTTAATAAAGTAATGTGATTGCATGAAAGAAATAATCCATAAATTAGTCTGAGCTGTATTGATGGATGCAAAACAGGAACAGAACAAATGTTCAGGATTTTTATTATTTACAATGCAGGTGGTAAAAATAATGAGATACAATCTTTTAATATTTCATCTTTCACAAAGATTACAAGACAATAAGATGGATCATGATTAGAGATGAGCGAACATGCTCGTCCGAGCTTGATGCTCGTTCGAGCACCTCCTCCTCCTCCGAATTACCATCCGTGGGCATGGCGCCATCAGTCTGTAGCTCTAGGCACAGCAGCTTTGCCGTCGCTAAGCGACAGCAGGCGGTGCTCAAACTGCTGAGCCTAGGCGATAAAAGGCACACCGCCCAAGAGCTATTACAGGGCATCACGGCGCAGACTGATCTGTGGCTGGCACCGCTGAACCTGAAGCCAGGCATGGTTGTGTGTGACAACGGCCGTAACCTGGTGGCGGCTCTGCAACTCGGCAGACTGACACATGTGCCATGCCTGGCCCATGTGTTAAATCTGATAGTTCAGCGTTTCCTCGAGACATACCCCAATCTGTCTGATTTGCTCACGAAGGTGCGCCGCATCTGTGCGCATTTCAGGAAGTCCAGCACAGATGCTGCCACTCTCAGGGCAGCGCAGCGCCGCCTCCAACTGCCCGCTCACCGACTGTTGTGCGACGTGCCCACGAGGTGGAATTCAACACTGACCATGTTATCCAGAGTTTACCAGCAGCGCCGAGCGATTGTAGACTGCCAGATGTCAACTTCCACCAGAACTGGTAGTGAAAAATGCTCGAGTCTCCCATTGACTTCAATGGGGTTCGTTATTCGAGACGAGCACTCGAGCATCGGGAAAAGTTCGTCTCGAATAACGAGTACCCGAGCATTTTAGTGCTCGCTCATCTCTAATCATGATACATTTTAACTGAAACATTACTTTAAGTTGAGCCATTATCTGAATCTTGTAAGAATAACAGTCACACTTTCTAATGTGCACTTACTAAAAGTAATCAGTAACCCAGACATTTTTACAATTTATTCACACCAGGTACCTAAATTCAGATATACATTTTATGCAAGAAAGTATCAACATAAATACCACGCTCAATGTGAGGTCCTGTAGCATGAAAAACTTTTTTTTATAATAACAAGAGCATTTTATTGTCTTGATTTATCACTGGTTGTACGGCATCCAAAAAAGAAAGAAATCAATAAAATGTGCAAACCTGATCTCAAATAAATTGTACACATTCAGATTAAAGTTTTAAGGAGTTTGACCTTTACAACTTAAAACTTCAAATACTATACCACACCATACAAAAATGGTTGGGTGGAATAGTTCCACTAACAGATCCACTAACATTGTATAGATACACTAAAGAAAACACCTGCCATACACTTCTATTGATGCCAAAAATAATAATCTCAATAACTCCTAATACTTAATAAAGTCTTTCTGTAAACTATAAAAGTCAGGTCTGTTATGTTGTAAATTAGAGTGATCATTATTTATGTTTGTTAAATGTCTAAAACGTGTGGTGTTTGGACAGAGAAAGCTGATCTTTTTGCAGGTAATAGGTAAGTGTTCCTTACAGTACAATAGACAATACACTTGATACAGATAATTTTATTGAGCTTAGATTGCTAGATTGGTAATGCTAGACATGTCTAGTATTAAATAACTAGACATGTCTACATTCAGCCAGTCTAGTATATTACAAGATGCATCACCTGCACTGGCACCAGCCACACCAGATTGTCTTTCTCCTATTGAATAAAAAAACATTTAATATCTCCACCTTTTTTTTTCTCTATGAGCTTACATCTCATACCATCACTGCAGAGTGAGGCTCCATGTTTCCTTGATACATTCATTGTATTTTCCAGGAAATTTAACAGTGTATATGTTAAACGTACCCATAGACATTTACCCATACGAAATGAGAGATGTACATGAATATCTACAGGAGGTGTGAGTTAATAAACTGCTTAAAAACTACCAAAGCTCTAGATCTTAGAGAAAAATGTAAGAAATAAATAATAAAGTTGCTGTTCCAGCAAACAAGCACGTTCACCAATCTTGTCTCATGCCAACAGTAAAGCATCCTGCAACCATTCATGTGTGGGGCGGCTCCTCAGCCAAGGGAATCGCCTCTCTCACAGTCTAAAAACACATCTATGAATAAAGAACGGTACCAGAATGTCCTCCAAGAGCAACTTCTCCCAACACTCCAAGAGCAGTTTGGTGATCAACAATGCCTTTTCCAGCATGATGGAGCACCTTGCCATTAAGCAAAGGTGATAACTAAATGGCTCAGGGAACAAAACAGAGATTTTGGGTCCATTGTCTGGAAACTCCCCAGATCTTAATCCCATTGAGAACTTTTGGTCAATCATCAAGAAACGGGTGGACAAACAAAAACCAACAAACTGTGAAAAAATGCCAGGATAGTCCATGAAAAAATATATATAAAATGTTAAGGTGCAATTAGGTAAGTGCATCAATTCCCACACTCCAGGTAACAAATGTGAATAAGAACAGTAAAAATCTCACATTTTAATGGTATGCATTAAAACCATGGTGATCACAGACGAGAAAACATATAGAAAAAGGCAGGTGACGTTTTGGACTAAATATTAGCATTTTTATTCATATCTGAAAGACATGTGAGTGTCCGACGCCATATAAGCAAATGAAACCCAAGGTGGGTGTAGTCTAATGGTGGGTGATGTGTGTAACAGGAGAGGAGTGACTAACTGCATCATGTGATTGTGGTAATTTCATAAGGATTAAGAAAAAGCAAAGGTACACAGATAAATAGCAATAAATTAGATGAAATCCAGACAAAAATTGTCTGGAGTTAGAATTATAAAAAATACTGTTCCGACTTACTTACAAATTCAACTTAAGAACAAACCTACAGAACCTGGTTTGATTTTAAATGTATGTAACGGAAGAAAAAAGAATAGTTCCTATTTGCGGAAAAAGAGGTTACATTTGGGTCTATGACAACGGTGACTCCTGCAGTAATGGAGCCATGTTTTGTTGATAGAAGTTTGGAAAACATTTGGAGAGAGTACACTGCCCAAAATAGGGGCTTGGGTAGAAACTGTAGAGATACCAGATTTGTGGATTTCATTAAGAGTGGAATCATGGCAGAGTAGAGGGAGGTTTATTTTAACAAACCTCCCAGAACTGGGCGTTGCATTTTGTACTGAACATAAAATAAGTATTTTAAGTAGCGGACATTAAATATTGAATACATGGTTTAGTGTCAACAATAGTTCTAGCCTGTTTGCAGAGCCCTAGGTGATATCCTCTTTATGAAAGCGCTGTTTGAGAGATACAACTATTTAGAATAAAGTGTAATAATCATATATTATCAGATGTAGGAATGATATGGAATAACTCTATTTATTGAATTATTATAATCTTGTTATATTTGCTTATCAAACTTATAAGTAGTTTTGCTTGGTACCAGTGTGGGATGACAGAAAACATCTTCTTTCTCATAACTGTCAGTTTTACTGAATTAGTTAAAAATAAGATTGCACATAATAATGCTTGCCATTGCTCTTCTCATTATTTACTTATGATCCTATTGAGGTCAAAGTAACTGACCATGTCCTGAAAATGCCCAATCTCTGTTTAATTTCTAGAATAATTGACATGACTTACTGGGACACATTTACTTACAGGATCACCGGAGTTCACAGAAAGTGCATTGTCCGAAAATAATGCTGCGTGCGGTGATTCACTAAGATCGTGTGCCCGATATCCTTCATGTTTCACTTCCCCGCTCAGGTCCGACAGAGTTCACCATCTTTGAAGTGGTGCATCTAAGTGCTAGGGCTGGCGACACAATCTGAAAGTTAAATACCACGCTCAGTCCGAATTAGTTGGACTGCCTGACAGCCCGCCCTCTAATTTGCGTCACATTGAAGTAAGCGCAGCTGCGCCATTAAAAGGGTCACGTTCGCCACAATCCCAACCCACACACTCCTTAAATACCTATGCTTTAGCCCCCAAAACAAAAGTGCACATGCGACCCTTAGTAAATGAGCCCCACTGATGCCAACATATCTGCTGAGGTAGTATGACACCTACCTCACTTTACGTACCAACCTTTTTTTGGCTATAACAAAATAGAATGGGTTAACAAAAAAATATTTAGCAAAAATCAACAGACATACATTTTATTATAAAAAAAACCAGTAGATAGATAATTGTATTGTAATTGAGACCATAGTGTGGCATATTTATTTGAAATAGTGCAGTGCAATTTGCCTGTGTAGTGTACAAAGTGCGCCAGATTCATGATTTATGGTGGCCATTTTTCATTAATCTCGCGCTCCCTGTACTACCACAACTTTTTTAATATGGGGGGGGGGGTGCAACATATTCCTGTCTGAAGAATAGTGAAGCCGCAACACAAAACCGTTGCATTTGACACATATGCGGCACTGGCGCTTCTTTAATACATGTGAAAACAGATTGCACATGAAAGAACTTGCAAAGTCGGATAGAAAACTTATGCAACCAAGGAGCTTAGTATATCGGGCCCAATGTATTACCTCACAGTAAGGTTCCTTATACTAAGAATGATAACGGCAGATTGATAATTGGGTCACAGCAAGAGCTGCCACCATCTGAGATGATATAACGGTGGATAGATGATTGCAGCTCTGCATATGACTGGAGTATATAATGGCAAGGATAAGACTGCAGCTCTGGATGTGACTGGTGTATCGCAGGATCTAAGCATAGGAATTGAGAATAAATTATCTCTTTATATTATACATATTTTTTTTAAATAAAGCTCTTATGAGCTAATTGTAACTTATATTTCAATTTGTAATCTCTTAGAGGAAGGGCACCTATTGAAAATTAGATGTAAGCTCTAAAAAGCAACATACAGTGGGTACGAAAAGTATTCAGACCCCTTTAAATCTTTGCATTCTTTTTGTCTCATTAATGTACACTCTGCACCCCATCTTGACCGAAAAAACAGAAATGTAGATATTTTTGTTAATTTATTAAACAAGAAAAACTGAAATATCAACCTGGTCATAAGAATTAGGACCCTTTGCTCGGTATTGAGTGGAAGCACCTTTTGAGCTAGTAAGCCATGAATTGGGAATAATGCAACAAGTTTTTCACACCTGGATTTGGGGATTCTCTGCCATTCTTCCTTGCAGATCTCCTCCATTCCCCCAGGTTGGATGGTGAACATCGCTGGACAGCCATTTTCAAGTCACTCCAGAGATGCTCAATTGAGTTTAGGTAATGGTTCTGGCTGGGTCAGTCATAAATGGTCACAGAATTGTTCTGAAGCCACTGCTTTGTTATTTTAGCTTGGTGTGCTTAGGATCATTGCCTTGTTGGAAGGTGAACCTATGGCCCTCAGAGGTCTAGAGCACTTTGGAAGAGGTTTTCTTGCAGGATATATTTGTTGAGGATGAGTTGTGGTCATCCCAAACTTCTTTGATTGGCTACTATGGGCAATCAGTGTAAGGCAGCTTATGTGTGAGGTAAGATGGATAGGGATAAAGAGATTTATCAGAAATGTCTGAGGTAAAACTGTTCAAGTTGCCCATGGAAACTAATCAGAGATCAGCTGTAATTGTATAAACACCTGTGGAAAAAGGAAACTTGAACTCTGATTAGTTGTCATGGGAAACTAGAACAGTTCTGCTCTTAGACACTTCTGTTAACTACCCCCATTGGCAAAGTGACAGTCAGAGACAGACACAGAGACAGTCAGAGACAGATACAGTCAGAGACAATTAGAAACAGAGAGTGTCACACAGAGATGGTGAGAGATAGTCAGTGACAGAAACGGTCAGTGCCAGAGACAGTCGGTGACAGATAGAGACGGAGACATATACACAGACAGATAGACGCCGACAGAGACAGTCAGAAACACAAAGAGACAGAAAAGTTCTAAGACAGTCTGACAGAGAGATAGATACAAATAAAATATTTTTTGCTATCCCATTTTATTTTGTTATAGCTAAGAGCAGTTATTTACTATCCTGGGCAAGAATGGGAGCTACAGCTAGTTGCTTAATAAATTAGCAATGTAATCTACATTTTAGGTTTTTCTGTTAGGATGGGGTGCAGAGTGTACATTAATGATAAAAAATAGAACATTTTTTGATCTTACAAAATTGGCTGTAATGAGACAAAGAGCGGAAAATTCCTAGTTTGTATAAAGATGTTCTATATGCACCCCCATCCTGTGCCTTCTTTTTACAGGTCTTAGTCTAGAAGACACGTCCCCCCCTTTTACTAAAAAAACTGACAGGGTCACTGGGAGTAGCTTAAAGTGAAACGAGTCTTGTGACACAGTGGGGCTCATTTGCTAAGGGTCCAAACGCCGCACTTTTGTCGGGTTTCCTGAATATTTCCGATTTGCACCGAATTGCCCTGGGATTTTGGCGCACGCGATCGGATTGTGACGTATGGACGCCGGCTTTTACGCAACACAAAAATAATTTGTGTCACAAGATCAGCACTTGCACCGGAGAAGGTGAACTCTGGCGGACCTCGACGCAGCAGCAACAACTGCTGGATACCGGGGTCACGGCCCTTAGTGAATCCCAGCAGACCCGAATCAGCGCCGGACAACGTACCGTGGGATCGTGAGTGGACCTGGTAAGTAAATGTGCCCCAGTGAGTCTGCAACTCACTGTCCACTACAATTAAGCTAAGTGAAAACATTGATATTCAAGTCCAAACAAAAAATAGAAATACTGTCAGGACATAATGTAAAAGAACACAGTGTTACTTTTAACACAACAGAAGATACTTCTTAAATGATTGTAAATCTATACACAAGGACATCTGCTACAATAAGATGGCATTCTGCATTTTCAGTGATGACAACAGAAATAAACAAACTGAAGCGTGAATGTGTTGTTTATAGAAGGTGGTTTCACAGAATATGTTCTGAAAGCTTTTCTGTTAAATGTATTCTAAATGTTTCAGATCTACATTTTCCATTCAATGAGGATTTATTCAAAAGTCGCAACATCATATGAACACATACAATAAAACAGTAGAAAAAAAGTTACATGTACAGTATGTTATCAGATCAGATCTACATTTTATGGGTAGATTTACACATAATACCAAAGTGGAGACATAACTATTTTGTTGCAAGGCATTTGCAAACTCATCCTAGAACAGTAAAGATTTCCAGTGCTACTGACAAGGCATGGCCAAAATACAGGATGTTCAAAGACAACATGCAAATAGTTATAAGTAAGGGGGGCTGAGACAGTAAAAGTGCCGATGATCGATGGTGAAGTACTGGAAGCGATTGGTGCCAGTTCTTCTACATTATAGTGTGTCTTCGGCCCCTTGCCCACAAACATTTATTTTGTCCATGAGCTGACTGTTGTGGTGCTTTCCCTCGATGTCAGACAGACCGCAAACATAGGATAATATTCCCCTGCTTACAGCCTGCAAAGTACACATTGATTTGTGTGCATGAGGTCTAGGTGCAAAGATGTAGGAGGAGGATGAAGTAAACAACAAAGCTGATGGATAATGACTTATTGCTTTTGATGTTTAAACTGTCGACTCCCCCACCCGGACAGAAACAGTTCCCTCTTGTATTTTAACCCTTTAACGACCTGGCCTTTTTTTGATTTTTCATTTCTATTTTTTACTCCCCACCTTCAAAAATCTATAACTTTTTTTTATTTTTACACATGTTTAATGGCGTATTTTCTGCGGAACAAATTGCACTTCATAGTGACAGTATTTAATATTCCATGTAGTATACTGGGAAGCAGGAAAAAAATTTCAAATGCTGTGAAAATGGTGAAAAAACGCATTTGTGCCGTTTTATTGTAGGCTTAGATTTTACAGCTCATGTGTAGTTTATCCTTTGGGTCAGTATGATTACGGGGATACCAAATTTCTATAGGTTTTATAATGTTTTCACATATTTACAAAAATTAAAACCTCCTGAACAAAAATATTTTTTTTATTTTGCCATCTTCTGGCTTCAATAACTTTTTCATACTTCGGTGTACGGAGCTGTGGGTGGTGTCATTGCTATAATTTTTAGGACTGTGAGACCTTATGATCACTTTTTATAAAAATTTTTTATATTTTTCAAAATGGCAAAAAGTGCCATTTTCGACTTTAGGCGCTATTTTCCATTACGGGGTTAAACGTAGTGAAAAAATGTTATTATGTTTTGATACTTTGGTACTTTAACCCTAGGTTGTCTGATCAATCCTATCATATACTGCCATACTACAGTATGGCAGTATATGGGGAATTTCCTCCTCATTTATTACAATGTACTCATAGCACATTGTAATGAAAAGGTTAAAACGAGACAGTCTCGGGTCTTCGGAAGAACCGAGGCTGTCATGGCAATGGATAGACACTCCACAATTTTGTCACAGGGAACAACGATCCGCGACAAGCATTGCCAGCGGCGATTGATGGGAAAACACACGGGTGTTACCAGTAAGCCTTTGCTGCAATAAGTAGCAAAGATTTACCGGCTATGGAGAAAGCTCGGCCCGTGCCGGGAAGGGGTTAAGGTAAGTATGTAAAACTTTACATCATGTTTTTGTATAAACTATTACTATATTTATATAAATTAATCATGCCCCCTCTTAGTCATCTGTTCTCGAGCAGTGATGACTAACTCCGACTAAGCCCTACTACTCCCCTTTAGGTGCACTGTTTTCTAAAATGTTGGACAAAGTGTAACTGTGACACAAAAGTGGCGCAAACAATTCATAAGTACATGTCGAGCTTCAAAGTTGTTCTTTTTATTGCAAACATAGACAACAAACACAATAATCTTTATCTGGGCCAGTATCTCCGAGTCACTCCGCAGCCTAGAAGAATCCTCCATAAAATGAATTCTACTACACAGATTGGTGTCATCTGCACACATCATTAAAACATAGGGGTACATCATTTGTAACTGGTGACCTTTAAGAAGTGAGAATCATTGACCAGAACTACCTGGATACGATCCTTCAGACAGTTGTCAATCCAATTGTAAAGGATTCCTGCCAAATCAACAGAACTTATTTTACCCATCAGGCATCTATGAGTAACAGTGTTGAATGCTTTTATAAAGTCCAAGAACACAATATCCACAGCAGCTACTCTATCCAGACATCTTCTCACCTCTTCATAGAAGCAGATCAGGTTAGTCTGGCAACCTCTATTTTTAGTAAACCCATGCTGGCTGCCGTTTGTACTATATGATGTCACTTTCTCCTGTACAGTATTTGCCAAGGTGAAACCTGAAAGCTGCATCTAAATGGTGCATTGGAGCCATTCAGTGCCTTCTGTGACTTCGAGGGGCGCATATTAGTTGCCATGACAGCGTATTTGTGGCTTCCATGGCTGTCATCAGAGCAATATTAGAAGAGAAGTATATTCCCAGTGTACTATACCATTATCCCATGCCCTCATATGACTCTGTAAATGGAAAAATATAAATGTGGCTTATAAAAAATTCAATATAATAGAATATATGATTTCAGGACTTGATGGACAACTTTTTCTGTGCTCCATAAAAAAAAATTCTATACTCCAAAAAGGTTACGCCATCATGTGTTACATCACACCACACATGCTCAACCAGTTGTACACCTTTTAGTGGCCATCTAATTCAGTATAGCATCAAAGCAAGGAAGGAGTGTTTGTAGGGCAGACATTGGCAAATTTACCAAGGGTGACTTCAGCTTCCTTCTGTATGTACACAAGATGCCTTTAACCAAAAGGATGGGCCATATTCTGCTGAGACTTCTACCAATCACTTCTAATACAATTCCTGGGGTAAATCCAAACTACCAATACTGCAGAGAGTGCTATTTTCTATAAACAGTGGCTATAATTATTTCCTACAGGACATGATAACAAATTTAGGGTGTTTTGGTTGAGACCCAGGGCATATCTTCTCCATTGGGCTTGAAACTTTAAAATTATGACAATTTAAAGGATGCAGTGGTTAAAAAATTTCCGTATAGAAATTGCAGTTCTTTGAATGTGTCAATTCAAATTAAGACGGTAACCTGAAACTATTAATTTGGAGGAATGTCATCTTTAAATCATGTTATTTTTACTGTTACAAGTTTTCTATCTTCAGTAACATAATCATGGGATGAACATATCACTACCTCACATGAGACAAGCACAATCATCTCCTGCTGGGGAGAACATTCTGAACTGTCTGACCGTGCACTGAGGATTCAATGATCCGAATGACAGGAAATACACAGACAATCAAAGGCTGAAGATTGAGTATGATAAAGTATCCAGACCTTAATCACATACACCTCTATAAAACCCTTGTAAAATAATATTTCAGTTTCATGCATGGTATAATGCACCAAGTCTTTAACTCTTTAATATCACATTGTAATTCAATGTATAATATATTTACAAAGTGGCACCACCTGAAAAGCAATGTAAGCCTAATGATATATAATTACGTCAAGATGATTGAACAGATTTACAGGTTCTGTCCATCACTGCAGGAGCACTAACTGCAATGGCCAAGGTGGATGATAACACCAATTGTGGCCCCTTAACCACTTTGATGTAGTTATAAAATCGCCAATCGAGATTTGTTGCTTTGGCAACAATGGCCCCAATAACTGACATCTTAGTACACCTAATAGAAGGCAAAGATTCTGCTGTACATGTGTATGTGATTGAAAAGTGATAAGAGATATAAAAAAATACAATGAGCAGGATGCTAAAATTATCACATTAAACATAAATGAACACATAAATTAGGACACAATAAAAATGGCTAATAGCTCCAACCCAAAAAATATTTAAAAATATTATATGAGCTTACCAGCTGTCAGAAGGCTGAAAACAGGACTACTTATGTTTCCTTTTTTGCTCCACATCTTCAAAAATCCATTAAAAAATATATTCATTTAGGCTTGTTTTCTGCATCAGAAATTGTAGTTTCCAGTGACAGTATTTAATATTTTATTAAGATTATAAAAATTTCAAATGTGGTGGAATAAATGGAGTAAAACAATGGGGGTCATTTACTAAGGGCCCGATTCGGGTTTTCCCGGCGTGTTACCCGAATATTTCCGATTTGCGCCGATTGTACCTGAATTGCCCCGGGTTTTTGGCGCACGCGATCGGATTGTGGCGCATCGGCGCTGATATGCGCACGACGGAAATCGGGGGGCGTGGCCGAATGAAAACCTGACGTATTCGGAAAAACCGCTGCATTTAAAAAAAAAATTGTGTCGCGAAAATGACACTTACCTTCATCCTGGATAGGCCGGTGTATTTCGAGGCATTCCAGCGGACTTCAGCGCAGCAGCGCCACCTGGTGGACGTTAGAGGAACTGCTTTGATGAATCCCGGCCGGACCCGAATCCTGTGCAGAGAACGCGCCGCTCTCGAATAACGAGTACCCGAGCATTTTAGTGTTCGCTCATCTCTAAATGCGAACCTTTGGCCAAGTCTGGGAGAGGTTTTCATCCAGGATATCGCTGTTCTTTCCCGCATTCATCTTTGATTTGAAACCATTTACTCTGTCCCTGTAGCTGAAAAAAACAGCATGATGCTTCCATCACCACCACATTTTCTCCACACATACTGATTTCAACTAATACCAATACTTTAAATCTTTGTCTCATGAAACCAGAGAATCTTATTTCTCATAGGCTGGGAGTCCTTTGTTTTTTTGCAAACTGTATGCAGGCTAAGCTTTCATATGTCTTGCATCTGCATACAGCCCGGACTGCTGGAGGGCTGCAGTGATGGTTGACTTTGTGGAACTTTCTCCCACCTCTCTACTGCATCTCTGGAGCTCAGCCACAATGATCTTGGGGTTCATCTTTCACTCTCTCACCAGTGTTCTTCTCCCATGATTGTTTAGTTTGGCTGCACAGCCAGGTTCAGGAAGAGTTGTGGTGGTTCCAGGCTTCTTCTATTTAAGGGTTATGGAGGCCATTGTGGTTTTAGGGACATTGAGTACTGATGAAATTCTTTTGTTACTTTGGACAGATCTGTACCTTGCCAGAAAACTGTCTCTGAGCTTCTCGGGCAGTTCCTGACATGCAGTGTAAGCTGCGAGGTCTTATATAGACAGGTGTGTGCCTTTCATAAATAAAGTCCAATCAGTTTAATTAAACACATCTGAACTGCAATGATGGAGTAGAACTATGTCAAAGAGGATCAGGAGGAAATGGACAGTATGTGATATTTCAGTTTTTCTTTGTGAATAAATTAGCAAAAAAGTCTGATATCTTTTTTTCTGTGAAGATGGAGTTCAGAGTGTACATTAATGAGCAAAAAAAGAACTTTTTGGATCTTACAAGTTGTCTGCAATGAAACAAAGAGTGAAACATTTAAAGGGGTCTGAAACCCTTCCATACCCACTGTAGATATGAATACTCATTGGGTGATGGGTACTACCATACACTGTAATCATTACAGTTCAATTTCTGCTGCATATTGGTGGAAGCAGGAACTCTGTTTATCATATAACAATATAATGTATGGAATTACGTACACGACTACGTGGTCACTGCATGACTAGGCATGTTGCAGCACTTAAGGGAGGCGTATAATGGATTAAAGGTCTCCGTCTTTTTACTGAGATACGTGAGTTGCATAAAATTGGACATTCATTGGATGGATATACTGCGCTTAAGCGAGTATGCATGAACATTGATTTACTCACGGAGTCTTTTGATCTAAAAATGCAAGCAGCTATTATATTACCTGGAAAAAATTTTCTCTGTGGGAAGAAATAAATATAGAAACATAAGAATTCTGCGAGAATAGCTGACTTATTGGTAAACAACTAACTATTCTTTTTTTTAAATATTCTGACATAGCTATAATATATTAATAAATGGTCCCAAGACTCTTTCAATTATAAATATATAACATTTTTGTAATTAATTTATGGTTGTAAATTGTTTTTCTTCTATCTTCAGCCCATAATTGATATGCTTTACAGCAACTTTAATCGCCATAAGCAGCAAAAGGCATTATTCATATACAGACAGTCCCCGGGTTACGTACAAGATAGGGTCCGGAGGTTTGTTCTTAAGTAGAGATGAGCGAGCACTAAAATGCTCGGGTGCTCGTTATTCGAGACAAACTTTTCCCGATGCTTGAAGTCAATGGGGGACTCGAGCATTTTTCAAGGGGAAAAAGGAAAAAATTTCAGCTCACCAACAATGAAAGCATTGCCGTATCTGGCCAATCGCACGGAGTAAAGGAGTCGGGCCGCTCCGAGTAACACTGAGAAGAAGATGATGGACACTCCAGCGTGGACAAAAAATGGAAAAATATCAAAAAATATTTGGAAAGAACATATTAAAACCTAACGTTTAATCAAACGATTAAAAGGCCATGTGCACATGGAAGAGAGAAAGCCATTGACGCGTTTCGGAAGTTACTCCTTAGTCATAGTGGCGTATACACGTGTGGAAACAATCGGCATTTAACAGGTAAGGCAACACCTACAGGGGAGGGATTGAGGAAATGACGTGAACTTTTGTTCTTCCGTGTGGGAACATAACATGCAAAATAAGAAATAACATAAAGGACCAGGATTAATAATGTTAGTAAAAATGCATAAGATCTGATCTAAGGTTTAGACCGTGGGGGTGACTGGTGTTCAGAGTCAATATCCAAAAAGCTTCTCTAGTAAGTAAAATCTTGCGCCAGTCTCCAACCCCTTTTCGGTGCAAGAACCTTTGCTATAATTGTAACTGACATATGTGTAAAAGAGCTATTATGAACAGTTTTAAAATGTATGGCTACTTTAGATACATTACGAAAGGATGTTTTGTTTACATCATTCATGTGCTCATATAAACGTATTTTAAATTGTCTGGTTGTGCAGCCTATGTATTGTAAATGACAATGGTTGCAACTAATGAGATATACTACATGATGACTGTTACAATTAAAGTATTTATTGATGTGATATATTTTGGGATCCGAATGGCTGTAGCTGTAGAAAGTAGTGGTTTTAGACATGAATTTGCAGGTATTGCACCTATTTTGACCACATTTGTAATTACCTTTCAAGTCCAGCCATGTGGATGTATTAGTATTCTGTGAACTGGAAAACATGTTAGGGGATACTATGTTGCCAATGGTAGTAGCTCGTTGAGCAACAAAGTGCACTCCTCCGGACAATAATTGTTTAACTATAAGGTCCTGATACAGCAATGGCAAATTATTGGAAATAATGTTACGGATCCTCGAAAAATCTTTACTATATGTAGTACTAAACACCTATTTATTTTTCGTAGAGTCTTGTGTGCGGTTTTTACAAGAAAATAGGTGTTCTGTGCGGGGTTTGCTGGCTACTATGTGTTTGGCTCATTCCAGGGTATGGGTTTTGTACGCTCTATTTTTGAAACGCTCATCCATGATTCGGGTTTCTGCTACATACTTGTCCTGTGTAGAACAGGACCTAAATGCCCTAATATACTCGCCCACTGGTAGATTTCTAATGATATGTTGGGGATGACAAGAACGAGCATGAAGGGTTGTATTGCCCGAAGTGGGTTTTCTAAAAAGGCAGGAGGAAACAGAATGTGAGGAAGTATGTCCTGTTAATGTAATGTCTAGAAAATCTATGGATGCAGTGTTGTAATGATAGGTAAATTTGAGGTTTAGACTATTGTCATTGATGTAACTGACAAAATCAGAAATGTTGGATGTATTACCTGACCAAACAAGAATGCAATCGTCTATATACCTTGCGTACCAACGAATTGAGGCAGCGAAAGGATTAGAGTCAGAGAAAATGTAAGATTCCTCCCACCATGCCATATAAAGATTGGCTAAGGAGGGGGAAAATTTAGCCCCCATGGGGGGCGTCAATGGCTTTCTCTCTTCCATGTGCACATGGCCTTTTAATCGTTTGATTAAACGTTAGGTTTTAATATGTTCTTTCCTCGCCATATTCTGATGCCAAAAACTGTTTCATACTCAAGTGTACAGACCTGAGTACAGTACAGTGTGTGAAAAATCTTTTGCAGGGTGAGATGTCATTTTCATTGCTGCCATTTTGCATACTGTCTTTTTTAGGAGCTTCAAAATGGATAAAAAGTGGTGGTCGGGTGCTGTTTTCCAGTCACTGTTTTTATATCTTGATAGATCAAGACTTTTGGGACACTGGATACCTTACATGTTTAGGATTATTTTTGTTTAATTATTTTTATATTAGTTCTAGGGAAACAGTGGTGATTTAAACTTGATGTACTTGCAGTACTGACAGCCCCCGGGTTACGTACAAGTTCTTTAGGTTTCCTCTTAAGTTGAATTTGTATGTCAGAACAGTTATATTTTATAATTGTAAAATTCAGTTCATGACCCAGACTTCAGTCTGAACCTTGACGTGCACAAACTCCATTGAAGTAAAAAATAGCTGTAAAATGGGGCTTGTAAGGGCTAGAGGGCTGGTGGTAAATGGTCGGAAATGCTATGGAAACTTCTTAAATTAATAACAAATAATACATTGCGCACACTCTAAGCTGTATAGTTGGTCAGCAACCTTTGCACTGCCAAGTTGAGCACATGTGCAGTACGTGCAACAGTTGTCAAATTTGTATGGCTTTAAGCTGCTACAAGGTTCTGGCCATTGTCACACACCAGCTTGCCTGGCTTGAGATTCTCTGGCAGCAACCACTCAACTGTCTGCTCCTAGATCCCAGTTCACAGCTCCGAGTCAGTGTGCGGTCTTTCAACTAGTGACAGATGAGTTTTAGCATGGCTGTTTCCATGGCTTTGCTAAAAGTGGTGCTTTGGGCACTTTGCTGACTGGATGAGGAAGCAGAACAGGATAAAGCAAAGTCGAGGGCAACTGGAAGCAAGTGAGGGCAAAATGTGAGCCAGAGAATCTCCTACCTTGGGACCAGCCGTTACTACATTAATCTAGTGGGCAGTTAAGGAGATATAATGTCCCTGCCCATGCTAACTGGTCCATATGTCATTGGTGAGGTGCAACCTGGGACAAATAACAATTCTCAATGCACATTTGATCTTGTCCACAACCAGTTGGTGCAGGGCAGGGACTGCCTGCTGGGAAAAGTAGTGGTGGCTAGGAACAGGTGTCAGCATCAGATCTTAAAAGATGTATGTCTCCACCAGCCTAAAAGGGAGCATTTTAAAAGCCAGCAAATAGAAAATTCACCTATTCAGGACCTGGGCTTGTGTGTGAGATGGGCCAAACTTTCACTTTCTCTCCATGATTTGAAGGATGGGGAGCTGAATGTATAATGTGGACAGGCTTGGTGATTGTGGTGCAGCTGGTGGCAGTAATGGAGGCAGCAACACATCCTCCCTTAACGGGGAGACAGGTAGCCTTGTGACTATGGAGGCAGTGGAACAGGCTGGATCACCTGAAGTAGCAGTTATAGTCTTTACAGTGTTTCCAGGCTTTTTGGTGCCTTAGCCACTGCAGTTCATGTTTACCCTGCATGAGGTTCTCAAATCGTTAAGGTTTTGGGCACTCCTTATGGACTGGTGGCACAGCATACAAAGGCCCCCTGTTCTGTCTTCTGCAATCTGTGAGAAAAAAATGCCACTGTGGGATTGTTTCCTTGGTCCCTGATGTGACTACGGGCTCACCTTTTGCTTATTCTGCCAGCTGCCTATGGCTTTCTGGCCACCACTACTTAATCTGAAGTATCACTGCCTTCTACTCATGTTGGGTCTAGGACCTCATCATAATCCCTTGCATGCTCCTCCAAAGCCACAGCCATTGGCAATTGCGTTTCATTAATATCATAGGTCTCTTCTGACTGGCCCACATTCTCATCTTCCAATATAAGTTCTTAGGAATCTTGCAACTCTATGTCTGGAGCAGGTGCATGCAGATGGGCTAGGAGAGTCATCATACAGCATGAGTGACCACTCCATGACTTTGGTTTAAAGTCCAGATAGTGGTGATCTATGATCACACATTCACAGACCTGCTCCACTCCTGGTGCGTGAACCTCCAAGAACGCCTTTCTTTTTATCCAAGTGCAATTGAATTTGTAAGGACGAGGTTCGCACTCTTGCTTGCTTGTATCAAAACTTTAAACTTTATTCGTGCATGGAAACAGCGGTTACAAGATAGAATAAGACTTTTAGTGTATGCAAATACATCTAAGACTGGTAGTGTGAGGTAACACTGCTGCAAATACATCTAAGATTGGTAGTGTAAAGTAACAATGATGCAAATACTTTCAAGACCAATATTGTGAGAACATTGAAGCAAGTAGGTGTAATTCAGGTAATGTGAGTTAATACTGATGCAAATATTTCTAAGACTGGTAGTGTAAGTTAACACTGATACAGGTATGATGCAGGTACTGCAAATTGTACTGAGACTTCACCTATAAGATTTTGCTGTATGAGCAAAACCCTTTCCCTAGCTCTGTCTCCTCTTTGTAATGGTGTCTGGACATGTGCCCCTGCAGAGATGAATGTCCTGCCTGGCCAATCACAGCCATGCCCACAGAGGACATGGCTGTGGTTGATAAGGGGCTGCAAGGTAGTTAATTGGCTACTTATCAGCTAGCCAACCAGTTTGGCATGTTTCCCCAAACATGAATCTGAACCACAAACATCAGCGGCTGAACAAATTCAATATCGAACAAAATGTGCAGGTTCGGCCCCGCTCATCATTATTTCTTACATTTATTTATTTACTGTGTGAATAGTATGTATTTGAAATATGTGGAATTTACATTCTTGTATATAAAGTTATAGGACCATCATCCATCAATGTAGTAAAATTATAAATAAATTGTCCTTATCTAACAGTGGATCAATTTATAAAAAAATCATTTTCTGCATAGCAGTGAAAACTGTGAAACCAACCATGAAGATATTCTTTGATCACAGTTTCATAGACCTTTAGTACTGAATGTTTCCACTTCACATAATTCTGCATTTTTATGTAATCACTATTAAGAAATGATCATAAACCTTGTTAATCGACCAATGACCTCATCAGCACATTTAATGGAATAAAGGTGCTTAGTAAAGGACTTGTTCTATCACTATGTATACTCCAGTTTTGTTCAATGGGGCAGAACTTATTACATAAATTAGCATTTTGGTACTACATTTTTCTTGTAAAGTGAATCCCAATCCATGTAAAATCATAATAAACTAATTGTATTCACATAATACTGATACTGAGATTAGTCTTCCTCTGTTGCTGCAAAATTACAAAGTAAGATACTGGTATGTTTGTATTTCGCTTGCAAAAAACTGCACACCACTCTTCTATTCAAAAATAATACTTGAATTTACTATTTGTATATTTTCTAAAGATGTAAATATTGCACAGAAATTTCCACGTTCGATAAAGGTGCCATTCCATAATAAAGGTGCCTTTGCCATGATAAAAGCATATACAGTGATACGGGAAGTATTCAGAACCCTTCACATTTCACTCTTTGTTTCATTGCAGCCAATTGGTAAGATCAAAAAAGTTATTTTTCTATTTGCTTTTTTTGAACCTGACAGTGCAAGAACTAGATAAACATGGCCAGTATTTCAAAAGATTTCTGTTAGAAGTATTTTATTGCACAAACCACATTTCTCTGAAAAAATATAACAACACAGAGTCACTGACCAAAGTAAACGTTGAGTAAGTCATACTTCTGAGAATTATACAGCAATCCAAGCTGTTCTCATTACACAACATCATTACACAGATGCATCCTTGCAAAATGTATGATATGTATAACATATCAAATAAATACAACATCTGGATTTTTCTTAGACGCTAAATCTCATCCAGAAATTAAAAGGTTACATTGTATTCTTGCTGATTGTGAAAGGAAAGTGTCACCAGATTTCCGAAAATCTTCAGGATTTAAAATATAGTCCAATTTTCTTTTATATATTGGACCTGTTGTTATTCATTTATAGAACAACATCATTTAATGATATTTGTCTAAAATTAGAATATTGTGATCATTAGTGTTTAACTCTTGTACTTCTACATGTAACATTTACCGTATAAAGTGGGTACTGAAAGTATTCAGGCCTCTTTAAATTTTTTACTATTTGTTTCACTGCAGCCAATTGGTAAGATCAAAAATGTTATTTTTTCCTCATTAATGTGCACTCTGAACCCCATCCTGACAGAAAAAAATGTAGATATTGTGCTAATTTATTAAACAAAGAAAACTTAAATATCCCACAGTCATTAGTATTCAGAAACTTTGCTCAGTATGGAGTAGAAGCACCTTTAGAGATTTGACAGCCATGAGTCTGCTTGGGAATAATGCATCAAATTTTTCACACCTGAATTTGGGGATCCTTCGCCATTCTTCCTCACAGATCCTTCCAGATTCCTCAGGTTAGATGGTGAACGTTGGTGGGCAGCCATTTTCAAGTCTCTCCAGAGATGCTCATTTGGGTTTAGGTCAGACTGGGCCAGTCAAGAATGGTGACAGAGTTGTACTGAAGCCATTGCTTTGTTATTTTAGTTGTGTGCTTGTATTGTTGGAATGCGAACCTTTGGCCTAGTCTGGGAGAGGTTTTCATCCAGGATATCACTGTTCTTTCCCGCATTCATCTTTCATTTGAAACCATTTACTCTGTCCCTGTAGCTGAAAAAAACAGCATGATGCTTCCATCACCACCACATTTTCTCCACACATACTCATTTCAACTAATACCAATACTTTAAATCTTTGTCTCATGAGACCAGAGAATCTTATTTCTCATAGGCTGGGAGTCCTTTGTTTTTTTGCAAACTGTATGCAGGCTAGGCTTTCATATGTCTTGCATCTGCATACAGCCCGGACTGCTGAAGGGCTGCAGTGATGGTTGACTTTGTGGAACTTTCTCCCACCTCTATACTGCATCTCTGGAGCTCAGCCACAATGATCTTGGGGTTCATCTTTCACTCTCTCCACCAATGTTCTTCTCCCATGATTGTTTAGTTTGGCTGCACAGCCAGGTTCAGGAAGAGTTGTGGTGGTTCCAGGCTTCTTCTATTTAAGGGTTATGGAGGCCATTGTGGTTTTAGGGACATTGAGTACTGAAGAAATTCTTCTGTTACTTTGGACAGATCTGTACCTTGCCAGAAAACTGTCTCTGAGCTCCTCTGGCAGTTCCTGACATGCAGTGTAAGCTGCGAGGTCTTATATAGACAGGTGTGTGCCTTTCAAAATAAAGTCCAATCAGTTTAATTAAACACATCTGAACTCCAATGATGGAGTAGAACTATGTCAAAGAGGATCAGGAGGAAATGGACAGTATGTGATATTTCAGTTTTTCTTTGTGAATAAATTTGCAAAAAAATCTGATATCTTTTTTTCTGTGAAGATGGAGTTCAGAGTGTACATTATTGATCAAAAAAATAACTTTTTTGATCTTACCAGTTGTCTGCAATGAAACAAAGAGTGAAACATTTAAAGGGGTCTGAAACCCTTCCATACCCACTGTAGATATGAATACTCATTGGGTGATGGGTACTACCATACACTGTAATCATTACAGTTCAATTTCTGCTGCATATTGGTGGAAGCAGGAACTCTGTTTATCATATATCAATATAATGTATGGAATTACGTACACGACTACGTGGTCACTGCATGACTAGGCATGTTGCAGCACTTTAGGGAGGCATCTAATGGATTAAAGGTCTCTGTCTTTTCACTAAGTTACGTGAGTTGCATAAAATTGGACATTCATTGGATGGACATACTGCGCTTAAGCGAGTATGCATGAACATTGATTTACTCACTGAGTCTTTTGATCTAAAAATGCAAGCAGCTATTATATTACCTGGAAAGTTTTATTGTACATCGATTCAAAATGTGAATGTTTCATGAAGAATATGAAATAAAAAATATATTTAATGTGATGTGATACTTATTGTGGTCAATCTTGTTTTTGGACATTATTCACTTCTGTGATCATGGACTGGTCATTGCAAAGGTGTTTTAATGCAGTGGATAGAACTGGATGGAAGTCCATGGCAGTAATTTACAGCATTAAATTGTCCATGGTATGTGTATTAGCAGCCGCTGATGTGTGCCTTTCTGAACTACTGCAAAGTGATTATGGGTATAGCTAGCTATGGTGTTTGGATTGATAAGTACCACACCCATCTCTTTACTGAGACAGGTTTACCCATTGTGATTAACAGCTAATCACTCTGTCACATGCTCCCTCTGTCACATCTCCGAGTTTTGGCTCAATAACTCTTGAGGCCAAGTCCTGAGATCACATAAGATTCCTGCCCACCTTCCTAGTCTGTTGGCTTTAGTTATACTAGCTCCACACCTTGTTAGAAACGTTTTATCCTGACCTTGGCTCCTGTTCTCATTTCTTTTCTCTATTTGTAATTTTGTGAATTTGCTTTCCTTGTTGTGACTCAGCTTTGGTGACCATTCCTATGTGTTTGAATTGTTTTGTATGCATGTTTTTCACTTTGACCTATGTAGGGATTGTCAACTAATTACTAGCCACTATTTACGATGGCTTTGACAAAGCAGGAAGGACTAGATCAGTGGGTTCAGATGTAGGGCTCACTGTCTTGTCCATGTTCCTGCAACTGGTCCCCCTCATTACGTACATGTTACATGTGATTGACCAAGGCCCTGTGTAGTTTTAATTCCTTATCCAATTAGTGGCAGGGTAGAGTGGAGTAGAAGTGCTTTTGTGTGGCTTTCATTCTGAAGAACATGGGCATGGCTGCAGTTAGACATGATCTATTGATAGCTTCACCTGCCATCACTAACTATTTTGGTTGTGCCTCCTTTCAGTTTCATCACCATGATCTTAGT
This sequence comes from Engystomops pustulosus, assembly GCA_019512145.1. Taxonomy (NCBI): domain Eukaryota; kingdom Metazoa; phylum Chordata; class Amphibia; order Anura; family Leptodactylidae; genus Engystomops; species Engystomops pustulosus. The sequence goes on along the minus strand of CM033641.1, from coordinate 209,160,072 downwards.
CATATATGTCAAAGGTTCTGAACATCTACATGGCATCTGGTTGTATGTGTAACACTGCATCAGTTTTAACCATAGTATTCCTTTATTGAGATTTATATAATAGTTCTGCATTGTCTGGTAAATTCTGACAAAATGAACTTCAAACTTCTAAGAGCCTGGAAAAGTAAAAACATTTTTCTTCCATTTCTATATTCTAGTTTTTCATCTTGTTAAATTTAAAAGAATAATGATTGCAGATTGTACAGAACACAAAAGACTGTTTCTACCTTTCTTGTAGAAGTGCAATATATAACAAGGATTCACAATTCATTAAAACATTTATTTAGACGCTTTCTACACCAGAGAAACATTGCATATTTACATTGAGCAAATAAGTATTCCTGCAGGAATGTAGATGTGAATACTGTGCAGTATATGTCCACATTAATTACTAATCATTACAAAATGGAAATTACCAATTAGCACTAAATGTAAGTTACTTTATTACGTGTGACTTCTGCATTTAGCACATTAACTCATTCTAATTACTAAATCCTACAGTGTTTAACACAAAAATAGTTTCATCCTCAGGGTTTGCGGTTTAAGAAGAAATGTCTGGAGTAGAATATAGATGCTTAAATGGGCTTCAGCATACCATCACAGGAATTTAACCCCTTGTATTTACACTAATTTGCAGACAGATGTGTCTATAGCATTCAATGCAGTAAGACTGCATTCCCACCTTCAGTTTGCCCCCCTTTGTAAGGATGTGCCAGGCGGATTCCTGATGTGTCCTTACAACCGAGGCTGGAGACATATGCCTCTGTATTGGATATGTCATCGATTTGCTTCCCTTTCCCAATGAAAGCAGGAGGAGTAAACATTAACAACAGCCAATAATTGACTTCTGCCATTTTAGACCGAAATTGTGTAGGACAGGCACTACCAAGGTACACGAATGTATGTAAGCCAACGCACCCCGATAGCTATACAATCCAAACAAGACAAGAAAAAGGTGGGATGCATACACAAGGCTAGACAGAAATAACAAAAAATGTTTATTGGATAAGTAACAATTTTAAACACAATCAAGACGGGGCAACAATAAATATAAAACACTTAAAAAGTACACCAGAGGGGTGTACAAAGCTGCCAAGGGCCAAGTTACCTTAGAAACCCCCTACTACAGTCTGCCAATAGTAGAACTACAGTAACCATAAGGACCAGAATATGAATAATCATATAGAGCTAAAGTGCAAAACAGTGGCGTAACTAGGAGAGGCTGGGCCCCACAGCAGATTTCTGCATGGGGCCCCCCTTCACCTTAAAATATATATATACATATTTGTAAAATCACACACATTTATATACTTATATACACGCATAAAGTTTTACTCTCATACACACATTAATACACTCTTACAGAGGACCTGTCACCAATAAAAAAGGCACTAGAAGCTGCTTACTAAAGTAACATAGAAATCATACATATAGTATATATACACACCAGTGGTTCTCAACCTTTCTAATGCTGTGACCCTGCAATACAGTTCCTGATGCTGTGGTGACCCCCAAACCATGCAACTCGCAGTAAAAACACAGTAAAATTGCGGCTCAGATGGCTTTAGGCGACCCCCGGTTTTGGTCGTTCGACCCCCGCTGGGGTCCCGACCCACAGGTTGAGAACCACTGATACACACCATACATCATATACACACACATCTACGGCATATACAAACACACATACAGTATTTACAAATCATACATCATTTACACACAGATACAGACACACATATAGTATATACACATCATACATCATTTACACGCAGATACAGACACACATACAGTATATACACCTCAAACATCATTTACACACAGATACAGACACACATACAGCATATACACATCATACATCATTTACACACAGATACAGACGCCACAGATAGTATATACACGTATACATCATTTAACACAGATCAAGATACAGACACACATACTAGTATAATACACATCATAACATTTACACACACAGTATCGGACACACTATAGCTATATACACTCATTTACAACACATATTACACAGCATACAATACACACATCAACAACATACAGATATACACATCATAAATTTACACAGATAAGACACACTAACAGATATACATCACATCATTTACACGCAGATACAGACACAATACAGCATATACACCTCATACATCATGTCAACACAGAGCCATACATTTACAGATAGACAACATCACACATCATTTACACGCACTATACACGTATATACACAAAACTCATTTACACGACCATATACAGCAATCAAACCACATACCATCAATATACATCATTTACACACAGATACAGACACACATACACACATACATCTACATCATTTACACACATATACAGAACACATACCAGCATATACACAAATACATACATCCATTTACACGCGATACATACAGTATATACACAATCATATCATACAACACCACAGATACAACACTATACCGTATCATTACACTCTACATCATTTACACACAGGCACTACATACAGGTATATACACATACAGCATCGAGATGAGCGAACATGACTCGTCCGAGATGATGCGTCGAGCATTAGGGTAATCGAAATGCTCGTTCTCGACGAATACTTCGCCCGCTCGAGAAAATGGCAGCTCCCGCCGTTTTGTTTTGGCGGCCAGAAACAGAGCCCATCACAAGCCAGGGAACTCTGCACTCCACCCAGCATGATGGGTACCCTACACGTCGTAGCAGTGGTTGGCTGGCAGATCAGGTGACCTGGGATAGAAGTACCGCTGGCCGCGACTGCTCGGATCATTACTGTCTCTGGATGCCGCTAGGGGAGAGCTGCTGCTGGTCAGGGAAAGCGTTAGGGTGTTCTATTAGCTTACTGTTAGGCAGGAGTGATTCTCAAGAACCCAACAGCCCTTCTAGGGCTACAATAACGTTCTACTTTTTTATTTATTTGCATCTTACCATTTTGTGAGGAATGCAGGGGACTTGCTACCGTGTGTTTAGCTCTTAGTGGCACCATATCCATAGCAAAACCCGAAGTGGGAAAATTTAGTGGGGTTGGATTTCTATTAGCAATAACTCAGTTGTCATCTCATCTGGCAAGTAGGTGCTCCTTGATCTTGGCTAGAAATAAGCCATGGAGAATACAAACAGGCTTCTGAAGCCTACAGTAGCGTTTATATATTTGATTTCTGGTTGATCTGCTGGTGGGTGTAGTTTCTGCAGTGCATGTACTGCCAATTTGAGCAATTTGTAGTGAGACTTGCGACGCTGTGTTCTGCGCTTAGTGGCGCACATATCCATAGCAAAGACCGAAGTGGCAAAATTCAGTAGGGGTTGGATTTCTGATTAGGCACTAACTCAGTGTCATCTCCCTGGCATGTAGTGTGCTTTCCTTATACTTGGCTAGAAAAGCCATAGGAGAATACAAACAGCTTCTGAAGCCTACAGTAGCGTTTATATATTTGATTTCTGGTTGATCTGCTGGTGGCTGTAGTTCTGCAGTGCAGTACTTGCCCAATTCGGCAATTGTTAGTGGACTTGCGACCGCTGTGTTCTGCGCTTAGTGGCGCACAATTAATAGCACAAAGGCCGAAGTGGGAAATTCAGTAGGGTTGGATTTCTATTAGTGCAATAACTCAGTGTCATCTCATCTGGCATGTAGTGTGTCCTTGATACTTGGCTAGAAAAATAGCCATAGGAGAATACAAACAGCTTCTGAGCCTACAGTAGCGTTTAATTTGATTTCTGGTTGATCTGCTGGTGGCTGTATTCTGCAGTGCATGTACTGCCAATTTGAGCAATTTGTAGTGAGATGCGGACCGCTGTGTTCTGCGCTTAGTGGCGCACATATCCATAGCAAAGGCCGAAGTGGAAAATTCAGTAGGGGTGATTTCTATTAGGCAATAACTCAGTGTCATTCATATGGCATAGAGTGTGTTCCTTTGATACTTGGCTAGAAAATAGCCATAGGAGAATACAAACAGCGCTTCGAAGCCTACAGTAGCGTTCTATATATTTGATTTCTGGTGATCTGCTGGTGGTGTATTCTGCAGGGCATGTACTGCCAATTTGAGCAATTTGTAGTGAGACTTGCGACCGCTGTGTTGCGCTTAGTGCGCCATATCCATGCAAAGGCCGAAGTGGAAAAATTCAGTAGGGGTTGGATTTCTATTAGCAATACACTCAGGTCATCTCATCTGGCATAGTAGGTGCTGCTTTATACTTGGCTAGAAAATGCCATAGGAGATACAAACAGTTCTTGACGCTACATAGCGTCTATATATTGATTTCTGGTTGATCTGCTGGTGGCTGTAGTTCTGCAGTGCAGTACTAGCCATTCTGAGCAATTTGTAGTGAGACGTGCGACCGCTGTGTTGCGCTTAGTGGCGACATATCCATAGCAAAGGCCGAAGTGGGAAAATTCAAGTAGGGGTTGGATTCTATTAGGCACTAACGCAGTGTTTCATCTCATCTGGCATAGTAGTGTGTCCTTTGATACTTGGGCTAGAAAATAGCCCCTAGCAATAGGATAGGATTGTTTTGGTTTAAAAACTAAAACAAAAAAACAAAAAAACAAAAAAAACACAAAAAACACAAACAAAAAAGTAAAAAAAAAAAAAAGTTATAACTCTCATTTTAAAAATGTTTAACCCGAGGGCTAGGGGTAGAGGCGAGGGCGGGGACGTGGCGTCCAACTACTGCAGGGGTCAAGGCCGTGGGTTCCTGGCCGGGGTTGAGACACCACCTTGCTGATGAGGGAGCAGGGGAACGCCGCAGAGCTACACCCTAGGTTCATGTCTGAAGTACGGGACTCGTGGTAGAGCACTGTTGAGGGCAGAAACAGTGCGAACCGGTGATGTGTGGATTGCTGACAATGCTTCGAGCAATTGTCCCACCAGTCAGTCTTCCACGCAGTCACCCGTCACCGAAAATCCACTCCTCCAGCTCCTGCCCCACCTCAGCCTCCTCCCCCCCAGTCTGCCCCTCCCAGGAAAATTTGGCATTTGAACCGGCATACTCTGAGGAACTGTTTTCTGGACCTTCCCACAGTCACCACCACTTGTCCGGTTGCTGCTGAGCAATTTTCCGATGCCCAGGTTTTCCACCAGTCACCGTCTGTGGGTGATGATGACCTTCTTGACGTAGTGGAAGTGTGTAAAGAGGTGTCCGACGCATGAGGAGACACGGTTGTCAGACAGGGGGAAGTGTTTGTCAGGGCAGGAAGTCCGAGGGGGGAGCAGACTGAGGGATCGGAGGATGATGAGGTGACAGACCCAAGTGGGTTGAGAGGCGGGTGAACACAGTGCTTCTGAGATGAGGAGAGTCGACCTAGAACAGGTTGGAAGAGGCGAGTGGTGGGGCCAGACGGAGAGGCAGGCCAGAGCTGGTGTGCATCAGCGCCACTGTCAACTAGTGAAGCTCCCGTGGAGGGCTCTTGCGGCGAGGGCTAGATCTTCAGAAGTCTGGAGGTTCTTTAAGGAACACCGGAGACCGACGGACTGTGGTGTGCAACATTTGCCAAACCAGGCTCAGCAGGGGTTCCACCACTACTAGCTTAACTACCACCCGATGCGCAGGCATATGATGCTAAGCACCCACTCAGTGGCAACAAGCCCGTTCACCTCCGGCCGTGCACACCAGCTCCTTCCTGTGTCAGCTGCTAGTAAGCCCCCTGCCCAGGACCCTGGCACAAAAACCCCATCGTCGCCCACGATCCTCCACAGATCACCAGAGTTCAGCTCTCCATACCCCAGAAGCTGGAGCGGAAACGCAAATATAGTGCAACCCACCCGCACGCCCACAGCCCTTAATGTGCACATCTCCAGATTGCTTAGCTGGAGATGCTGCCCTATAGGCTAGTAGAGACCGAGGCCTTTCGCAACCTCATGGCGGCGGCCGCCCTCGGTATTCGGTCCCAGCCGCCACTACTTTTCCCGATGTGCCGTCCCAGCCCTGCACCAGCACGTGTCAGACAACATCATCCGTTGCCTGCCAACGCCGTTCTGACAAGGTCACCTGACCACGGACACGTGGAGTGCTTCCGGGCGGGACTATATCGCTGACGGCACATTGGGTTAATTTGGTGGAGGCTGGGACCGAGTCTGACCCTGGGTGCTCATAATATGCCGACGCCGAGGATTGCGGGGCCTACCTGGTCAGGTGTTTTCAGGCCTACTATGCCTCCCTCCTCCCCACCCTCCTCCACCTCCTCCTCCGAACTACACATCGTGGGCACGGGCCATCAGTCGGTAGCTCTAGGCAGCAGAAGGCCGTCGCTAAGCGACAGCAGGAGGTGCTCAAACTGCTGAGCCTAGGCGACAAAGGCACAACCGCCAAGAGCTATTTACAGGCATCACGGCGCGACTGTGTGGTTGGCACCGCTGAACCTCAAGCCGCGGAATGTTGTGTGTGTGAACAAGGCCGTAAACCTGTGTGGCGGCTCTGCAAATCGGCAGACTGACACATGTGCATGCCTGGCACATGTGTAAATCTGTATAGTGAGCGTTTCCTCCAAGACATTCCCCAATCTGTCTGATTTGCTCACAAGGTGTGCGCGCATCTGTGCGCATTTCAGGAAAGTCCAGCCAGATCTGCACTCTCAGGCCAGCGCCAAGCGGCCCTCCAATGCCCGCTCACCGATGTTGTGCGTGCCACGAGGTGGAATTCAACAACTGACCATGTTATCCAGAGTTACCAGCAGCGAGGAGAGATGGTAGACTGCCAGATGTCAACGTCCACCAGAACTGGTAGTCAGGTCAGTCAGCTTCCCAAGTCTAAAAGAGGGTGGACGTGGAGTGTTAGGATATCTGTCAGGTGCTGAGTAACTGAGGAGTCCAACAGATGGTCAGTGGCGGAATGCCGCCATCATCAGCCTCACCATCCCGTGCTTGCTGTTGAAAAACTCTCTGGTCGCATGAAGTCGGAAGCTTTGCGCTCGTCACAAGAGACGGGGGAAGAATATTCCCTTGGTGATAGCCAAAGAACCCTGAGGTCTGTTTCTCAGCGCATAATCGAGGAGGTGGAGGTGGAGGGAGGATGAGAGGAGGAAGAGGAGAGAATGTTGGCGAGACACAAGAGGGGACCATTGTTGGTCCTTCACTGTTCAGCGTGTATGGGCAGAAGAAGAGAGTTGGAGGAGTTGGAGGAGGAGGAGGAAATGGACAGTTAGGCCAGTCAGTGAGGGGAGTGAATTCTTATGGTTGGTACTCTGGCGCATATGGCAGATTCATGCTAGGCTGCCTATCCCGTGACCCTAGCGTTCAAAGAATTTATTCCAGCAAGATTACTGGGTGCTGACAGCTGACGCTTATTAAAATGAATAAAGGGCTGGATTTCTCAGAATTTCCAATCTCACCAGGTGAAGGAAGTCAACCTGATAATTGATCCACTCCTCCTCCTCCTCCTCCATTTTCCTCCTTCCCTCCTCTTTGTACGTAAGCGAGGAAATGGCTTTTTTGACGGGCCCACTGGCTCTTGCTATAGTACTTCATGCATAATTTTCTGGAGGGCCACCTACCCGGTCCTCTGTTTGAAACATTTTTGTGAGTGCACATACAGGCACTCAATCTATCCTTTTCTGGAGGGCCACCTACCCGTCCTCTGTTTTAAAAATTTTTGGGACTGCCACATACAGGCACTCAATCTATTCCATTTTACTGGAGGGCCACCTACCTGCTCCTCTGGTTGAAACATTTTTGGGACTGCACATACAGGCACTCAATCTATTCCATTTTACTGCAGGGCCACTACCTGCTCCTCTGGTTTGAACAATTTTTGGGACTGCCACATAAGGCACTCAATCGATTCCATTTTACTGGAGGGCCACCTACCTGCTCCTCTGGTTTGAAACATTTTTTGGGACTGCCACATACAGGCACTCAATCTATTCCATTTCTACTGCAGGGCACTACCTGTTCCTCTGGTTTGAACAATTTTTGGGACTGCCACATACAGGCACCTCAATCTATTCCATTTTACTGCGGGCCACCTACCTGCTCCTCTGGTTGAACAATTTTTGGGACTGCCACATACAGGCACTCAATCTATTCCATTTTACTGGAGGGCCACCTACTGCTCCTCTGGTTTGAAAATTTTTGGGACTGCCACATACAGGCACTCAATCTATTCCATTTACTGGAGGGCCACCTACCTGTCTCTGGTTTGAAACATTTTTGGGACTGCCACATACAGGCACTCAATCTATCCCTTTTACTGGAGGGCACCTACCTGCTCTCTGGTTTGAAAAATTTTGGGACTGCCCCCCATACAGGCACTATCCAAATTAATTGTCTCCATAGCAGCCCCACAAGTTGTCTCCATTGCTACCTCCAAAAGTCGTCATATAGCTGCCGCATCATCGTCCCTTATCAACGAGGTGTGTCGGCAGCAGAAATTTGGGTTGTTTTCATGGATTCCACATCAAAGTTGTTAACTTTGTCGCCACCTGCTGTGTTATCCACAAAATATACGGCAACTTTACCATAGGGATATTATTTCAGCGCTTCTTGCGCATCTGTTTACATTCCCTCACCCGGCATATCCTAAACTTATAAGAACGCTACTACACTTGATCTTTACAAAAGGTTCTTAGAAGTGCTGTTTTGGGGAGTAGCCTAGAGACAGGGGCTTGGATTGGGCGAAAGCTCGCCTGGCAGCGGAACGCCAGCCATGCGCATCAAGCGCTTCTTGCGCTCTGTTTACATTCCCTCACCGCCATATCCCAAATTATAAGAACGCTACTACACTTAACTTGGTGCAGGCTGGGACCGAGTCTTGACCCTGGGGCTGGTCATATACTGCCGAGCAGAGAATTGCGGGGCTACCTCGGTCAGGTCTCAAAGGCCTACTATACCTCCTCCACCCCCCTCCACCTACTCCTCCTTCCGAATTACCATCCGTGGCATGGCGCCATCAGTCGGTAGCTCTAGGACAGCAGCAGTGCCGTCGCTAACGACAGCAGGCGGTGCTGAACTGCTGAGCCTAGGCGATAAAAGGCACACCGCCCAAGAGCTATTACAGGGCATTCCCTCAAAAGATTGTTAACTTTGTCGCCAACCTGCTGTGTAATCCAAAAATAACTTGCAAACTTTTACCATTTAGGGATCATTTCAGCGCATTCTTGCGCATCTGTTTACATCCCCTCACCCCCATATCCTAAACTTATAAGAACGTACTACACTTGATCTATACAAAAGGTTCTTAGAAGTGCTGTTTGGGAGTAGCTATAGACAGGGGCTTGGATTGGCGAAAGCTCGCCTGGCAGCGGAGCGCCCAGCTCCATGCCAAGATCCAACTAACATTGTTTTAACTGCAGCAACCTTCTACTACTACTGTTCACTGCCTCCATAATGGTCCCCTTATCAAAGAGCTGTGGTAGGCGAATTTTGGGTTGTTTCATGGCTTCCATGTTAACTTTGTCGGCCACCCTGGGTGTAATCACAAAACAATATACTGGCAAACTTGTATCATGTACATTATTTGAGCGCTTCTGCTCACCTCCTTTGTTCCTCTCTGCCAACATTGGTTGAAGCCTGAGTCATTTAGGGTATGTCGCAATGACATCTCTTAGCCTGCTTGCCGCTGCCTCTGCATGCCGTCCCCTATAGTGTCAGGGTCAATTATTGGATGTTTAGATGCTATCTAGCTTCATTCGTCACTCGTATGGCACATCTGTTGCCCATAATTTTGGCATATGTGCGATTAGGCAGCCTCAGGCGCATCCATGCATGCTGGCCCCTGCTGTTTCCTGTCCATTCTCGTGGGTTTCCATCTTTTTCTGAGGGTCCAGGTGTTTGGCCAAGCTTCCCTGTGCAGAGCTTGGTCCCCTTGAAAAATGCTATCGGTCTCATGACTTCAATGGGGTTCGTTATTCGAGACGAGCACTCGAGCATCGGGAAAAGTTCGTCTCGAATAACGAGTACCCGAGCATTTTAGTGTTCGCTCATCTCTACACATCATACATCATTTACACACAGATACAGACACACATATAGTATATACGCATCATACATCATTTACACACACAGATACAGCATATACATAAACACATATACAGTATATACATAAAAACACACACTTACAAATATACTTACCAGAAGATGTTTCCTCTCTGCAGCCTCATCCGATGATAGTTTGTGCTGCTCGGGAACTCCCTCCTCCTGGAGCCTATTCTCTCTGCTCCTCAGACCCCGGGAGCCCATAGTTCTCTGCCCGACCTGTGTTGCATGCTGTCTCCCTGGGGCTGCTGCTTCCTCGAGGTCCCAGAAGCTCAGCAACCCTGTACCTATACAGTAGAGCAGGGAGCTGTGTCCACACAGTGCAGCAGGGAGCAGCCCGGGCATCGCTGCTGCTGTATGAGCACTGGCCGGGAGAACAGTACTCTAGGGAGAAGAGCCGGCTGCAGGAACTCACGGGGACTTTCAGGGTACAGACCGCCGGACCTGTGCCAATGTATGTGGCTATCATCCACCTCTGCCTGAGGCTAGAAGTGGCGCACTCCCTTCTCCTGTCTTTGGTGGATCCCAAATTGAAGTTGCGGCACAGTCAGGCGGGGGAGCGCGGGCCCCTGGACCTCCCGGGCCCCGTAGTTACGCCTGCTACTGCTGTAGTTACGCCACTGGTGCAAAAAATGATGCATGAAAAGTGCAATTTGAACAATGTAACAAAGCTCTGATGCATTGATCCCTACATGCCCAACATATACAATACCATGTTGTCCCATGTTGTACCCCTGAGGAAGTCACTGAATAGGTGACGATACACCTACCCCCCCCCTCTCTCTCTGCCTACACCTGCCTGTCTTGCTTTATTGTCTTATTCTACAACAACATGGTATTGTATATGTTGGGCATGTAGGGATCAGAGCTTTGTTACATTGTTCAAATTGCACTTTTCATGCATCATTTTTTGCACTTTAGCTCTATATGGTTATTCATATTCCGGTCCTTATGGTTACTGTAGTTCTACTATTGGCAGACTGTAGTAGGGGGTTTCTAGGGCAACTTGGCCCTTGGCAGCTTTGTACACCCCTCTGGTGTACTTTTTAAGTGTTTTTATATTTATTGTTGTCCCGTCTTGATTGTGTTTAAAATTGTTACTTATCCAATAAATATTTTTTGTTATTTCTGTCTGGCCTTGTGTACGCATCCCACCTTTTTCTTGTCTTGTTTGGATTGACTTCTGCCATCTTCACAGTGTTTCCCATTTCCCCAGTGATTTCACTTCCTTTATATAGAAAGTTATAACACTGGTGTGCTTTGTATATGCTTAGTGGTGGCACAGGTAGGGATGCAATACACTGCTTCTGTCACCCATTGCATCAACTGGCAGGAGCAGGATGGAAAAATTTAGCTTGCTGCATCTTTTCATCCTATTTTTCCTCCAGTATGCAATACATATTGTGCAGACAGAGGTAAAAATGATGCCGCCGTCTGGGAATATATCCCTATGAATGGTCTTGGCATATATGCTGGGAGCTTTTCTGGTGTACATGCTGAACGTATCACATAAACATGAAATAATTAATAACAATGTAGTTCTGTATGAGGGTATGAATGAAATCTGTACTACTACTAACACTGTAGAATTGTATGATGCAAATAGTACAAAAACTGACACTGTAAGGTAACACTAATGCAAACAGTTCTAAGACTGGTACTATAAGGTAACACTGATGCAAATGCTTCTGGATTGGTAGTGTAAGGTAACAATGCCGCAAATACTTATAACACTGATAGTATGAGGTAAAAATTATGCAAATACTTATAAAATTAGTAGTGTAAGGTAATTCTGAAACAAATACTCCTAAGATTGTTCCTAAAACTGGTAGTGTAAGGTAACACTAATTCAGATATACATTTTTTGTGCTGAAAAACTCGAGTATATATAGCAATTTACAGAAAAACCCTAACTCGGCTTATACTCCAGTCAAGGAAAAACTCTCCGACGTCCCCCACAGGTCCTCTTCTGTCTTCAGCTCCAGCTTCAGCTTTGTCTTCATCTCTCAAGAGGACCTCCGGTGGGTATGGAGTTTTATGGGGTTTTTTAAGGCTGGGCAGGGGGCTGCTGGCTAGGTATGGGGGGGGGGGGAACTGGCTGCATACAGAGGGGAAGCACTGGTTATTTACTCGGGATGCAGGAACTGGCTATATACTGGGGGGCAGGCACTGGTTATATATCGGGATGCAGAAACTAGCTATATGTATAAGGGTGGACAGGCACAGGCTATATAGTGGGGGTGCAGGCACTGGCTATATACTGGGGGAAGGCACTGGCGATATACTTGGGGGCAGGCACTGGCTTTATACAAGGGGGCTGCCGCCTATATACTGGAGGACGTAGGCTGCTGGCTACATCCTGGGGGCAAGGGGCTACTGGCTATATACTAGTGGGCAGGTGCTATATATATATACAGGGGCGGATCTGGAAAATGGCCCTGGAAAAAACTGTAAAAGTGGCCCCATTTTATGGGTGGAGTCAAAACAAGTGGGTGTGGTCAGATAATGTGGGTGGAGTTATAACAGACAAATTGTTGGTAGATGGCCTTAATGCAAAACAAGAACATCTTTTGCTAGTAAGTGAATCTAATGTGCAAAGAATGTGACCTGTCGATCATTAAATGATGCAAACACACGACCCGGTAAGCCTTATATACTTTTCTCCTATGTACAGGAATATAACTACTATAATACTGCCCCCTATGTACAGGAATATAACTACTATAATACTGCACCTATGTACAAGAACATAACTACTATAATACTGCTCCCTATGTAGAGGAATATAACTACTATAATACTGCCATCTATGTACAAGAATATAACTACTATAATACTGCCCCCTATGTACAAGAATATGACTACTATAATACTGCCCCCTATGTACAAGAATATAACTACTATAATACTGTCCCCTATGTACAAGAATATAACTACTATAATACTGCCCCCTATGTACAAGAATATAACTACTATAATACTGCTCAAAAAAAACGGGACTAGGAATCCCTGAATATATTGGTTTATGTCCCCTAATCAAAATCAAAAACAAAAACACCAACTAACTGTATCGGGGATCATTAAAACATGTACAACTTTATTAGAATGATTATTAAAATATAGGCTTAAATATGTGAAAGCCCAATAGATAGTTTTCCCCTAATACAGGCTAAGAGTTGGGGAAGTCCCCTGGTGGTGGCAACTAGTCAGTACACTTTAAAGGATCATAAGCTCCATCTGAGAAGAGAAGACTCCACAGAGCCAAAAGGTATTATACCCATGAATGTACAGTAACACTAGTTACCAATATTTGTAACCCAGGGTAGTGTCCCCAAGTCCACTAAAGTGCAATTTATAGAACCATAACACCTTGTAAGGTTCTAACAACAGGAATAAAAACTCCAGATAGTCACTATATGTCTGTCGTATTGTTGGATCAACGACTGACCTATATAGCAAGATTTTAATAATACAGTAAACACCTGACGCGTTTCCCTGCTGCTTTTTACCGCAACAGTTCATCAGAGGTGACTTCAGAAATGGAGTATAATATAGTGTCTACAGAATAACATTTAGAGGGTAACCCACCCCTGTTTGGCATAAACTTATGCTCAAGGAGTTACATGTCCCCATATGAGGTCTAACTATAATCACCAGACCCCTATGATATTCTGGCTTCTGAAAGATAAGACACTCCGTTACGTTGGAGTTAGCTATTCTTTTATGTTAGTGCATGATTTTTCTTTTCAACTCGTGGGCTTAAACATATCAGTAGTCTGATTTCAAGTTGATGCTATCTAAAAATTTAGTAGCGGCTATCTAGAGCTCTCTAAGGACACCGTTCAACACACTCTCACTGGTTTCTCTTCTGGTGCCTTAGTTATCTTAGAGTCTTACAGTCAGTCAGCAGTAGACAAACACTATAACTCATTCATGCATCATTCTACATATGGTAATCTCGCAGGAACGATATGCTAAGCCAATATCTTTGGCATGAGCTACTATGCTGACTAGACTGATTACTTCACACACTAAAGCTAGCTCCTATCAGTAGGATGCCGGCACTGTTATGGCCGCGCGTCCCTCGTTCACAAGCAAGGTATTTAAAACCTAAGCTCCGCCCATCCCAGAGGGGAGTGACCAATGGGGTGTCGCCTCGGACTCAAAAGTCACTCCGTCCAATCCAATATGAGACTGGGAGTTCACAGAAACTGGACCGCCAGCTCATTGGATCCAAGGAGCCGTGTCACTAGCTCCACCCATCTGTTTAAAGGTTAAGCCCTCGTATCATCATTAAGGCAGATATCAAAAAAGAATAAGAGAAATAAGATTGCGGTATGGCTGGCAAGCATATTTATCACTGAAACATAAGATGCGGCTCAGTATTATGAGTATAAGGATATTCAAGATAAGGGACATCGTTGATCCAACAATACGACAGACATATAGGGGCAGATTTATCAAGCAGTCTGAAAGTCAGAATATTTCAAGTTGCCCATGGCAACCAATCACAGCTCAGCTTTCATTTCACCAGTGCTCATGAATATTTTAAAGGGGAGCTGTGATTGGTTGCCATGGGCAACTGGAAATATTCTGACTTTCAGACTGCTTGATAAATCTGCCCCATAGTGACTATCTGGAGTTTTTATTCCTGTTGTTAGAACCTTACAAGGTGTAGTTATGGCTCTATAAATTGCACTTTAGTGGACTTGGGGACACTACCCTGGGTTACAAATATTGGTAACTAGTGTTACTGTACATTCATGGGTATAATACCTTTTGGCTCTGTGGAGTCTTCTCTTCTCAGATGAAGCTTATGATCCTTTAAAGTGTACTGACTAGTTACCACCACCAGGGGTCTTCCCCAACTCTTAGCATCAGAAGGTTAGAGTACAGAGTTATTTGGGATTTTTTTTAGGCTGGACAGGGAATTGCTATCTATATTTGGGGGGTGGCAGAAACTGGCTGGATACAGGGGGGGGCGCAAGTACTGGTTATATACTTAGGATGCAGGAACTGGCTATATACTGGTGAGCAGGCACTGGCTATATACTGGGGGGCAGGCACTGGCTATATATGAGGGATGCAGGCACTGGCTATATATATAAGGGTGGACATGAACTGGCTATATAGTGGGGGACAAGCACTGGCTGCCTATATACATGGTTACCTGCCGGCAACAAGGGGAGTATGGAGAAACCTCAAAGGCTGCAATATTCAGCAAACACTCGTGGCTAACACTTCCAATTGGTGCTGGCATCAACAGCCGGTGTCAGTCCACTAAGTGCCAATCCCAGTGCTGCAGACGGTATTTAAAAGTCAGGGGTGCATGGGTGCCACCATATTGGCTCAGGTCATCAGTCCACGAAATGTCATGAGGGGAGAAACAATTTGTAACCATGACAGCCTGGAGTCTATAAAAGAATCCAGGCTCTTGCATTAATGAAAGCACCAAATAAAATCAACGCTTTTTCGTCATTTTGCAACACATACAAAATATAATAAAAAGTGTTCAGTAGCTTCTACCAAAATGGTAGTGATAAAAAATTACATCTCGTCTAGTAAAAAGATTATACCTTTCCTAGCTCAGTATGCTGTAGTATGAAAAATATATTAATATCAGATTATGGCAAAACAAAGACATTATTTTGTAACTGTGTTAAAAGCTCTGTTTCCTGTTGGAAAGGGCACCTGGACATCAGGGTTACCTATACAGCAGGGTTATATGTCCCACCTAGTAAATCACAACCATTCTTAAACTGGGACATGGCTGTGGTTAAGACTCTGCAACCAACTTGCCAGATTTTCCTGAGCACAAACTCAAACATTAACCTGTTTTTTGGCTCTGGAGTTATGGGTTCCAAACCTGCCACTTGGGTCCGTTCATCAAAAGTCATACTATGTAAAATTGGTGGTGGAAAAATGTTTATTTAATATTACCTGAAAATATTAATATTACACTGCAAAAAAGTCTTTAAAATATATATTTCTATCTAGCAAATCAGACAGATTGGGGTATGTCTTGAGGAAACGCTGAACTATCAGATTTAACACATGGGCCAGGCATGGCACATGTGTCAGTCTGTTGAGTTGCAGAGCCGCCACCAGGTTACGGCCGTTGTCACACACAACCATGCCTGGCTTCAGGTTCAGCGGTGCCAGCCACAGATCAGTCTGCGCCGTGATGCCCTGTAATAGCTCTTGGGCGGTGTGCCTTTTATCGCCTAGGCTCAGCAGTTTGAGCACCGCCTGCTGTCGCTTAGCAACGGCACTGCTGCTGTGCCTAGAGCTACCGACTGATGGCGCCATACCCACGGATGGTAGTTTGGAGGAGGAGGTGGAGGAGGGGTGGGAGGAGGAGGAGGCATAGTAGGATCTGCGCTGCTGGTAAACTCTGGATAACATGGTTAATGTTGAATTCCACCTTGTGGGCACGTCGCACAACAGTAGGTGAGCGGGCAGTTGGAGGCGGCGCTGCGCTGCCCTGAGAGTGGCAGCATCTGTGCTGGACTTCCTTAAATGCGCACAGATGCGGCGCACCTTCGTGAGCAAAGCAGACAGATTGGGGTATGTCTTGAGGAACTATGAATTTTAACACATGGGCTAGGCATGGCACATGTGTCAGTCTGCCGAGTTGCAGAGCCGCCAGAAAGGTTACAGCCGTTGTCACACACATCGCCTAGGCTCAGCAGTTTGAGCACCGCCTGCTGCTGTGCCTAGAGCTACCGACTGATGGCACCATGCCCATGGATGGTAATTGGGAGGAGGAAGTGGAGGAGGGGTGGGAGGAGGAGGAGGCATAGTAGGCCTGAGAGACCTGGACCGATGTAAGCCCCGCAAGCTTCGGCAGTATATGACCAGCCCCAGGGTCAGACTCGGTCCCAGCCTCCACCAAGTTAACCCAATGTGCTGTGATATATAGTGGCCCTGCCTGGCAGCACTCGTCCACTTGTCCTTGGTCAGGTGGATCTTGTCAGAAACAGGATTGGTCAGGGCACTGATGATGTTGTCTGACACGTGCTGGTGCAGGGCTGGGATGGCACATCGGGAAAAGTAGTGACGGCTGGGGACCGAATACCGAGGGGCGGCCGCCGCCATGAGGTTGCGAAAGGCCTCGGTCTCTATCAGCCTATAGGGCAGCATCTCCAGGCAGACTAATTTTGAGATGCGTCTGGGCTATAGACAGCTGAACGCTGCGCATGGAGACATTGGTGGATGCTGTGGAGGATCGTGGAGGCGAAGGTGTGGTTTTCGCACGGGAGGTGTTTGGGCCGTGGTCCTGGGCAGGGGGCTGACTAGCAGAGACAACAGATGAAACAGGGGAAGGAGCAGTGGTGTGCCCGGCCGGAGGTGAACGGCCTTGGTTCCATTGAGTGGGGTGTTTAGCATTCATATGCCTGCGCATACTGGTGGTTGTTAAGCTGGTAGTGGTGGAACCCATGCTGATCCTGGTGTGGCACAGGTTGCACACTACAGTCCGTCGGTCATCCGGTGTTTCTTTAAAGAACCTCCAGACTTCCGAAAATCTAGCCCTTGCCACGGGAGATTCATTTGAAACATTTGGCGCTCATGCACCAGCTCTGGCTCTGCCTCTCTGTCTGGCCCCACCACTGCCTCTTCCAACCAGTTCTCGTCGAGGACTCGCCTCCGTCTCAGAAGCACTGTGTTCACCCGGCCTATTAATCCAGCTTGGGTCTGTCACCTCATCATCCTCCGATCCCTCATTCTGCTCCCCCTGCTCGAACGAGCATCAAGCTCGGACGAGCATGTTCGCTCATCTCTAGTCATTAGCCAAGTGAAATGTAAAAAATTCTTTACACTACAACACATATGATCTTTTGTGAAATATATTCAATAATATGACATCATCTAAAGGAACGATACAAGCAAAACTTATGCTGTATTATGCCAAGTCCTGAGATGGCAGTGCATGAAAGAAAGTGAGAATGCAGTCTAACTTAGACTTGTAGATTAGACTTGATAACATTTTCTCTGGAGTGACATGTGCCTAATTCATTAAGTTTTTTTATTTCACAAAAAAGGCCTGGAGATGGCCTCACAAAAGACCCATTGGCCAGAAGGTAGAGAGGAAATTCATATTCCCTATTAAAACTTCAATCTTTATTTAAATTTATTAAAATTGAACTTGGTGACAGTCAGAGAAACTCACCCACAACTTGTTTTTTGATATTTTTTAATTCATTAAGTGGCACATGCACCTTTTAACAAATTAGGGGAATCTTTTTTAGAGTCCTTTAACACAAACGTATGTTTGCTCCACAGCCGCGTGGTGGAGAGAGGAGGCGGGAGCAGCGCTCTCTCTCTTCTCCATAGGGCCATGCATATTGGAAAAGATATAGCATGCTCTATCTTTTTCCCATTGACGGTATGGTATAGTGACAGACATGGGTACTCACCGTACCGCGGCCCATGCCATAGGAGTCTATGGGAACCTATATTGGGTCGTACAATTTGTTTGTTTGTCTGAAGGTGGCCTTACTCATATTCTTGGCTCACCGGCTCATTTAGCCTCTGCAGCAGAGGTAGGCTTCCTAAAAATAATCATCATCATTTTTATAGAATGGGCACTTAGGGACTTGGTGATACCTAACATGTTTATGATTTTTACTGTTTATTTATTTTTAAATGTGTTCTGGAAAAAGGGGAGTGATTTAAACTTTTACTTTTTAAAAATATTTTAAATATTTTTTTACTATTATTTATACTTTATCCCTGCAGTGTCTGATTGCTTATACTATATACTGCAATACTACTGTATTGCAGTTTACAGGCGGTCCTCTAATTTACTATACTTTAGCCTTAGGCGACAATAAACAGCTATAACAGTTATCACAGGTGTCTGCAATTAAGCTTTATTGGTAATCCAGGTTCTTATTAAAATCCAACATTTTTAAAATCCAAATGTCACACTGAGACCAAAAAAAATTTGCTGGGGTTACAATTATGAAATATACAGTTCCGACTTACATACAAATTTAACTCAAGAACAAACCTACAGAACCTATCTTGAACGTAACCCGGGGACTGCCTGTATAGCAATTTTACTGCTAATAACCACACCAGCCTATTAGAGATAATTATATATGGCAGGTCTACAAGTCTCTTTGAGACTGTAAGCTGCCAAGGCAACTGATCACCACTCTCCAATGATGTCACAGGGGCGGTGATTGGCCATACAAGATGGCGGTGCCCATCAGCATCTCAATCATGTTAAATGAACCCAGCTGCAACACAGGTTAACTGTTGCAAACAGTGTCATGGAAGTTACAGGTGGCTGTCAGCTATCTTATACAGCTGACTCCCGCCATGTATGGGGAGAACTCAGCCCGGAAGCTCTCTCCATACACCCCTTAAGGACAAGGACGTCCTGGGGCGCAAAGCGGTTAAATGGTAAATTTTAGTACGCAAGATACAAAGAGGTAGGAAATATTCTGATATAATCTTTGTAATATATTCTTGGAAGCACTTGTGTAAATATGGATCCAAACTCCAACTACAGTATAAGGCATCAGTGCTCATCATTTTGGCCAACATTTTCGTTAGCACCATCCTAAGCTCAGAAATTATGTTCAGCACCTGTTTTATTACTTTGGGTAATAGAAGTACACACACATATTGGAAAAAAATGTATTCATTTCTTTGCATCAATTGACTTAGTAAATAGATGTACAACTGTATTATAAAGTGACAGGTTCTTTTTCAGAGGTCTCATTTCTCCAGGTGCCTCATTACTAATAAGCATTCCAATCAATATGGCTTTGTAATCAGATTGCTGAACTGAAACTATTGTTTAAAGTTTTGTGTATTTTGAAATGACTATTCTCCTGTAATCAATAATAATTATATTTCTCCTGATTGTGTTTAAAATAGATATTGATGGGAAGAAAGAACGTTGAATGTGTTCCAGGCTAAATGTGCACATATATTTGTTACAAATGTCAGGGGTTCAGGGAAAGTCTGGTCATAAATATGTGTATTTTGAAAGGTCATCTACTTGGTATGTTTTTTAATGTTAAGAAAGAAGATGTTTGCACATGGCCATAGCAAAAAAAAAAAAAAGCACCACAAAAGGATAACTGCACATGGGAAGGAAAAAATTAACTAGGTAAACTATGTATGATGTCTCCTTTCACCAGAAGTGTAACGATCAAAGTCATTCCCTACAATTGGGGCCAGAGAGAACATATGGCTGGCTGCACCGCCTATGAAAGCTATATATGGAACACAAAGCAAATTAATAATTTACATATTTGTAACATTTTCCCATTGCTTGCAAATGGGGCATCATTTCTGTATGCAGTACAGCCTGTGCCAGAAGCTACGGGTGTTATTTGTATTCTACAGCTGTCACCTATTGTACAACCCACGATCAGTGAATCCTCCGATCTTGGGTGTTAACCCCTTTAAAAGTCATGGTCATCTTGACTGCAGCATGTAAGGGGCTTCTGATGAGGACCGGGCCCCTATAGGGGGGTTTGATCCTCATATGGCAGCCTCGGTGCTGCACAATGTTTTTAGCAGGCCGGGCCCTGCCTCCAAGCAGGATCCGGCTGTAACACACTGGGGCACATTTACTTACAAGTTCACCCGAGTTCACTAAAATTGCATTGTCCGTCTATAATGCTGTGTGCGCCAGAAATCATGAATCTGGCTCTTCCCTGCTCAGGTCCTACAGAGTTCACCATCTTTTTTGTGGTGCACCTTTAACATAGGGTGTGCAACACAATTTGAAAGTTAAATACACTGCTCTGTCCGAATCAGTTGGACTGTCCAACGACACGCCCCCTAATTTGCGTCGCATGTAAGCCAGCACCACTGCACCACAAAAGGGTCAAGTGCAACACAATCTCAGTGCACACACTTCTTAAATACCCGTGCAAGCCGTTTTAGCCATGGGGAACGTGCATGGTCCGACAAAAGTGCACACTTCTACTGATGCCCGGAGAGCCGGACTGGAATGAGAGGAGAATACACTGTTGTATTACTATTGGCTTATAAAAGAGGTGAAGATTTGGTACTCCCATCCCGCTTGATGATTTGGGGGACTGAAGGACTTTGGAGCCAACTCTAGGATTATGCCTGTTCCATATGAAATTGGTCATTTATCTTTGGAACTTATCAAGTATATATTTGGGGACAGGTACTGTCATGGCTCTGAAGATGTACAATTTTTTTGATAGTATCAGCATTTTATAAATGATGATTTTACCTAACCTTTCGGCCCAAATCTATTAATTCTTTTTGCAGTTTAACCAGCAAGGGGATAAAATTTATTGGGACCATTTTACATAGAGGGATAAATATATTTATTCCCAGATAGGGGATATTGTCCCTTTCCCACTTAAATGGGAAGGCCATAGATATTGTCTTCTTTATTTTGTTGTGGATATTGCTCCCCAAAAGAAGGGACTTACCTGTGTTTGTAAAGTCCTTCATGGAAGGATTTAAATATATTGGAGATGGTAAGGGGGTGTGTTTCCTTCACTGGGGGTGGCTCAAGTGTAACAAAAATGGAATGGCAGATTTGGTTCTGGGGGGTTTGATTCTAGTGGCTACTTGGTTTGTTGAAAGAGTAGTAGTAAGAAGCTTTTATCCCTGTCAGCTGCTTGTTGTATTGTGATAACAAGGCCATTCTCAGGGACTGTTGGGCAGTGACCAGGGATGTGTATGCATCCTTATTATTATTATTTTTATTAGTCTGGATGGATTGCTCTAGGAACTTGATTTTTTGTAGCCACTTATCAATATCTTTTTAGCGGGCTTTATTGTGTTGGGCTCTAATTTGCATCAATGTGCTTCTGACACCAATTTTATAGTCTACCTAAAGGTCTTCCAGTGTAATTCCATCAACATTATTAAGAGAGATGAACTCCATCATATCTCTTTCTGTTTTCCTCTTAAATGAAGGCAAGAGAGAAAGGTAAGGGGAACTATTCCATATACAAATGGATATTATTTTAGGGGATAGTGTAGCCTCAAGAAAAATAGGAGAGTGGTCTGATCATGTGGTTATTCCAACTTGTGAGGATTTCATGCAGAAACAAATCTATTCTGGAGAATGATTTATGTCTATGTGGAAACAAAGGATAGTCTCTTGTTGTGGGATTGGGACACCTATAGCTATCGTAGAGGCCTTCTTGAATAAACCACTGGCCTAATGAAGGGGGAGATACCCTGCCCTGGTTGCTTGAGTTTAGTTTGGAATCTGGAACCAAATTGAAATCCCCACATATAATCAATCCAATTCAAGGAATTGGAGTTGGGTCTTGTCGGGACTGTAAACGTTTACTAGTGTAAAACAGGTTGAGTTAATAGAGTATACCAAGGCAAGATATCTACCCTCCTAATCACTTAGGGATCTATGTAATACAAAGCCCACACTGCTACTCACTGCTATACATACTCCTGCAACCTTTGCCTCCATTTATTCTTAGTGAAATGGGTCTCCTGCAGACATATCAAGTCCACTTTGTTTTCAGTGCGTTTTTCCAAACGGACGCTCTTTCTAGATAGAGTTGAGACCCTTTGCGTTAAGACAAGAGATGAGCGAGCACTAAAATGCTCGGGTGCTCGTTATTCGAGACGAACTTTTCCCGAGTGCTCGTCTCGAATAACGAACCCCAATGAACTCAGTGGGAGACTCGAGCATTTTTCAAGGGGACCAAGGGTCTGCACAGGGAAGCTTGGCCAAACACCTGGAAACCTCAGAAAATGATGTAAACACCACGGAAATGGACAGGAAACAGCAGGGGCAGCATACATGGATGCCTCTGAGGCTGCTTAATCGCACCATTATGCCAAAATTATGGGCAACAGCATGGTGATGACAGAGTGACCGAATGAGGCTAGATAGCATCTAAAACATCCAATAATTGACCCTGACACTATAGAAGACGGCAGGCAGAGGCAGAGGCAGCGGCAGCAGCGGCAGGCTAGAGAGTGTCATGGCGACATACCCTAAATGGACTCAGGCTTCAAACCAATGGTTGGCAGAGAGGAACCAAAGGAGGTGAGCAAGAAGTGCTGAAATGATTTCCTATGTCAACAAAAGGTTGACAGTATATTTAGTCGATAACACAGCATGGTGGCGACATAGTGACCAAGTTCCATAATGTATCTGGTGAAACAACCGAAAAATGAGCCTGACACAGCTCGTTTGATAAGGGGACGACATGTGGAGGCAGCCATGGAGACGACTTCCATGATTAAGAGTGACAGTATGGGGCATCCATATTGCGCTGCTATGATTGCAACTTCAGGTCTCCAGCATGGCGGCGACAGATGGGCCGAGTTCCACTATGTATCTGGTGAAACACCTGAAAATTCTGCCTGACACAGCTCGTTTGATAAGGGGATGATGTGCTGTATATCCTCTCGTGCTCCAACATCTGGGGTATAGAGAGTTGAAAGTTGCGCATGGAGACATTGGTGGACGCTGTGGAGGATCGTGGAGGCAAAATGGACAGGAAACAGCAGGGGCAGTATGCATGGATGCCTCTGAGGCTGCCTAATCTTGGGATGGAGCTGGCGGTCTGCTGCCAGGCGAGCTTTCGCCTGTCCAACCCCGTCTACTCGGCTCCTCCCCACCCAAAATGGGCCTGTTTTTTTTCGTAATGGTTCCATGATTAAGAGCGACAGTATGGGGCAACTTCAGGTCTCCAGCATGGCCGCGACAGATGGGCCGAGTTCCACTATGTATCTGGTGAAACACAAGAAAATTCTGCCTGCCTCGTTTGACAGCTCGTTTGATAAGGGGACGATGTATGGAGGCAGTAAGGTAGTAGTAGTAGATTAAAGGTGCTGCAGTTAAAACTATGTTAGTTGGATCTTGGAATGGAGCTGGCGGTCCGCTGCCAGGCGAGCTTTCGCCTATCCAAGCCCCTGTCTCTCGGCTACTCCCCAAACAGCACTTCTAAGAACCTTTTGTATAAGATCAAGTGTAGTAGTGTTCTTATAAGTTTGGGTTATGGCGGGTGAGGGGAATGTAAACAGATGCGCAAGAAGCGCTGAAATAATATCGGTAAATGATAAAAGTTTGCCAGTATATTTTGTAGATAACACATCAGGGTGGCGACAAAGTTAACAAGTTTGATGTGGAAGCCATGAAAACAACCCAAAATTCAGCCTGACACAGCTCGTTTGCTAAGGGGACGATGTATGGAGGCAGATATAGGGACGACTTTGGGAGGCAGCTATGGAGATGATGTGTTGACATAGCAATGGAGACAACGTGTGGAGGCAGCTATAAAGACGACGTGTGGAGGCTGCTATGGAGACAATTAAATTTGGATAGTGCCTGTGTGTGGCAGTCCAAAAAAGTTTTCAAACCAGAGGAGCAGGTAGGTGGTCCTCCAGAAAAATTAAATAGATTGAGTGCCTTTATGTGGCACTCCCAAAAATTGTTTAAAACAGAGGACCAGGTAGGTGGCCCTCCAGAAAAATTAAATACATAGAGTACTAAAGCTAGAGCCAGTTGCCCCTGGCAAAACATAGCCAGTTTCCTCTGCTTTAGTGTACAAAGAGGAAGAGAAGGAGGAAAATGAGGAGGATGAGTGCATATATTATTCAGGTTGAGCTTCTTTCACCTGGTGGAGAATGGAAATCCTGAGAAATCCAGGCTTTATTCATCTTGATAAGCGTCAGCCTGTCAGCGCTGTCAGTCGACAGGCGTGTACGCTTATCAGTGATTATGCCACCAGCTGCACTGATAACCCGCTCAGACAACACGCTACCGGCAGGGCAGGCAAGAACCTCCAAGGCCTACAGCGCCAGTTCGTGCCACATGTCCAGCTTTGAAACCCAGTAGTTGTAGGGAGCTGTGTGATCATTTAGGACGATGGTATGGTCAGCTACGTACTCCCTCACCATCTTTCTGTAAAGATCAGCCCTACTCTGCCGAGACTGGGGACAGGTCACAGTGTCTTGCTGGGGTGACATAAAACTGGCAAAGGCCTTGTAAAGCGTACCCCTGGACAAGCTGCCTGCTCACCTACTCTCCCTCGCTACTTGTCCCGCAGAAGTACGCCCTCTGCCGCTAGCGCTGTCAGAAGGGAAAGACTGTTTCAGCTTGTGCACCAGGGCCTGCTGGTACTCATGCATTCTCCAATCCTTTCCTCTCCAGGGATGAGAGTGTAAAGATTTTGCTTGTACCGTGGGTCCAGAGAGTGAATACCTAGTATCGGTGCTGAATAAATTCTTTTAACGCGAGGGTCACGGATAGGCACCTAGCATGAAATCTGCCATATGCGCCAAGTCCCAACTCGCAGAATTCACTCCCATCACTGGCCTGACTGTCCATCTCCTCCTCCTCCTCCAACTCCTCTTCTTCTGCCCATACACGCTGAACAGTGAAGGCATGAGCTCCCCTCTTCTGTCTCGCCAACATTCTGCTCCTCTTCCTCCTCATCCTCCTCCACCTCCTCCGATATGCGCTGAGAAACAGACCTGAGGGTGCTTTGGCTATCAACAAGGGAATCTTCCTCCCCCGTCTCTTCTTCCCCCGTCTCGGTGAGCGGGCAGTTGGAGGCGGCGCTGCGCTGCCCTGAAAGTGGCAGCATCTGTGCTGAACTTCCTGAAATGCGCACAGATGCGGCGCACCTTCGTGAGCAAATCAGACAGATTGGGGTATGTCTTGAGGAACCGCTGAACTATGAGATTTAACACATGGGCCAGGCATGGCACATGTGTCAGTCTGCCGAGTTGCAGAGCTGCCACCAAGTTACGGCCATTGTCACACACAACCATGCCTTGCTTAAGGATCAGCGGTGCCAGCCAGAGATCAGTTTGCGCCGTGATGCCCTGTAATAGCTCTTGGGCGGTGTGCCTTTTATCGCCTAGGCTCAGCAGTTTGAGCACCGGCTGCTGTCGCTTCGTGATGGCACTGCTGCTGTGCCTAAGCTACCGACTGATGGCGCCATGCCCACGGATGGTAATTCGGAGGAGTAGGTGGAGGAGGGGTGGGAGGAGGAGGAGGCATAGTAGGCCTGAGAGACCTGGACCGAGGTAGGCCTCTTATCCTCGGCGTCGGCAGTATATGACCAGCCACAGGGTCAGACTCGTCCCAGCCTCCACCAAGTTAACCCAATGTGCCGTCAGCGATATATAGTGGCCCTGCCCGGCAGCACTCGTCCACGTGTCCGTGGTCAGGTGGACCTTGTCAGAAACGGCGTTGGTCAGGGCACGGATGATGTTGTCTGACACGTGCTGGTGCAGGGCTGGGACGGCACATCGGGAAAAGTAGTGGCGGCTAGGGACCGAATACCGAGGGGCGGACGCCGCCATGAGGTTGCGAAAGGCCTCGGTCTCTACCAGCCTATAGGGCAGCATCTCCAGGCTAAGTAGTTTGGAGAAGTGGACGTTGAGGGCTTGGGTGTGTGGGCTTCCTCTTGCGCTCCAGTGTCTGGGGTATGGAGAGCTGAACTCTGTGCATGGAGACATTGGTGGATGCTGTGGAGGATCGTGGAGGCGAAGGTGTGGTTTTCGCACGGGAGGTGTTTGGGCCGGGGTCCTGGGCAGGGGGCTGACTAGAAGAGGCAGCAGATGACACAGGGGAAGGAGCACTGGTGTGCCTTGCTGGAGGTGAACGGCCTTGGTTCCATTGAGTGGGGTGTTTAGCATTCATATGCCTGCGCATACTGGTGGTGGTTAAGCTGGTAGTGGTGGAACCCCTGCTGATCCTGGTGTGGCACAGGTTTCACATCACAGTCCGTTGGTCATCCGGTGTTTCTTTAAAGAACCTCCAGACTTTCGAAAATCTAGCCCTCGCCACGGGAGCTTCACTACGTGAAACATTTGGCGCTGATGCACCAGCTCTGGCCCTGCCCCTCCGTCTGGCCCCACCACTGCCTCTTCCAACCTGTTCTCATCGAGGACTCTCCTCCGTCTCAGAAGCACTGTGTTCACCCGGCCTATCAACCCAGCTTGGGTCTGTCACCTCATCATCCTCCGATCCCTCAGTCTGCTCCCCCCTCGGACTTCCTGCCCTGACAACAGCTTCACCACTGTCTGACAACCGTGTCTCCTCATCATCCGACACCTCTTTACACACTTCTTCTACTACGTCAACAATGTCATCATCACCTACAGACTTTGTTTTTTTTGTTTTATTTGTGTTTTTTTATGTTTTTTTTTACAAAATGATGCTATCCTATTGCTATGGCTAGTTTTTAACCTACACTGACAGCACACAACTGGATTTTGTGCTGTGCCTGATGACTTTAAATTATAAAAAAAAATAAAAGTAAAAAAAAAAATCATCAGACTGTGCCTAATTCAATCAAACCCCTAATAAATTGTCCCACTTAGGTGTATGAGATGTGGGTGTCACTAAGAGCTGAATATAACGTTCGCAAGTCTCCCTGCAAATTCCTCACAATATGGTACTAGCTGCACTACTAGTGCCAGCAAGGCCAGCCACAAGCAAATCAACAAAAAAAATTAAATTTAACGCTATTCTAGCCCTAGAGGGCTATTGGGTTCTTGTAGACTCACTCCTGCTATCCCTGCAGCAGCAGCAGCTCTCTCCCTAACGGCATCCAAACAGAGAATGATGCGAGCAGCGCGGGTCAGGGGCTAGTCTATTCCAGGGTCACCTGATCAGGCCAGCCAACCACTGCTATCGACGTGTAAGTGTACCACGTGATGCTGGGTTTACTGCAGAGTCTCCTGGCTTGTGATTGGCTCTGTTTCTGGTTGCCAAAAATCAAAACGGCAGGAGATGCCATTTTCTCGAGCGGGCGAAGTATTCGTCCGAGCAACGAGCAGTTACGAGTACGCTAATGCTCGAATGAGCATCAAGCTCGGACGAGTGTGTTCGCTCATCTCTAGTTAAGACACATTATTTTAACAGCCATAAACCATATATATGAATGATAATAAAGTGCTTGTGGCAGACACTTATTCCTTGAGACCCCACTTTGAACTGAGACTGATAATCTTCTGTGCCCTAAACTAAAAGTAATCTTAAATGAAAACAATGAAACCTATTGATGGTGTAGGGGACATTTAAATCCTGCTGCGGTTGCCCTGTAAAAGCTTCAGAAACATTTAGCACAAAAAAAACACAAGAAACTGGTTAGCAACTTGAGTGCAGGAGTAACTTTTTCCTGTGCATGCATGGGTAAAGTTCACCTGATGCCTGTCAGCCTGCAATACTAGATCTATCCAGAGAATTAGGTTGGTGGATCAGGCACGGTCCCAGTCCTTGAAGATTGCTGAAGGTCGAGCATTCTTCTGCTGTGGAGGAGGTTCTCTCTGTCTGATACCCCACATAGTTTATAGTGGAAGCCCTTCATCTGGTTGTGCAAGAATGTGGGTGATGCCATCTTTCCTCACCACCAACTTCAAGGGAAATCCCAATTGTATTGGATGTTGTTCTCCCTCAGTTAGGCTACATTCACACTGCCGTGAGCCCGCCGCACCGTAGCACGGCGGGCAAACAGGAACGCGGGGAGAGGAGGAGGAGGTGAGCGCAGCTCACCCCCGCCCCTCTCCATAGCGATATACGGCCGCGGCGCCGTCCTATCTTTTCCCGGGCTACAGAGCGGTACGGTGCCGCACGTGTGCTGCACCGTAGGGCGCCGTGAAGTGTATGTGGGACGTATATACGTCCCCCATACTGTAGTGTGAATGTAGCCTTATACAGTAGTTGGCCCAAATTTCTTCTGCACCTGCAAAGTATTCTGCGAGAATACATAGCATGTCTTGGCAAGTTCTGGGATAAATTTTGGCTTGGGATGTCTATGGGCCTTATCTATCAGGCACACTTGTTTCTGAGCATTTGGTAGGACCTCAGATATGAGTTGTGAAAGAGATGCACTTATATCTGCTGGGAAGGCAGTCTGAGGAATTCCCCTGAATTTAAAATAATTTTTCCTTCCCCTGTCCTCCATATCTGCTATTTTAAGATTCATTCTTTCTACCTCCTCCTAGAGGTTTTTACTATTTAAATTGTCCACTCTGCCGCATAGGTCATCTATAGAGAAACTTAATGTGGCAGAGACTTGAGAGAAGTCTTTTTGGATTGACCCCTTGAGAGCCAAGATCACAGTCTTAATAAAGCCCTTAAGCTGGCGGGTCAGAGGATGGGAAGTAATTGATAGGGTTTTCCCCGGCTGCCCCCTATTCTAATTCTTGCATGCCCCTACCTGTTTGTGTGTTTGCAAGCTGCAGTCTCTGTTTATCTGGGCTCTTCCCTGGAATAGACAGAGGCCTCGGGAGTTTGGGCGCCATCTTTGATGAGCTTCCCGCTTTCTCTATTTTCTCTTTAACTGCTGTTTCACCTGTAGCTGGGGATGGGACCTGGAGGCATGATGCTGCAATTTCTTCTGTGGGATTCTGCTCTGGGGACAAAGAGGAGGAAGCTGCTGTAGATCTCCCCTTGGAGTGTGAAGGAGATGTTGATGCAGAGACGCTACCACCAACTTAGAACTCTCCGGCGCCATGCCGTCTCCCGGGACGTCTCCCGGGACCCATTTTTTCTGTTCTTTTTCTGGTCATCATTGTTTGGAATCACTGTATTTTGCTGATAATTCGGTCGCTGGCAGGCCTAGAGACGGAGCTCTCCCTCACACGTCCGTCTCAGAGCACATCCAGGCCACGGCCCAAATAAATTTTTTTTTATATTATTTAGGGCTATAAAAGTGATCTAAAAGCTTAGCAGATCCCTCAAAATCATGATTTTGCTTTTTTGATGAAAAATGTGAAAAACTCCTTTATCCCCTTCCCGACACTTGACGTAATAGTACTGCATCGCGGGAGGTGCATTCCCGCAAAATGCAGTACTATTACGTCAAACTTCTGGCTCCGGCTCCTAAACGGAGCCGGAGCCAGAAGCTGCAGGTGTCAGCTATATATTATAGCCGACACGTGCCTCTAGCAACCACAATCGGAGATTTCTCCAATCGCGGGTGTTAACCCCTAACACGCCGCGGACGCGTTGACCGTGGCGTGTTAGGGGCATTTAAAGCGAATAGGACCCCCCAGCGGCGCTGCTCAGCTGGGGGGTCCGCTGCTCAGATCGCAGCCTTGGGACTGCCAATGCCCGGGGCTGCGCGATCCTCTTTCGGGAGCTTGGTCCTGACAGGACCCGGCTGTAACACACTGAGCATGCGCAGCATGCTCAGTGTGTTACATTACGCAGTGTAATACATCTGTAAAAGTAAAAGTAAAAAAGTAAAAGTAAATTAAAAAAGTTCAAAACATTACATAAAAAGAATTAATTAAATAAAGTTAAAGTCCCCTAAACACAAATATTCCCTATACACATGCAATAAAGTGAAAAAAACACAAAATCAGCAAAACCTCCCATACCATATTTGGTATCACCACGTCCGTAACAATCCGTACAATAACTCAGAAACATTATTGGACCCGCTTGGTGAACGCCGTAAAAACAAAACCTGAAGAACATGCCAAAAATGTACATTTTTCCTAAAATCTCTACACAAAAACATTCTAAAAAGTGATCAAAAAAAGTTATCTGCGGCAAAATGGTACCACTGAAAAGAACAACTCAACACATAAAAAATAAGCCCTAAATTAGCTCTGTCAACCAAAAAATATTAAAGTTACGTCTCCGAAAAGATGGTGATGCAAAAACAAATGAGATTTTCTCTATATTAGTTTTTATCCAGTAAAATTGTAAAAATAAATGAAAAACTATATAAATGAGGTATCACCATAATTGTAGTGATCTGTAGAATAAAGATAATATAGTATTTTTAGTGTACGGTGTACGACCCCCAAAAAATACCAAAAGAAAGTAAACCAAAATTGACAATTTTCTTTTCACCCATACATTCAAGAGTTAATAAAATCTTAACCAAAATTTTAACCAAATATCTGATTTTCTCATAAATAAATGCAAAACATACCACCAAAATTTTTCAACTAACATGAAGTACAAAGTGTCACGAGAAAACTATTTTAACCCCTTCATGACTTGGCCTTTTTTAGTTTTTTCACTTCCATTTTTCACTCACCAACTTCAAAAATCTATAACTTTTTTATTTTTCCACATAAAGAGCTCTGTTATGGCTTATTTTCTGCGTAACAAATTGCACTTCATAGTGACGGTATTTAATATTCTATGGTGTGTCCTGGGAAGCGGGAAAAAAATTCCAAATGCAGTGAAAATGGTGAAAAACCACATTTGTGACGTTTTCTTGTGGGCTTGGATTTTACAGCTTTCACTCTACGTCCCAAATGACATGTCTACTTTATTCTTTGGGTCGATACGATCACGCGGCATTAAGGGGTTAAAGGTCTAAGCCTCATAACATCCTAAAACATGTTTTTAAAGTAGAGCATAAAACAAGCACAAATTCTGTAAATTTTAATTATCAAGTTATTTTGGTGATATGACTATGTATAAAAAAAAAGTAGAAAAAAAATAGAGGAAGAATGCATGTGGAATCTCCTCATGCATTCTTCTTCTATTTTTTTTTTCTACTTTTTTTTTTATGCATAGTCATATCACCAAAATAACTTGATACACTGATGGCACTACATGATTTTGGAAGGGAGTCAGTTAATGTGAAATAAAGTTTTATAAAGAACTGAAATGATTTAGAATGCAGAAACAGGTATTTTTTTAAATCAACAGGGCATAGACTATTGGATTCTGTCACCAACTAAAAATAACTAATGAGATTTAAATGGAAGAATAATATAACCTCAATAGGCACAAATGGGAAAAATGACAATAAAATGAGCTAAGAAGAAGAATATTAATACAAAGAGACCAAAAAGGAGAGACAAAATTTATTTATTACAATTTTGGGAGCACCTAAGATGGATTTCTATCTAGATTGGAGTTTTTGTCATATGGTCATATGTTGAAAATAACGATTTAAAGATAGGTTTGTGTATTTCATTTTTGAAGTATAGGACTTCATGAGTCTGATGATACAGAGTGCTGAAGGAGCTTGTTGCAGTTCTACTTGCCAACCAAACTCTGTTTCACTGAGGTGAGTGAAAATGGTCTCTTAGGGTCGTTTACAAATTGCCATTTTTTTCACATCAGTGACTTTGGCTTATTTTGGCCATTTTGGCTTATGGACGCATACAGATTGGTTTTCTTTTCCTGGTGTAAGTCATCTTTTAATAATGCCTTACTGAGTCATTCTTTTCACATTGATTTTCACTGATGTTGTCAGTGTGTTGAAATGTGGGGTCTTCTGGCCGTTAAAGAGAACCCGTCATGCAAAATAACCCCTCTTACCTAAATATATTTTCATAAACATTAGAGAGCATTGCCTCTATCCCTTCATTGTCCCTCTACATGCCTGTAAACCTAAGCAATGAGGTCATAAAGCTGTATGCAAATGACCTGTGAAATGTCCAATGAGGCATTAGCATATTCAAGCTGTCCAGCTTATTCATGAGTGGGAAGCACAGACACACCCCCAGTGCTTGACTGACAGCCTGTGTAATGATGTGAGGCTGTATAATGATGTGATGGCTGCTACATGTGCTTGCTGGTGGCCACGCCCCCTGCAGCCTGTGTGTGTGTGTATGTAGGAGAGATACAACAGCTCCAGGATGCAGCCATGTTATAGCAGAACATGGCAGATACTTGTGTAACTGATGTCTGTGTATCACACATATGTATTAGGAGGATGCAACATGTCAGCAGATGCACTAACTATGCTTTACTATACATTACACACAGACATGAGCAGGGGGAGGAGAGGGGAGGGGGAACAGGGGTGACATCACCTGCCTCTGACCATGTGACCAGCCTCATTTACATAATAAAGAAATTATGATTTTACAATAATTAATGTATGAAATGACTAGATAAAGGCTGGGATGGGATCCTTTTGAGCTGCTCCAACAGGTAGTAGTGACAGGACTAGTGGCAGAGACCTGATGACAGGTGTCCTTTAAAAAATAAATCTTTACTCAGGCTTCAGGTTCAAAGAAAAGGCTTGCATTTATTTGCACAAAAAAAAAAAAATGAACAGAACATAGCAAGAACAAAATGCAGATAATTCAGGGGTCAGGTTGTAGCTACCTTGGAACACGCAGCTCCCCTGTGGTCAGATCAGACACTCTGACCTAGAGACAATCCATGTAAACACAGGTGTAATTAAATACCCAACTTTTCCCTACAGTTTTAAAGGGATACACCCCTAGAACCCACCTTTAACAACAAACATCACAAGATACATTTATTACATAAATAATATATAAAACATCACAATTCAGTTTAATACACAATATAAAAATAAAGGGGAGCTTACAATATACACAAGTAAACAAAGTAAGAAATACAAACACATATATCATGGCTGCAGTTCTGCATCACCTGGCAGTAATCAGGTGCAGCTATATAACCCAGCTCACCCTCTGCTCAGGTTTTGCACACCCAGGTAAGATGCAGGTAATGCTGAGTGGTGAATACTGAACTAGTCTGTTTGTTAAAAACAATAGTGGACAGAGACAAAGGTTTGCTGGCCAGCAGGAGAAGAAAAAGAAGAAAAGGTACACAGACAGACAAACAGTTCACTATTCACATCTCAACACAGTGAAAACAAAAATAACAGGTTCTAAACTGACCACAGATCAGTGTGAAAAATCCCATTGAAAAGAATGGATCAGTAAGGCAACAGTGACAAATCACTGAAGAGAGAAAGAGAAACTAATCTGTATGTGCTCATAAGCCAAAATGGCTTCAATGAAAAATCACTGTTGTGGTGAGTGTTGTGTAGGCTACTTTCACTTCCTGTGCCTCCCTGAACCCCTGTGTTCAGCGCTTGTCTGTGAAAACAATACCTAACTGACCTTGTATATCCCAACATAACAGCAATGTTATACCATATTGTAGAAAGTGTTTCTAGCTGTAAGTACAGTTTTCTGCATTGGTGCCCGAAAGCTGAAAGGCAAGAACAGGTGATATGGTATCCCATATTACCCTATATAGCCTCTATGCAAAATAATCACTTATACTTACCTGTAGGAAAATCTGGACTCCAGTCACACAGTTTGTATAGGTGATATCGGATGAGGAAGGTTGCCTATAGCAATGATAGCGCTGCCATGAAAGAATGGCGGTCTGTGCCGATGAAGGAGTGAGGACCCTCTCCGGAGCACCTGCACTCAATATTGATTTAAGTGTGCAGCCAAAATTCAACTTTTAACTTGCTTATACTTACCTGTGTCCTCTGTTTCAGGCATATAGGCAGCCATTCAGTGGAGCCGGCGCAGTAAACTGAAGCACTGCCCAATTGTTGAGAAAACCAGAGTTGGGTTTGATGCCACTTATCTGACCGTTTTCTAGGTAGTTATAAGTGTTTGCTTTTTATTTTTCATTAACTTCCCAAATTACCCTGAGCGTTCACATTTAAATCAGGTAGGGTAACCTCAGCTAAACAAATAACATTGACACGTATACTTACTTACAAATGTAAAGAATTCTTGCTTCCCACACCATGTCTCATGGGGCACATCCATTCCCATCCCACGATTGAACTTATTGTACAAATGTTTTTTCATCTATACTAAATATGTCGATAATTAAGTAACTATTTGCTTTTGATACTATACACATTTCAGTTTACTATGTGCTGGTGATGTTGATTTTTGTTCATTGCAAACGTCAAACAGTAAACAGAAAGCGACGTGGAGCAGCAGGATGTAAATTGGCTGTGTCAATATCAAGACTGTCACCTGGAAGATTAAATCAATGACCTGCAGTGTTTGTAATGTTCGTGTAAAATGTTTATACAACTCGTAGAAATGCTCTATTATTTAATCTTACAATGTGAAAAGGTAGGTTTAAGTATCTTTAACACCAATGAAATTATACCTTACAGCCATTGTTATATCATTTATCCCAAATAGTCCCTAATTACCTATAAATGTCATATAGACTTTCACTTTTGTTAGAATTGATCAGATAACATTGGTGTAAATATA
Organism: Engystomops pustulosus; assembly: GCA_019512145.1. Lineage (NCBI taxonomy): Eukaryota > Metazoa > Chordata > Amphibia > Anura > Leptodactylidae > Engystomops > Engystomops pustulosus. Next base: position 209,125,111 of record CM033641.1, on the reverse strand, counting down.
TATCACTGGGAAAATAGATCAGTATACTTATTACACCCAAAAAGATTCCATCTGGATTAATTTACTAGTTTATCGTGTTTCCAAACACTAAGTGCTAGTTGAGCAACAGCAATGACAGAAGCATACACAAGATCATAAACAACCTGGGAAAAAATAGCTTGGCCCTGAAAAGCCATTGGCACATTTACAAACATAAGTTGAGAGCCAAATATGTGAGTCAGTCCTGGGCATAGGCCGATTTGTTAGTGGCATTCTGGATGATGATTTATGACTTTGCATTGAGTGGAAGATCTCTGAGACTTTACAATCTGTTGCCTCAAAGCAAGAGACTGTCTAATTAGCTATCTGGGTGGATTCTTCAAGATGGTACACCATCTGGTCTTACTAACTAGCAAAACAATCATCCATAGAAAGTCAATGGTAAAAATCAATAATAATAAACTCTGAAGGCCAGTCGCTAAAACGGGTCAAAGCTGTTACACTACAGGATGCAAATCATTGCAGCTGATAACCAGGAAGAAGGCACTAGATATGACATATGGCAGATAGGGTCAGACACTGTGGCGTATAACTATTTCTGCACATTGATAACGTTACAAAATCCTGATTGTGTAATGAACCTAGACACCACAAAATGATATTCTGTTACACATTAAATATGACACACTGCTGAGGTGTGTTAGTCAATTCTTTAATTGTATTCCTTTTTTATAAAAGATTATATTAATATTTTATATTAATAGTAACAGTTTTATAAATTATGCACAAATGCACATATATTGATCAATCACAATCAAATTAAAAAGTAATCAGATAAAAATTGTTGCTTATCCCTGTAACATTGACAGATTTTGTATGTGCGTTTGAAGGAACAGGCTATATTATTAGGGGAGCCGTAGAATAAGATTGAGACACAAACAGGCAATATGAACCACAAGTCTCTTAGTTATTTATACACCTAAAGTTCATCCCTAGTAAATCTTTTAAGTTTTGACACCCTACAGTACATGAACTATATATATATTATTATATATATATATATATATATATATATATAGGAATATCCTTTGTAACTCCAGGACCTAGCAAGATGTGGAGCCGGTAGCCTCATTTGCATGTTTCTAAAGTGTAGTTTTGACATGTAAGGAGCAGCTGGCAATAAAAACGCAGATATGGTTGGCATGTGTAGGCATAGTCCTACATAACATGGTAGTTAGCTCTAGTACAGTGATGGCAAAACTTTTAGGCACCGATTGCCCAAACTACAACCAAACCCCACCTATTTTTCGGAAAGTGCCAATGGGACAATTGAAGCAGTAACTTATGACTCCCTGCTCTGTCACAGGTTTAAATTGCAAAGGCACCTGAGGACACCAATACAGTAGAAAGAAGGAGAAGAAGTTTGAATTATCATTGTAGTTTCGTTCCAGGCTTGGGTTCCCTGGGACTGCAAGAGGCCTTCATTCCTGTCTAGCAAACTCTACCCTGGGGTGATTGTGCGGGTGCCCATAGAGAGGGCTCTGAGTGCCACCTTTGGCACCAGTGCCATAGATTCACCACCACTGCCCTAGTAGGTAAATTGAGGAGATCGATTACCCAATAAGGTTGGTTCAACAAATAGTCGGAGAACCCATATTTATAACCGATCTTGGTTGTTAAGTATGTTTGTTGTTTGGGTGAGTCACCTATTGTTTAGTGGACAACCAATAAGAACCAGTCTCAGATCATAGGATGCCCTATCATTAGAGATATGGGTGGCCATTTATTATTTTTTTCAAATCAAGCAATTATCAATTTTATAACTGTGGATTAGACTGTAGGTAGGGGTGTGATTTGAGAATAAAAGTATTAATAACTAAGAGATCCATGGCTCTGCATGGTCATCCCAGTGAAATTGCAGCAACATATATTTGTCATTTGTGTCATAATTCTGTTCTTATAGTTCTCCTGTAACATATTTCTAAATAAATTAAGGGAATGCTGTAGAGACAGGCAACGCAGACAATTTTTACTATTTACCTTCATTTAAGCTCTTCTTATATGTGTTGTTCAAATGTTCTCCAGTCAGATGATCACTGAAGTCGATGGACCTCCATATCATGTTCAACTGCCTAAACTACTTGCTTTAAAGTACAATAGAGAGCAGTGGCATGAGGTGAATCAGGAACCTGTAGCTAGACATCCGTACCATAGCTTAGTTTATAAGCAAGCAGCTTCTAGACTTTGTTTAAAATATGTAATTTCATTTGCGGTAAGCAATTTGTCACTATGGGGCACATTTACTTACCCAGTCATGTTGCAATCCCCGATCCGGACGGTCCGATGAAGATGAAGTCTGGACCAATTCACGTAGCTTGGGAGCCCGAGATCCTGCATGTGTCACTACCCCGCTGAGGTCCTCCTGAGTTCACATCTTCTTCCCGGTGCTGTCAAATGCGGCGCAACACAGAAAACATCAGGAAACCAGACGAAAATGCGGTCCTTGGACCCTTAGTAAATGAGCCCAAATGTGCCATTCTTATAGTCTGACAATCAGTCTGTGCTGAGGCCTATGTACACCTCTTGCTATCATCACAGTCCCTCATTGTTCTCCCAAAAACTGGGACAGGCAGGCTAAGTGCACAAGGCTATGTGCACAAGGTATACAAAGACTATGAAAAATGGATGTTTATGTTTGCATTTATTCAGCATTTGTTTTTATATCAGTGAGACTGTTTTTAATAGATGCGTTACATCCATGGAATATTGTTTTTATTGTTCATGAAGAAAGTGATTTCTAAAATTGTTCCAGGTAACTGTAAGTTAATCATTGGTGACATTTGGATACTAATGGCACCAGGGTGTTGCAATATGGGGGATGTTGCAAAAACGGACTGCATACCACCATTTTTTAAAAGACTGAGGCATCACACAATCAGATTCTTTGAGGTTTTAAAGGTCATAATGACACCTCCTACTTTCTTGATTTACATGATGTTATGGTTGGCTATCTTGGTGTTGCAATTTCAATATTGAGGAATCTATTGATGCAGTTGGGTTATAATCAATTGAGTTGATGACTGCCATTTGTTTGGTGTCCTATAGCTCTTGGAAACTAGCAACACGAAAAAAAATATTGTATTGGATACCTTTTCATAAGATTTATTTGTTGAGACTGGAAAACAACCTATTAGTATTTCATGTACTAATAGGATTAAACAGGTTCCCCACACACCATAATCTCACTAATAAACCCCTTACACATACATAACATCACACATCGGCTGCATGTATATGGAGAGGGCTCACAGGCAGCTCCTCAGTATAGAGTTCATAAAACAGGACACATGGCCTCTTCCTGCAATCCCAAGCCACACAGGACAATCTACACCCAGCACTATTTTGACTGCTTCCCGCTCTGCGTCCGATATATCGGACGAAGAGCCAATGTGGGTCTAGCTCAAGATCTGAGCCAAACTGGCATCGGGAAACACAGAATGCTGGCTGTGACTGATAGCCGACACCCCAGTGTAACATCTGTGGTCAGAGTGGGCTCTGATTGTGGGTGTTTAACCCATTAAATACTGCGGTCTGTGACCGCTGCATTTAATTTGGCTTTGGGGGATCTTTTCCCCACTATTGCCCTCCCTCCCCAGAGCCATTGTTTTTGGGGGGGAAGGGGGGAGAGGAGGCGCCGATCATTGCTATATCAACTCTGGGGTCCGATCTGGCCTACAGGCCATGTACTGGTGGCAGGGGAAGAAGGCTTTATACTGTGCGGGGGCAGGGGCTGCAGGCTATATACTAGGGGCAGGAGAATCAGGCTATATACTAGGGGGTTCAGGGGCTGCTGACTATATACTAGGGAAGCAGGGTCTGATGTCTATATGCTAGGGGCAGGGGCTGCAGGCTATATACTGGGGCAGGGAAAGCAGGCTATATACATGGGGGGCAGGGGCTGATGGCTTTATACTATGGGCAGGGGAAGCAGGCTATATACATGTGAGGCAGGGGATGCAGGCTATATACTGGGTCCAGGGAAAGCAGGCTATATACATGGGGGGCAGGGACTGATGGCTTTATACTGGGGCAGGGGAAGCAGGCTATATACTGGGGTGTAGGGGCTGCAAGCTATATACTGGGGGAAGGAGCTGCTGGACATATACTGGGAGCAAAGGGATGGATTTATACTGGGGGCAAGGGGCTTCTGTCTATATACTGGGGGCATGAGCTGGCAGGCTATGTATTGGGGGGGGGGCAGGGAAACAGTCTATATACTCAGGCCAGGGCTGCTGGCTATATACTTGAGGACAGGGGCTGCTGGACATATACTGGGGCCAAAGGGATGGATGTATACTGGGGGCAAGGGGCTTCTGTCTATATACTGGGGGCATGAGCTTGCAGGCTTTATACTGGGGGGGGGGGGCTGTGACTAATGCATTCTCCCCCACCCTCAGCTTATACTCAAGTCAATCATTTTTTCCCAGATTTTGTGTTAAAATTAAGGACCTAGGTTTATACTCGAGTATATATGGTAAAAAGATTTTATAAAAATTCAAATCATCCCCCTTTTCCTCAAACTAATATAAATAAACAATAAAGATCATAAACATGAATAAAATAAAGGAGACCTGTCATTTTGGGCCCACAGGGAAATCTGTAAAATCAAAGGCCACAAAAAAATGGAGCAAATGCATTTTTCATTAATTTAATTGCATTTGTTTTTTTTTCCCACTTCACAGTACCCACCATGGAATATTAAATACCATCACTATGAAGTGAAATTTGTTACACAGTAGACAAGCCCTCGCACACCAGTTTACATTGAAAATTTAAAAAGTTATTGAATTTTGAAGGTGGTGAGTGAAAATGTTCATTAAGGAGTTTCTGTATATACTCAAGTATAATCAGACCCAAGTATAAGCGGAGGCACCTACTTTTAACACAAAAACTGGGAAAACCTCAAGTAGAAGCCGAGGGTGATAAATGCATTGGTCACATGACAGCGACTACCCGCTAGTTTATAGCCAGTAGTCCCCTGTCCCCATTATGTAGCCAGCAGCCCGCTAGTATATTACCAGTCCCCTAACCACTAGTATATAGCTGTCTCTTAGCATATAGCCAGCCCCTACCCCCTAGTATGTAGCTATTTGGCCCCTAGTATATAGCAAGCAGCCCCCTTGTATATAACCAGTTCCTGCCCCCTTGTATATAGCCAGAAGCCCATTGTATATAGCCAGTGCTTGCCCCCAGTATATAGTCAGTGCCTGCCCCCAGTATATGGCCAGTGCTTGTACCCCCTGTATATAGCCAGCAGCCTCCTACTCACCTTTCTGATTCCCCCGACAGGTCCTCTTCTAATGACGTGGTGCAGAGGGCCTAATAAATATTTACCATGGTTTCTATATTTTATAATGGTATCGTTTAACTATATGCAAGATAAAATAAATGGATATGTACATGAAGGCTGTTTACAAACTACATATCAAGTGATCTGGATATACACCTGGCAAAAGCTATAAGATGTAATTATTTCCACAGAGCTGGGGAAAAGGAGAAAAATGCTTCAGTATTAAAAGTACGCAGAATGTGTGATTTCATTATGACCCAGAAGAGACAATAATAATTAAGTGATTTATAATCCAAATACATTGAATCTGGAACAAATTCAGATCACCTAGGGATGAGAGGAAAGAGATGTGCCAGCTTTTGCCAAGTAATATGAATATTTAATTCTTTTTTAAAAATTTTATTTGGCTAATGGTCCCTCAGAAAAGACCATTTTAAACCGCAGAATAAATTGTATTATCTGTTTTTTTACCAAGTTTTAACAATATATAAACTTCAAATGATATATTTATAATCACTATGAATGGGGTTGAGAATTTTTTATAATTTGCTTTCTATATTGACTTTTTAAAATTATCAATAGAGGTTATATTTTACTCTTCTGCGTTTGGGTTAAGTATAGGAAAATATATGAAATATAAAATATTTCATATATGAAATTTTATATTAAATTATATCAATACTTACGGTAAAACCAGATAATTATAGTTATCTCTGCAGTCTCTGCTTTGTTTAGCTCCTGAGGCAGGTTAGTTACAGTTCAGTAAAGAAGCCTTGTCGTTTCTAGTGATTAAACCTTGTTTTCCCCAGGCGAGACAGTGCCCTCTTGTCTTCTTAAGTAATGTAACCTGGAACAACTTCCCACCATATTTTTTGCATGGACCATTAATTGTCTCTTTTCAGACTAAATACTTTTAACTCTTTTAATCTTTCCTCATAACAAGATCCTCATACCCCTTATAATTTTGTAGCTGATATCTATTCTGTTATTTAATCTATGATCTACCAGTACACCCAGGTCCTTTTTAATAAGGAACTCTCCCAGAATTACTCCCAAATGAAGCATGTTGATTGTGGATTATTAGTCCCCAGGTGAATTTAGAGGCCTTTTTTCCCCATTGCCGGTTTTCTGGCACTTCAACACATAACACATGTTTTAGGGTCTCAAAACATTACAAACTCCCTCAAATTACTTATTAAAATGTTGACTCCAAAGATATTCATTTAAGTTAAATCTGAACTTTTTGTAAAAAAAATAAAAATCCAGTTTTTCAAAGAAACAGACTTGGATTCCTTTTTTTTTTTCGCCCTTGATATGTGACCTTGAAGTATATTATCTTGCCATAAGTTTCCAAACTTTTGCAATTTTCAGGCATGTACTGCTTACAAATTGTTTGAGCTTGGCACAGGACTTAAAATGACGGGGGTGGTGCATATTGGATTTTGAACACCCTCAATTTTACTACTCTTGAAAAAGTTGGCACCCCACCCTTTTCATTTTGGGTATTTGGGTCAGAGTGTTTTGCTAGTGCTATCCAATTATTTTGAACTCCAGGTGTCATCAGAGTTGTGTTTGATATCCCCTTACATGAAAAACAAATGTACTAGTTTGATTTCCTAATGCCCACTTTTTCATATACCAAAAAAACACACAAAAAAAACTAAAATCTAACTAGAAAGTAACCTTCTTATTAACAAGGTGCTATTGTATATGGTAATTGTATACTAACATGCTATATACTAATATATAATTTATTTCTATAAATATTAAAATATTGTATGTTTATAGTCAATACAAACACATTACCATCAGGAAGACCACTGTATGCAGGGTCGGACTGGGATGCCTAGGGTCCACCAGTGAAATTGATTATGGGGGCCCACCTACTGCTACATGGAAATATTACATGTCCAATTTTAGGCCTCTGCATATGGATTATAGCGCATCTTACGATCACAACTGTATTGGCCACTGCTGTAAATCAAAGTGCGCTTTTTTTTCTTTTTTTTTTGGCAATTTAGCAATAGAAATGTTAAGGGGGTTGTCCGAGGGGTTAAAGAAAGACCTGTCTACTTTCTTCCAAAAACATCCTGGTATCATAAGCAAGATTTATTTATTTCCATACATCTGAACTGGACTACCTGCACAAACCATGGTCAGATGTGGTGCTGTTTTTGGAAGAAGGAAGCAATGCTTCTGAAGTACCAGGCACCATTATGTTTCATATGGAGGGGGGAGGGGTCACCCCCTACTCCTGTCCAGTGCATAGCGGTATGCCCGCCCGACAGGCATAACGCCGTGTGAATGTAACGTAAGATTACTGGCGGTACAATAGTTTAACTGAAATTACCCCCGTAAATAAAGCTTTGACATCAGGTCAACATCTGCAAAGAGTTTGTGTGTTCTCTCTGTGTTTGCGTGGATTTCCTCCAGGTCCTCCGGTTTCCTCCCACACTCCAATAACATACTGGTAGGTTGAATAGATTGTGAGCCCCATGGGGACAGGGACTGATCTAGCAAGCTACTTACAGCCCTTGCCGAATCTGTAGGCGCTATATAAAAGCAAATAAGTGCTATAGTTTGTGTTAGGAAAAGTTATCCAATTTTCCAATATACTTTCTGTATCAATTCCTCACGGTTTTCTAAATCTCTGCTTGCTGTCATTCTATAGGAAGCTTCTAGGTTTACTTCCAGTGGATAAAAACCAGTTCCTGGTCATGTCGGTGCATGGCTAATTATTATTGGCTCACGCACCTGTGTGTTCATCACACGACCATGGACAAATCTCTATCTTCTGGAAGTAAACAGAGAAGCTTTCATAGCAGGACAGTAAGTAGAGATCTAGAAAATTGTGAGGAATTAATACAGAAAGTATATTGGAAAATTGTATAACTTTTCCTTACACAAACAATACCATTTATTTACCACGAGTGGACAGCCCCTTTAAGTGGCTGTTAAATTGACAATTGCATAAAAGTCTGTTGGAATGTAAAGGCTATGGTTGGGACTAGGTGACATCATAATAATAATTCCTTTATTTATATAGCGCCTACAGATTACGCAGCGCTGCACAGAACTTGTCACATCAGTCCCTGTCCCCAATGGGGCTCACAATCTTATCACCTACCAGTATGTTTTGGAGACTGGGAGCAAAACGAGGGCCCGGAGAAAACCCACGCAAACACAGAGAGAACATACAAAATCTTTGCAGATGTTGACCTGGATAAGACTTGAACCCAGGTTCCCAGCCCTACAAGGCTGTAATACTAACCACTGAGCCACCCGTGCCGCCCGTTATCATGTAGTGGCAACCCTGGTGACTTTGCAAAAATGGATGACACACAGATCACACAGAGACTACATATGGCTCAGAAACTGACTACACTCTGATAACACATAGGCCTGGGTCTATTATTCTGGCTGCGTCAGTTTTCTATTGACTTTGCACTAGAAAGAACATTTTGGAGCTTGCACGGGTATTTATAAAGTGTCTGCTCCAGTTTTGTGCTGCGGCTGCTTTGTGTTTTACACCTTATGGGGCGAGTTACTGCTTAGTCAGAGTTTAATTTATTGCTGCCACTTGACAGAATTGTGTCGCATGCTGTATGCTAAAGGAGCAGCAAAAAATGGATGGTGGCCACTTCCAGAGCAGTGCATGGGGCGTTAGATTACTGAAGACCGTGCCCAGTATATGCACAATGCCGCACTTCTGATAAATCTAGGCCATAGATGTGCAGTTAGCATACGTTAGCCCCGCATTTCTGTCACTATATCCTATTCTGTGTCATGTACTGGGGAGCATTAAAAAAATCAGATGTGATAGAATAAAACACAGTCTATTGGTCAGGGTTTGTTTTTAATTTTTCTGAAAGGAAATCATTAGGAAGTTGTGTTTTTTATACTTGGGTGAGGTAAGAGGTCATTTATTGGCAAGCTGATGTCTGTATTATATATTATGCATTTTGGAGAATCTCTGGAAAATCTTTGGTGAAGGGGGGAAACATGGGGCAAAGGGGGTTAAAGTAAACCTATACAAAATTAGAGTGGGCTGAAGAACTACAACTTTCAGCAGCTCCTTCAGCAGCTGGGGGTTGTAGTTCTCAGATAGGAAGTTAGTGTAGTGCAGTTTATTGGTGTAAATACCTAATGTTCTGTGCAGGAGGCCACCATGCAGATCTGAGGAGAGAGAACAGCTCTTCAGCACCCAGGTCCCGCCGGCGCGCAGCTCAGGGTTAGGTGGGGCAGAGTGATGATGCCTCAGCTACAAGCTGCCTTCTCATTGGTGGCCCCAGGTGCCTGTCAGGACCAGGAGGTGGGCCCTCTGTGCAATCTAGTGGGCCCATGGCTGCTCAGCAGCTCCAGTACTGGCTGCTCAGTGCAGCGCTGGCAGAACAATTAACCCTTTCTTTACCTGCTGGCAGGAGCAGAGCCCGGAGTCTCTCACCTTCCCCTAGCACTGGGCACATTCACTGACAGGGATACATGGTTTCCCAGATGCAGGAGGCACTGCCTCAGCGTTCTGCATAGTATAATGAGGGGGCGGAGCCAAGAGCTGCCAGGGCCCACCGGGGGTTTTCCCGGCTCCCCGGTGGCTCAGTCCGAGCCTGACTGTATGTCTTTCTACAGAGGGTGCAAATGGCTGCAGAATTTACCCACTGGTAAGTCTGCTGCAAATTTACAAGTGTGATTTGCTGCTGCAAGGGAAATAGTTCAACCTTTGCATTGCACAGCTTAAAGGGAACCTGTCACCAGGGACCTCATTTTCACTAAGGACAGGTTACACCTTATTACACCTGCAGAGCAAATATGTCATTCTAAGCATTTGCATTATAATATAATTGTGTTTTATAACTTACTCTTGCACCCTTGCAAAATCCTGGGGTAGTCACAGGGGCTGGACTTTGGTTTGCAAGCATTTCAAAAACTAACATTTGCCTTGTCTGTGTTACTCACTCCTCAGATCTTAGCCCCCACCTTTACGCTCCTGTACAGCTCCACCGCTCCTTCTCGAGGGCACAGCTTGGTCAGTCTGCAATCAGTGGGGGAGGGACAGAGCTGTACAGGGGCACAAAGATGGAGGCAGCCTGCTCAGACAAGTCACATGTTGTTTTTTGAAATGCATCCAAACCAAAGCCTAGCCCCTGGGACTACCCAAGGATTTTGTCATGATGCAAGAGTAAATTATAACACACAATTAATCACAAGTAAAGAATCACAAGTAGGGCTCCCAAGTCTTGCCTAAATTAACACCAGATAATCACCATGTAACTAATTTATGTATTTTTTCTTATCAAGTGTTTAACCTTACATCAATGTTCTATTCTCAATTTTGTGTTTAGCTTATTGGAATAAAATGAATCAAGGCTTTTCCAATCCTTACTGTATTTTTAGAGACAAAATTAAACTGTAGTCTTAAATACATTGTGCCTTCAATATCCATCACATGTCTGTATTTATCTGTTTATTTCTCTGTAGCTGATTTTTGTAAATTGAAATCAGTTTTCATTGTTACTTTATATTTAAACTGGCTTAAGTCCATATTTTGTGTAAATTGAGGAAATGGGATTTATCATACTAAGGGCACTTTTAGAAATAAGCATTATAAATTGTATGTACAAGGATGTACAGGGTCAAAAGTTTCTCATCTTTAAGGGGTGTTCCCACAAAGAAAGGTTTCTTATATGTATTCAGGATAACAAAATAACACATTCTCTAATTCGCTGTATTTCACAGATATAAGTCTAACCTGTCTTTTTCAGTCCTGCTGTGCACAATTTCAGTTGCCCCTAGACACGACCCTGTAACTTCTGAGTTAGGTTAGGCCGACATCTTGGATTAGTATATGCAGTGTGCAGATGAGATTTCTGTCTCTCTCTCTGCTGTGTGTACTGTATCCACGCCCCCTGAACAGAGCTCAGAGACACTCACATCCTGCAGGAGATAGTGAGCAGAGAGAGAGGCTAAAAACTACAAACTTCAAGGAGATAAGTGATCCGGGGGGAGGGAGAGGCAGGCACAGATCTGTGAGATTTAGCACAGCTCACAGTGTAACAGTGTAAATGTCTGTCAGCCTCTGTCTATGTAATCTTATGCATCTCTGATCTGTCTCATCTTTCTCCATGTGTCAGTGTGTTAGTACAATGTCAGAAGCCAGATGAAAGTGTATATACACCTGTACCTGATAATGTAACCACATTGTCACCGCACAGAACTAGACGGATAATACAGTAATGTGCCCACACCCTGGAATCTTACACTGATCAACCTAGAGAGTGGTACAACTGAGTAAAATTGTAAAGTAAGGGGTTAAAAGTATCTTTACTGTGTTAATATCACTAGGGGATTGAGATGTGAGAATTTTCTTTCATGGGAAAACCCCTTTAAGTTAGAATTAAGACTTAAATGGAAAGTATAAGCATTCTTTATTCAAAACCTACACATTACTTAAATTTTACAGAAGACCACATGTTATATATATTCAGATGTATGTGAGTATTTTAAGTTGTGTAATATGATACAATTCAACTTCATAAAAAATGTTGAGAAAATTTACTTTTGTTATATCCTTTTATTATTTACAAAAATGAACAAACGTTCCACATATATATTCTATAAGGTATTTGTTTTATTTTTGAATTGTCATCTGAAATGGAATGGATCATATTTACGGAACAAACAGCATGAATAAATCTATATTATATCTAATAAAGAAGGATATTGATCTAGAAAGATTATCATCGAATTTATAGTGATTGGAGCCAGTATTTTGATCTAGATTTCAGGCATAAATCAAATGCTTTGTAAGCAGAATTGTCTAAAAGTGCATTGATAAAGCCTTCTCATCAAATGTGATGTGTTTAGAAATGTATTGCTGATAAAATTTGCCAAAATAAATGCATATTAATTACAATATGTTGTATTCATTAGCACAACCACATTCCGCAGTTTGTAAATAATAGAAGCCTTCCTTTAAATTGCTCCTTGGCTTCATCATTCAATAAATTATGCTGTTTCTCTTTGATACTGATGATTTCCTCATGAGCTTCTCTGAAGAGCTCTGGTCCTATAGCTTTCTCAACTCTTTGTTTCCATGCTTTAAGCTTAGGTCTTTCTTCAAAGATAGGTATTCCCCCTGCAAGAACCTGGATGATGAAGAATAGCATGCTCAAAATCAATAAAGATTTATGTTTACAAGATTTTAGCACTAGGCTGAAACTTATAATAGAATTAAGGCTCGGAAGTTAACGCTGCAATGAAGTTGTGAATCTGAACTTAAGAAGAGCAAATATCTTGAAGAGTTTTTATTTCCTCTCTGTCATTTTGCAGGATTGCTCCACATATAAAGGTAACCTCACTCTTTTGAACAGTTTTGTGATATTTACAATCAAAGTTTAAAAGTACATATTAAAGAAGAAATAACAGATCTTTCAATGCCCAGGCAAGTAACAATATACATCAATATTTAGATTTTCTGATTCAAAAACATTTCACAATCAATGTAGAAAGTGTTTCCTTCGGATCAACAAGATGAAATGCAAATGTTTTTTCTTCAACTTTCCTCTTGGCTGGACATGTCCAATATCTATGTGCCTAGATGACTAGCTTTTCACAGCTGGAACCTAATGATGCTGTCAAAAGATTCCTATCCTAAATGTATCTGTGCATGGTCATCAAGTGGCTGTACTGTAGATCACAGTCTCAAGGGCTTCACCCAAGTCTTGATTTGATCCGTAACCTTGAAATTGAAGTCCATGACTTAATATTTTTAACCTTTAGGATTTTGACTATTTGTTTCAAACAATTCCAAATAACCTCTAAATTTCATTCGCTGGCACTTTGGTGGTCCAATTCAACCCTTTTCCATTACCTACATCTTTGAAATATCACCAACAATGTACTATTGGGCTTTTCTCTAATCTGAGAGTATGAAACTCTAACCTCAAATTTTACTTGTATTTAAGGTTCCTAGTCTAGCCAATATTCTAGCAATTATCAGTCATACGTTGTTCTTACCTGCATGATTTCCACAATAGCAACAAGATCTGCCAGCGATATTTCATCTCCAGTTAGAAAAGGTCTGTCCTGCAAGAACTTCTCCTCGAACTGTGTCATAATGTCTCTGAATTCAGCAAGCACATGGTTCAGTTTATCTGGTGCAGCCTCTATGCCCATTATAGCGGGAGTCATAAACTGTTTGAAATTTAGATTTAACAGATGTTGATCATTGAAAGTCTTTACTTAACTTATCCATAACATTTTACACTTATATACAATATAAAAAAAAACTAATAATGTACCGAAGTTTTCTCCTCTGCCTGGTAAATCACAAGTTATGCTGCTTTTAGCATTATGATAGCTTAATTTGAATGTATATGCTTTCTATGATATTTTTGTTTGTATGTATATGGGTATGAAATGCTCTACTAATATGTCAGCTAATGGTCAAAGAGAACTTGTCACACACCACACACAGTACATTTAAGATGTTTTTGGACATGATCCACTGATGCCTCTATCAGGAATGAGAGCTACTATTCTTCTAAAAAAACTTTTGTTGATGTCCTCTGTTCCAGTCATGGATGTGGGGAGCTGCAGTATACAGTCAATGCAGCCTGCACTTCTCACTGATGCTGACACTGCTAAACTCAGCTGAAGAGAATTCCTGAGGGTGGGGTGAGGAGGAGTTGTTGAGTTAGACATTGGCTTTGAGTGGCTCCTTACCCCTCAGTGAGGAGGGCAGCCTAGCTTGACTGTATACTGCAGCTCTCCCACCTCGATGACTGAAACAGAGGGCATTGGCCCTAGAGTTACCTCAATTTCTTTGCTTTCATACTACAGATAGCAAACATGATGCAGTTGGTGAGCAGTTTAAACATAGAAACAACCCCAGAAGTATTATAAAATCAACCTATTTAATCAACATTGCGTAACATTTTTAATAAATTGTCCAAATCATGTCAGTGCTGCTCTCAAGCTGGTTTAAAAATACCTAAAATGTCAAATTCTCTTACTAAACCTAAATTAATTGAAATACGGTGCATCTAGTTTTTGACACAACATGTATGAATCTGGTATATTTTTCACTAGAAATTTAAATCTGCAATTGCTTTGAGCAGTAGTTGCCTTGTGCTAAAATCTTGTGAAATATCTGAATTAAATAATAACAAATGTTGTTCCTCGAAGGCCTTGCACCATCTTCCTCATCCACTTTTCTTGCCACAGTTGAGAAGTAAAGTGAGCTTTATAGCATCATTCACATGTATGGATTGTGTCACACCTGCACTGGTGGTTTCCATTACAACACTCTGTTTTAGAAGAGCATAATAAAAATTAAAAATAGTAGGTGGATGGAAAGTTTCCGCTGTCGGACGAAAGTGTGAGCTTTCTGGGCATTGAACCTAGTTACTATTACTGTACTGATTGTACAGCAACATGGAATTAATGGTGCTCCAATTTTCTTTAAATGACATTCATCCCTGTGATTTTAATACAGGTAGCAAGCAACCCACATTAAACTGTCATAGTCATACTGTGTAACATTTACAGATAGTTATAATATTGCATTAAGGATTATAATTTAACCTGATTATATGGAAATGTAAATGTAAGTGTCTTACCCTCTAGAAATAGAAGATGTGTATCTGTATTTGTAGACCGCCATGCTAAGCATGGAATTTGCTGACTCATAAATAGCAGATATGCAAATTATATATGCAGGTTATATTATATTAATTTTAAATGTTATTTTTCTGACAAAGTATATGAAATTCAAGTAAAGATAAGACTTGCTTGTTTTTAAATCAGTAAAGGTTAATGCAAGATCATTCATCATCATGTTCAATTGCTACATAACATAGTAAGATGGAAGGGTCTCATCTGTGCAAGCATGCCTATTGTAACTGGTAACTGGTGTACCATTAGTATATTACATTTGTAATGAGGCTACTGAGGCGTGGAGTAGCCTTAGCTCCCAGTGCCGGAACAGGATGGCCAGAAGTTCAATTTCTGATGGTAGATTCCTCATGGTAGGTTTCCTATAAACTATGTTTTTCTCTGACACACAACAATATAAGTCATAATGTTGTGCTTGATGATATTAGAGCTATTAGATCTACGCACCCCTTTTATGGCGCAGCTGCACTGGCTTCCATGCGACACATGTTAGCGGTGTGTTCGATAGTCTGATTGATTTGAACCGAATTGAACTTTCAAATTGTGTCGCACGCCCTATATTAGAGGTGCATTACAGAAAAGATGGAGAACTCTGTTGGACCATTGCAGGGAAGCAACAGATTCATGATTTCTGGCGCACAATCTTAGTGAATCACTGCACGCAACAGTATAGACGGACAATGCACTTTTAGTGATCTCGAGTGACCTTGTGAGTAAATGTTCCTCAATATCTATGGTATACACTGTATGAACAGTACTAGAAATATTTGTATTTTTTCATGTGGGTTGTATTGCTTAGAGTGGTACTACCTCCTTATTCCCTAATGAGTCTCACAAGAGCTCAGTATTTGCCTGCAGCTACTTGTATCTTTCAGGTAGATTTCACGTTCTATGATTTTTGATCGCTGACATAGTAAAAGTCAATGCGTAAAGTACAATAGCTAATCTAAGCATAAAACTCCAGGTGCTAAGACATTTACACAGCACTAACAACACAGACAATATTAAAATATGCAGGAGCCTTTGCAATGATTTATGATTGGTAGTAAAAACTAGCTGTAGGCAGATATATGTTCTCAGTTAATCAGGTTTGTATGGCAGAAGGACAAAAGTGGGTCAAAACAAACTCTGCAGTTTTATCTCCTATCTGTAAAATGTCTTGGAAATGTTAACGCTTTTTATGAACCCCTTTAGAAACAGGCTGATTTTAGACTTAAAGGGAACCTGTCATCAGAAATTTACCTAATAAACCACTACCAGCATGTTGTCAAGCAGCTCAACATCTTCCAGATCATGTTTCTTTCATGGTCTAGTGTGGTGGCATAATCCAGAAAATTAACTTTTAAGTGAGATATAAATTGTTAATATAAAGACAAGGAGGTGGAGAGTTTAACACTGAAGTCAAGCTCTCACTTCCTCAGAAAGCCCCCGTCACAGTAATTAATGGTCCGGTATCCAAATACATCACTAGCCAGATCCTCTGAAGTCCAATGCACAATGTCAATCGCAGAGAAGGAGGCATTTAGAGTTTTTCTTCAGTGTTAAAATCTCCTCCTCCTTGACTATATACAACCAATTTACATCTCACTTCAACGTTGATTTTCTTGATGATACCACCACACTGGGCAATGGAAGAAACAAAAACTAGAAGGTGTTACCCTGCTTGACAATATACTCATAGTGCTTTGTTAGGCCAGTTGCTGATGACAGGTTCCATTAAAGTACCAAGATAATTATTTATGCTTTTTTCTTTTTACAATTCATCATTTTTTCTTAATTTTTTAGACAAAATATTTATTTCTGGTTTAAAAGGATAACTAGTGTTTATAAGAAAACTTTTCAGTTGGAGCTGACTCATTAAACCCTATGGAGAATTTTCTGTGCAGATCTGAGGTGGAAAAAAGCTGTGACATCTATTGAGGTTTTAATTTGCCTTTTAATCTTGTGAATGTAAATTAAGTGACTGCCTTATAGAAAGCCCCCTATAATAAGGTTTTTTGGCCAGAGTAAACATTTGAGAATATACATGTGGTACATTTTCTTTAATGTAGATGATGGTATGGAAAATAATTTTTAACTATAAAAAAATCCTACAAAACTTAATATAAAAAATCTAAAGCATTCTCTTCAAAGAACTCTGATTTTAGTTTTATGTGATCCTTGCCGTTAGTGAAGAATAGTGATGAGCGAACCCCCCATGATAACATCCACGATTTGATGCCACACAGAGTGACAAAATGCCCACACACATGCAATTAAACGCCACAGGCTGTTTTGCACACGGCATGTGAAGGATAACACCCACGATTGGTGCCAGCAGTTTTACCATTGGGTGATCAGATCCATTTAAAGGGTTAACACCCAAAATGGTGCATGCCCGTATCACAGATTTGGGTCCAAGCGCAATCAAACCCACCCTACCCAAATATTAATGGGTCTGCTCTTCGCTAGTGAAGAGTTTCATCAGAGACCAAATTATGCTTGTCAATGAAAAATAACAATAGCTATGATGTTATAATTGTACTAAAGATGGGAATGAATAACAAGAGAGAAATTCTAAATTTAACAATAAAGAGTTTTATTTAAAAATAAAGGAGTTGGCCACTTCTACTTAATAGGATAAATATGAGATCCTAATAGGGTCACCTATATTATACTTACCTTGTTAAAGATTTCCGCAAGCACGGTACCACTGGGATCCAGAACTTTGGATCCAGGGGCTTCCTGTCACATCCCTTGTCCTATTGGCTTCTTGTATAACAATTCGGCCATGCAGTCATTGCTGTCTGCTGGCCCTCTCTTTTACAAATACTCCTCCCATAGCAATGGTTAGAGTGGCAAGCCAATGACATCCATACACCCCTCTAACCACTGATATGGTGATATTTATGAAGGAGGCATTCTGCAACCCCCTCCATCTGCTGGAATCCAACAGGACATTGGATGTCACAGGAAATCCTCTTGCCCAGGGTTCATGTGACTCGCGATGGCTCCTGGTAAACTTTAACACACTTATTTTAACATGGGTGACCATATAAGGGTCTTATAAGTACCCTGTTAAAGTTTAGCAAAAGTAGAAAACCCCTTTAAAGACCTAATCATAAGATAGGTCACAAACATCAGAAGGATGGGATCCAAACATTCAGGACCCTACAAAAAGCTCATTATATCTGCCTGGGCTGGGCAAGCTAATTGTAACTCCTTTGATATAGCTTGAATAATATAGTTCAGCCACTTTACAGAGACAGTAGCTATTCTCCTGACTCATGTTCATTTATATCTGTATACATTATAATAAATTAATGCCATTGGAGATTACCAAAATACTTCACTCAGCATGGATTTTGAGTCAATATAATTTTTTATCAAGGTGTATAGAATTAAAAGGAAAGAGGTCACCTACTGAGAAAACCTACCTTAACCCAAAAGACTCTACAGCCATGGGGACGTGTGTTAGTGTGCTGCCATGCAAGATATTCATCAACACGTGCACGTTTCTGGAGATCAGCTGGGTACCAATGATCAGGAGTGTTATACTTTTGTACCAGGTAACGCAGCATAGCGGTGCTAGAAATAATTGTATGTATATTAGTTTATATAGTAACAAATACAGTAAAATAACATATATTGTAGTATAAACCCTATAAATTCACATCCACCTCTCAGCAAGGGTGAAGTCTCCATCTTTTAAAACTGGAACCTTAAGCAATGGATTTATTTTTTTAAATTCTTCAGTGAGATGATCACCTACAAGACATAAGCAATCATTAGAGACACCTATGTAAAAGTAATGTATACATTTTACACCATGTACACAAGGCAATTGTCTGTTGAACATTTCTTAGTCTATCTGTCCTGATTTCCAAATAAACCTGTATGGTGGAAAGTAAAAGGGGAAGTAGTGAAAGGGGAAAGCCAGGCACATCGTGCAATGGCTTATCTCCCGTAACATAGAATCAGGCAGTTTGAATTGGAGGATTTTTATCTCATGCTCATGCTTGGCTTCTTTATATAGTAATAGTGAATAAATCATACCCTTCTTTGCTTTCATCTGCTAAGTTAAATTTACCTTATAAAGTCAGGGCCATAAACAAGGGTTGCAGTGGGTATGGTTGCACCTAGGCTCAAAAGTCTTAGGGACACATAGGGGCAGATTTACTTACCCGGTCCAATCGCGATCCAGCGGCGCGTTCTCTGCAGTGGATTAGGGTCCGGCCGGGATTCACTAAGGCAGTTCCTCCAACGTCCACCAGGTGTCGCCGCTGCGCTGAAGAGAATCGGAACGCACTGGAGTTCACCGAGCCATCCTGGATGAAGGTAAGCACGTGTCGAGCGACACATTTTTTTTAAATGCAGCGGTTTTTCCGAATACGTCAGGTTTTTTTTACGGACAACCCCCCTGATTTCCGTCGCGTGCATGCCGGCACCGATGCGCCAGAATCCGATCGCGTGCGCCAGAATCCCGGGGCAATACAGGGAAAATCGGCGCAAAACGGAAATATACGGGTATCCTTAGTAAATGACCCCCATAAGGTTTCTATTCGTAGCAGCTTTAAGTAATACCACCTGTCAATGCTATTTGGCCCCAATACAAAAAATGTAACAGGGTCCTCACTTGTATCTTGAACCATTTATAATGCTTATGTCTTATGTAAGGGTCATAGGGCTTGAGAGCAAAGGTGTGTCCAGTAAATACTAACCATGTATGGTCACAATCTTATACATCACAGCTCTACCTTCTTACTTTCCATAGTAATTGGCAGTGTTCTTTATGACACCTATTGACTAAAATCTGTGGACTTCTGTATACTCTGCAGCTGCAATATTGGAGGACACAGCTCAAAAATTCTACAGTGACAATTAATAGTATATAACAGAAAAACACAGTGAGATCTTCCCGTTTATCTACTACATTTTAACATATGCTTTGTCTGGGACAATACTATAAATATGACACAGTGTAAAGCGATAAAATAATATTTATTGTAATATTGGCAATTTAGGAGGTAGTCTGGTGCCCAAGCCTTCTAAGGGGACACCCAAACTACCCACACATTTTTATATTCAGAAGGGCCTTCACTCATAAATTCCTTGTACATCTGATGCTGCTCTTGAAAAATATGTACACAAGAGCTATGTCAGGACCTTTGAAGGTCCTCCAAGGGTCCTGAAACGACAGTTTGAAAGCAGACAGCAGGGATGCATCCTCCATTCCCCAAGAAGCTTGATTTTAGTAATATATGTAGAAAGGTTAATTTCAGACTTGTAAGGGCTATAATATTCATACAACTCAGGACCCATATCAGTCTTAATCTGCCCCTGTCATACATTCACAATCAGTTTTGAGGTGGTTTTAGGTGCAGTTCTTTTATTTTAATAGATATATTAAACATTTTTTACAAACACTTTTCTCCAAATCAAATTCACCTGTTCAGTTCATGATTTTCACCAGTTAGATGAACAAAACTGCACCTCAAAACTTATTGTGATACAGTTCTAACTTATCCGTCCCGTCCCTATTATAATATACAATTAATAGTACTGATGTCCGCATATGCAGAAGAGATAACCTATTGAAGTAACTTATTAATTTGTTGGTCATTAGATCAATTCAGAGTAGAATTAGATAGTTCTCTCCAGATTAATAACTATTTCTGATGCTGGCTAATTTCTGAGGTGAGGACACACCCCATTTTCGGACAAGTTGGAAAACTGACTAAAAGTGATGTAAAACCACCATTAAATGTGGCATATTTTAGGCATAAATTACTCCAGTATTCTAACATAGACAGATTGATCCATCCTATGCATCAAAACAAGTTTTGCTTCTGCTTTAGTGTCAGAATACTTAGTCCCAAAATATGTAAATAACTTATATTTATTTATATATGTCTCTAATTATATAATAATGTTTGTAACACATATATTAAAAGAGACCTTTGATTTGTCAATTTTACTGTACATAACAATATTACTTGAGAAAACCAATAAAGGAGTATCTAAGCAATGTAAAGAGTAAACTCATTACGAAAATACTTTAGACCCATGGGAAAAGCTTTACTGCTAGCAGCTTGCACAGCATTCTATTGTATGTTGCCTCTGGGTCTGTATTTAACTTGTTGCAACAGAGATATAGTGAACAATCCCAGGCTAACTGCTCCAAGTGAGCATTAACCCACAAGAAAACATTCTTCACTCTGCGTGTTTTCTAAAGAATAGTAGAATTATTCTTTGCTGTAAAAAAAATGTTTTGCTATAAACATTTTATATTATGTTATAAAAACTAGTTATCAAATAAGAAAAATGGAATTAAAAAAAAAAAAATATATATATATATATATATATATATATATTGTGTGTGTTTGTCTATCTATCTATAATGCAATTCTGATTTAATGCCTCAGAAATACAATACTGAATACTGAATAATAAAACAGTAGGAATTTTCAGACTGATCATGTAAAACTGCAAAATTTTGATACAACAATTTCAAGAATACAGCAGGTTTTCTATTTAATCACCAAACTACCATAAAAATTAAATTCCTTAGAAAAGAAACAGCTACATTATAAATTAAGTTCTGCTACATTTGTGACTTCATTAATTATCATTATCATTGTCATTAGAAGGAAAATTTCTATATTTAAATTGCCCTGAGTGTGTAACTATGTCAGGCACATTTTGTTTAAAAAAATCCCAGCATTTTATTCGATGCTGTCAGATATCTAGTTAGTATGTTGTGTCCTAGAATATTCTTACAAGCTCCAGCATCAATGATTCTTCTCTTTACTTTCAAAGCTCAAGAACAAGCTATCAATTGATTTAACAGTATATAACAGCAGTAAAATACACCCTCCAGGGCAACCATATATAGAGCAATACAATTGTCATATCTTATTATATTTTATGCTACAGTCCATCTCAGCCAGATGTCTATAAATTACAATAATTACTCTATATTACTTATATTATATTGAGTGGTCACAAGTCGCCCAGCTAACCTTGAAACAGCCTAATCCCATGGTGTTGAAATGGGATGTTGTTGGCTTTGGCAAAAAGATAGACAGATCTGCAGGGCTGGGACAACAGGTCCAGGTATAGCTCCAGTTTAGACATTGTGACAGCCAGACTTCTGAAATTCCCTGTACAGAGCTATTTAAAGAATTTCACTCAAGCACCACCCAGGAGAGAAAAAAAACATTACTACACATAACACTCCCATCATCATCATACACTGAAGACTTATGAAACGCTGTAATTGCCTTCTAGCTGCCTACATAATGCAATCAATATATATATAAATATATATATATATATATATATATAGAGAGAGAGAGAGAGAGAGAGAGAGGAAGTGGAACCATGTTCAGCACTGAGGATAGGAAAGCAATGCTGAGGTCTAGTAAGATGAGTGAAACCATGCTAAGACAAGAGAAAGAGAGTGAAGCCAAAGGGGAGACAAAGTGATTTTCTCACAAAAAAAAATTCTCAAATCTCAATCCCCTAGTGATGTTTACACTATAAGTTAAGTTGTATCTTATTACACATCTTAAAATACCCACATACATATTAATTTGTGTAACAGTTGGTATTTCTGCAAAATTTAAGTCATTTGTAGGTTTGAATCAAAGAATGCTTATATTTTTCATGTAAGTTTTAATTCTACCTTAAGGGGTTATCCCATGAAAGAAAATTCTCACATTTCAATCTCCTAGTAATGTTAACACAATAAAGATAATTTTAACCCCTTACTTTACAATTTTACTCAGTGGTATTGCTGTTTTAGCTCCTATCACTCCTTAGGCTGCTCAGTGCAAAATTCCAGTTTGTGGGCGTTGCACTCTCTAAGCAGACACTTATTCCTCTATTTCTATGTGCTGACAATGTGGTTACATTATCAGAGTACAGGTGTATATATGCTTTCATCTGGCTTCTGCCATTGTACTAACACACTGACATGTTCAAAAAAGGGGACATGTCCTTGGGAAAGTAGGCATGGCCAAGCCCTGGTGCCAGGAAATTCAGTCCTTACTAGACCAACTAATAGCTGGTCTAAAGTTCTACTGCACAGCTCTAAACTACTCCAGATATATTATTCAACATGATACATCTGGTAAAGAATAAAACTATGGAGTCTAACACTGCACTGGTCTATTCACCAACACGTTAAATCTTTCTCTATATCTATGCTTGGGAATGAGGAGAGAAAATCCTGAGGACTGTGAATATACATGCTGGGGAATAATGAGTGGAAAGGCATCATGAGATTTGAGTAGGAGAGTACACCCTTGAGTAAATACAGCAAAGTATAACATTCATGTTTCCAGAGCTCTCTTTATTTTTTTCTTCCCCAACATAAATATACACTATGGTGGTCAATAACAATACATATTAGGTATCCTTTAACACATAATGTTTTTTTTCTACAAAATGAATCATGGTGGTGGTAAATGAACTGCTTCATTCACACAGAGAACTAGGTAACCTCCCCCTTACGGAAAAAAAATATCAAACTCTTCTACAACCTCCTTCTAAACTTTTGCCTGTCTCTTTTGGGCTGTAATTTATTTGCACCAACATTGGGCCATTTAACTGTGATTTGCACCAAAATTGTCACCTTTTTAAACGTCCACATCTGGATTTTAAAAATATATCACACACAACACCGAAAAAGTCAGGTCCTCTTTAAAAGTTAGGCTGCAATTATAAACTTATAAACACAGGTATGGCACTATTTCTGAACAACATCAGCAATTCAATATAATGTTTGTGAGATAAATTGAAATGAAAAGTACCATTTCTGCTGCCTGAGGTGGGCTATAGAATGGCACCACCTCTGCCCCATCCAGTAGTAATATTTCAAACTATTCTTTTAAGAAGTAGGCTCTCCATGTAGTATCTCATACTAATGCTGTCGTCTGGTGTGAACAGACATTAAGAGGTTGGTCCTGGTGACTGCACCCCTGTTGCTGCCCCCAATTTTGCTGCAGCTAGTGCTGCCTGAGGTGAAAGGCTCAACTCGCCTCATGGCTGGTGTACCCCTGGATTTCATATTACTCTTATCTAATTTCAGCGGTTCTCTCGACTAACCACATATTGTGCTGAGCGATTTACATGTCGTTAGCTGCATATGCAGGGAATACTTTTAGCTATAACCCTAGTCATTTTAACAGGAATGCTAAATTTGTAACTGTAACTAAATGGTTCATTGAAGACAAATTGCAATTCGGGCCATCTGCCTTTTGTAGTCCACACTGCCTCCATGTGGTGCTTTGTTAAACTGGTGGTAAATTAGAAAATGTTTCTAGCAATTACATCTAATGTGCATCTCCACGGACTGCAGACATTTAAATATAAGACTTGTCCTTAAATAAATCAAAAGCTGATAGTTTTACTGCAAAAGTGGAGATATGCAAGGAAGAATTAAAGGTGAAATAAGGTATTAGTCTACATATTATTCCCATGGCTTTTCAGTCAATTCCCTAGGCCCTATATCTGCTAGCATCAAGTGACAAGTTCCTTATCATCATTACACATTAGAGAGAAGAGTCAGACACATTTCTTGCTTAATTGCTCTGGGAAAGTTACTGAAGGTATTAGATTCATTTATGTTACCAATTCTAAAGCAGTTAGGAGGAGCATGTGTGGCATCACAACAGCTGCTTTGAGAGTCCTGAAACTGCC
Source organism: Engystomops pustulosus (assembly GCA_019512145.1). Lineage (NCBI taxonomy): Eukaryota > Metazoa > Chordata > Amphibia > Anura > Leptodactylidae > Engystomops > Engystomops pustulosus. The sequence goes on along the minus strand of CM033641.1, from coordinate 209,100,426 downwards.
AAGTCTGCAAGACCAACCATTCTGTGAAGAAGAGTGATAAGTGCAGATTTTTCTCATGTTAACACTACAAGTTGAAGGATAATTTCTCTTATTAGTTTATATAGCACAAGGGTAAATTCTGATATGGATGGATTACACTACTTACTGAACATTCATATATATGTGTTTGGTACTATGGATCTGAGAAACTATGGATGACTTACATTTACCAGATTGAACTCCTTAAAGAGAACTCGTCAGGGAAATTAATCCCCTAACCTAAAAATATTTTCATAAACTGCCACTGATAGAGCATTGCCTCTATCCCTTCATTGTCCCTCTACATGCCTGTAAACTTAAGCAATGAGGTCCTAAAGCTGTATGCAAATGACCTGAAAGATGTCCAATGAGTCATTAGCATATTCAAGCTGTCCAGTTTATTCATGAGTGGGAGGCACAGCCGCACCCCCAGTGCTTGACTGACAGCCTGCATAATGATGTGAGGTATAATGGTGTAATGGCTCTTCCATGTGCTTCCTGGTGCATGGTGCTCCCTGCAGCCTGTGTGTGTATAGGAGAGATACAACAGCTCCAGACAGCCATGTTATTGCAGAACATGTCAGGTACTTGTGTAGCTGACATCTGTGTCTCACATGTGTATGGTAGGACAGAGCATGTCAGTAGATAAAGCACAGACACCAGCAATGCTTCACTATACATTACACACAGACATGAGCAGGGGGAGGAGAGGGGAGGGGTAACATCACTGCCTCTGACCATGTGACCAGCCTCATTTACATACTAAAGAAAAGATGATTTAAAATCATTAATGTTTGAATTGACTAGATAAAGGCTGGGATGGGATCCTTGTGAGCTGCTCCAACAGGAAGTGTAGACAGGACTAGTGACAGAGACCTGATGACAGGTGTCCTTTAACTGAAATGCTGCAGTTCTAGGTTTGGTCTGGCAAACTGTGGGACACGCACAGTGGGAAACTCTGTGCGCAACTTGCGTGCTACAGGTCCTATGCTGATTATAATAAAGTCGGGTTGCAGAAACTGTTTTCAACCTCTGTAAGGATTTAGTACATTTCATAGAATCAACATACATAAAACCATGTACTCAAGTATATATGACATGGATAAAACCATAGTAATAACAGCATTGTTTGGGACATATTGGGGCAGATTTACTTACCTGTCGTGGCGCAATTTTAAATGTTAAATCCCGTGCGTTTTCCGAATCCACTGAATCATCCGTGGGCCCGCCCTCCGATTTGTATCCCGTGAAAGCCGGCGTGATTGCGACACAATCCGATCGCGTGTGACGCAATCCCCGGCGCTATCCCTGAAAAAGTCAGAAAACCAGACGGAAATGTGGCCGCAGGACCTTAGAAAATAAGCCCCAGTATATGCGTTCCAGGCCTTTCCTTCCTGCTTAAAAAGTGCTGTGTCGTCTTAGAGATGACACTAGTAGACATGGCCATCTCTGGTGCACAGATCTAAAGAATAGGGCGTGTGGTGGAGGCTTTATGTTCCAAAACCAACATCAAGGCCTATACCATTCACCATGGCTGAAAACCTGATGCTTTTTACCATAAACCTCATATGTACAAGAATATAACTATTATAATACAGCCCCCTATGTACAGATATATAACTACTATAATACTGCTCCTATGTACAAGAATATAACTACTATAATACCGTCCCCTATGTACAGGAATATAACTACTAGAAGACTACTCCTTATGTGCAAGAATATAACTGCTATAATACTGCCCCCTATGTACAAGAATTTAACTACTGTAATCCCCCAAGCAGCACCCTTCCCCACCACAAGAAATGTATATATAGTTTTCCTTAATTATCAATAATATAACCTTTTAGTAGTGGCCAGGAATAAAACAAAAAACTCACTTATTTTTCTGCAGCTCTCGCATGGCAGCCACATCCTGTGAGGGGGATATACATCCGCCAGACCAGCCCTGCTCCCGGCTACACAGGTTGCGGAATGACTTCATTGCATTGTGTAGCAGGGAGCAGGGCCGGTGCATAACATGTATAGTGAGGTAACAGGCAGAGACTGAAGCATCTGTGCTCTGTCTATGCTTTGAACACTCGACCAACCCCTAACCAGTCCGTGACCAAACGTCCCACCATGATTCTTCCCATTGGGTTTAATTGCCAGTCCATCCTACATATACCCATAAATTATGTATAAATGATAATAGGTCATCATTTTAAGAATTTTAATTCAGAGAACACTAATAACAATACACATAGTGAGGAAAAAAATACAAGTATGATACAATAACCAACTAAAAATCAACAATCATAATTAAGCATGATAATCCAGGGTCATTTACTTATAGATACAAGTACCGTGGTTATCTTTTTATATTTGATATCCATGACCTGTTTCCTTCCTTTTATAATTATGTTTATGAGCCCGATTGGTCCTGGTATGTTAAAAGGACCCCTCCGCGTTGCAGCTTTAACAAGCTGTTTCCCTGTCTCACCCTCCCCCTGCTTCCTCAGAACTTCCCCCTCCCTCTGACTGATGTAGTCTCAGAGCAGCAGTGAAATTTAAGCACAAAGTAGGAGTGGGGAAGTGCCCTTGCACATTGTAACAGCCTGTGAATCTGCAGAACAGAGGGGCTCTGGTAACACCCCCAGAGCCCTTCTGGTTTATTAGCATAATTTTAAAGTTGATATTAGAAGGATGGAGGGCATGGATAACAAATATAAGAAGGTTAACACAGTCATAATACCTGGATCTATGAGTAAATGCCCCTAGTTTATAAGACTTGATTTTGATAGCAGATTTACTTTAATTATATTTTGTCTTGATGGTTTACACTGCAGGTCCTCACCACCCAAAATGGGTGAAAAGGTCAACTGGCCTCTCTCTTTAGGCTAGTCCATACCACACAATTTATTTTAAAGATTCAGTACATAAATGTAATTGGATATTTATTATCATTCCTAAAAGACAGAATGGGGCATATTTATCAGGGCCTCTGTGCCGCCTCAGTAGCTTAGAGGCCCTAAAATAATTGCAAATGCTAGTTTATTGCTAGCACATGAAGCTATTTGTCCCAATACGTCACCCACATGCCATTGGGGCGTGAAGTAGCATGAAGGGGGTGCCCTGGCCGGCCGAGTGGAGGTTGTGGTCGGCAGGGAGTAGGCCGGCGCGTTACTGTCTCCGCACTGGTGCGCTTGCTTCTCACATGAAAAGACACCGGTGTAAAAGGTCGCCGGCTACATTTATTTCTATGCAAGGCCCTGCCTGGCGTAGAATAAACGCTGTGCAGCAACCTGCCCAATACATCGAGAGGCGGAAACCTGTTGTTGTATCACACTGCAAAAATGCAGCGGCGGGCATTAGCGCCACCATATGATAAATATCCCCCAATGTGTCACCAGTTCACAAACTCATAACTTTGTGAATTCATGTTGATCTCATATTGTCTAGAGAATTGCACTTATAAATTTAACTGTTTTCATTTATGAAACATTGCAATGACACCAGCAAAGAGGAGACAGATAATTAGTAAATATAATTGGTAATTATCTACTTCCTATTCCTCCCCAGTCTTGTTTATCTCTTCATGCAGACTCAGTCTATTTTACTCAGATCGCTGTATCTAGAAAGTCTGGCTCCCACTGACAGCTTACTGTATGTTTCAAGAATTTCGCATGTTCATGTTAATTGCTTTTAGCTTAGAGATAATGATACTTGCAGTCTGTAATCCTTTTATAAGCTTTGATCTTGCTAGCATTAAAATCAATCAACCGCACAACACAATAATCTTGAAATTAATATTAAATTAGATAACATAGACGGTGTATAGAGCTTCTAGTTTGTAAAAATAATATTATAGTCTAAGATTAAATTATTTAGCATTTTTTACTTTAAATGCAGATAAAAGTGATGCATGGTGCATAAGTAATGAAAGCAGCTTTGGATCTCAGCAATTTTTCTCCATATCTTGTAGCTCACTTTTACAGTTTTACATTGTTAGATAAATACACTTTGGTGGCTAATATACGGAATATCAATATTTTTCTATTTAAAAAAAATGTATGTAGAGAAACTTCTGCTATTGCAGTTTAGCCCCTTCTCCCACCAGGACGTGCTACAACATTGTGGTGCTGCGGGGAGCTCATGGGCTGAGCTCTCTCCATACATAGCAAGCATCAGCACCTGTTAAGTGTTGTAGTCAATCCCGAGGGCAAATCAAGGCCCCTACCCCCGTGATGTCATTGGAGGGCACCAATTGGTTGCCATGACAGCCTACAGGAAGGGGGGATTTATCACTGCTTCTACGGCAGTTTTATGGCATAGAAGCAGTGGAATAATCGCACATTTTTTCATTCAAATCTCAAATATGCCACCTCTACGCCATTTGTGAGCGTAGTGGGATGGAGGTTTTTATGCGAAACTACACCAGGTCCAACCTGGTTTTGCTTGCCGACCCCGCCACCCGCCAGACACATCAAGAGGCCTAGGCCTCAAAATATAAAAAAGATTATTCCCAACCGAAAACCACGCAATGGAAATTAGCACCCAAATGTCTGAATTGCCACTTTTTCCATTCATAAATATATTTTTTTTCCTGGATAACTACAGTTTAGTTTATCATCAACAGGTTGGAGATCCTATTTCTCATTTTACTAAACTGAAACATTTGGACACTAATATTCTTTGGCCCCTTGTATCATCATAAGGGATATGCTAAATATTATACAATGTGTGGTATTGTATTGAAGAAATATTTACACATTTATATTATGTTATACAGGCTATGTAAATAGCAGATGATCTCAAAAGCAAAAAAAGTGAAAACTATTATTAACTTAGATGTTGAAATGAAATTGCAAAGTAACACCAAGCCAGAAATAGACAGAATCCTGACAGTTACATCATTCACAGGTTCTAACTCTTTACATGGTATGAATTTTAGACTGTGAAATAAATAACGCTCTTAAAACAGAACACTTTTTATAGTATTTGTTTTATTATAAAATCTAACCTTGATAACAAGAATGTGATTAAAATAATATCTGTAAAGGAAAAATGTTCACAAAACAATTTATATCTACTTCTTTACATTAATGGGTCGTCTTCGAATGATTTAGTACCGGGTTCCCGTCGAACATGCGTTTCACTGCGGGAGAGGGGCGTCTTGCATCCCTCCGCGCTCCAGCCCCATGGCGTGCGGCTGCTGCTCCCCGGGAGGGGAGAAGGTCCCCCGCCCCCCGGTATCCCAAGCCAACCCGAGATCCTCGGCGCTGCGGTATCGTCGCGTCTAGGGGGGATTCTGACTTAGAGGCATTCAGTCATAATCCCACAGATGGTAGCTTCGCCCCATTGGCTCCTCAGCCAAGCACATACACCAAATGTCTGAACCTGCGGTTCCTCTCGCACTGAGCAGGCTTACTATTGCGACAACACATCATCAGTAGGGTAAAACTAACCTGTCTCAAGATGGTCTAAGCGCCACCTGTCGGGTCTCTTCTTTACATTAATGTACAGTATATTTGATTCATTTTATAATGGGAATAAAGGAATTGTGTCACCAATTCTCAATAGCCATAGTTTGGAGCCAACTCGTTGAGGTCCAGAGGGGTTTTTTTAGGATTGCTCTGTGCAGATAGGAGAAGTTAAGTTGTGGCATCATCTGATGTTAGTAGTGGAAGCAATTCTATAGAGCTTTATCCTGTATTGTCATCCTATCTGTGATGTAAATGATACTACTACTTTGGAGAAAACCCCCACAGAATTAGCAATAGAGATGAGCGAGCACTAAAATGCTCGGGTACTCGTTATTCGAGACGAACTTTTCCCGATGCTCGAGTGCTCGTCTCGACTGCCCCCTATGTACAAGAATATAACTACTATAATACTGCCCCCTATGTACAAGAATACAACTACTATAATACTGCCCCCTATGTACAAGAATATAACTACTATAATACTGCCCCTATGTACAAGAATATAACTACTATAATACTGCCCCCTGTGTACACAAATATAACTACTATAATACTGCCCCCTTTGTACAAGAATATAACTGTTATAATACTGCCCCCTATGTACAAAATGATACCTGCTATAATATAATTACAGAATACAGGAGGACTAAATCGATATGTAGGCCACTCATTTCAGTTTTTTAATTGGCAAAAAAGTTCTGTGCACTTTACAAATATTTGGTGCTTTGTGTTGTGTTTGTATCACAACAAATATGAATAAAATCCACCTAATAACTTTGTGTCCCCTTGGTACCAATTGAGCATGGTTGCAACGCCACAGCCTACCTGAGTATTGTTGCGGACCATGTCCATCCCTTTATGACCACAATGTACCCAACATCTGATGGCTACTTTCAGCAGGATAATGCACCATGTCATAAAGCTGGAATCATCTCAGACTGGTTTCTTGAACATGGCAATGAGTTCACTTTACTCAAATGGCCTCCACAGTCACCAGATCTCAATCCAATAGAGCATCTTTGGAATGTGGTGGAACGGGAGATTCGCATCATGGATGTGCAGCTGACAAATCTGCGGCAACTGTGTGATACCATCATGTCAATATGGACCAAAATCTCTGAGGAATGCTTCCAGCACCTTGTTGAATCTATGCCATGAAGAATTGAGGCAGGTCTGAAGGCAAAAGGGGGTCCAACCCGTTACTAGCATGGTGTACCTAATAAAGTGGCCGGTGAGTGTATTTCAGAAAAGTGGCTCTCCCCTTACACGCCAATGAATGCCCAGCCTACCAGATTTACTGGAGAAGACTACAGCAGAAAATCTGAGCCTCTTAGTAGATATGGGCAACAAAGCACTGCTGAGGGGAATTTTAAGACTGGTGTTTTAATATATTCCCTCTTAATGTGACTAGATCTGATCTTACTGATCTTTGCTGCTGTGCATGATGTGAAGAGAATATTGCAGGCTTTAGGGTACATATAATAATCAGTTCAAAACCTATATATGATTTTCTATAATTATGACCACATTTATAACCTATAATGTAGGAAATATCTGCTTCACATTGAATTGGTTTTAAATACAAAGCTAAAAATATTTCAATGTGGAATTTTCTTTCCATTGACCCTAATTTATCTTTTTTCAAATGACCATAGACAGTCATACACCACTGTAAGATTATTATGGTGTCCCACCTTGAAGTGATGAATAAGAAGAGATGATGTTACTGCTTGTGTTATAATGATAATACCATACATAAAAACATCCTAATATGTCATTCATATTACAAATAGCAAACAGTTTGTATGATCAATATGGCTTATCCTCTTTAATAATGGGATGTCCTCGGAATAACCTCCATATTTTACCATTATAGTTCCATATGATATAATGCACTACGTTTTGAAAGCTTTGCAACCTCAAATCTGAACATCCTGTATGCATATTGCTTAGATCATGATTCCAACAAGCAATTTCATAAATAATGATTTATTTCTACTTGGATAAGTAGGAGGAAACAATCTCCAGGCAACATACAGTATGCTCTGTGTAAATAAAATGAATCTACTGTACCAAGACTGGTGTTATTCCATTAGTGGAAGAACTGTGGAACAGAAGAAATATTGCAGGAAATGATCACACTCACACTCTTAATGAAGTACCAAAGGCTACAGGTTTATAATATTGAAACTTTTACAAGAAATACATTAGGGCTTATTTACTAAGGGTTGCGGATTGCACTTTCGTCAAACTTTCCAATGTTTTCGGGTTTTGCACAGCTGTGACAGGTATATAACATGGGTCTTCGATGGGATTCTGTCGCACGCGATCAGATATTGGCACAGCTGCGCTGACTTTCATACAACACAAATTGGGGGGTTGGCTGTTGGGCGATCCGACTGATTCGGACTGAGCACGGGTTGTCATTTTTAAATTGTGTTGCAAGACAATGCACTTACATGCACCAGGAAGAAGAAGGTGAACTCCAATGGACCTGAGCAGGGAATCAACACATGCAGGATATCGGGTGTGCGATCTTTGTGAATCGGCGACAATGCCCCGTCAATAGGGCTCATATACTAAGGGTCCGCGGTCCGTACTATCATCGGAATACCGATCTGCGCTGCATTTAGAACTGGTTTTTGGCACACGCAATCGGATTTTGGGGCAAACACTACAACTTTCATGCAACAGAATTCGGGGGCAGGTCGACAGACGATCCGATGGATTCGGACAACGCTCGGAATTTAACATTCAAAATTGTGTCGCAAGCAAAGCACTTACATGCACTTGGAAGAAAGTGGTGAACTCCAATGGACCTGAGTGGGGAAGCGACATGTGCAAGAAATTGGACGCACGATGTTAGTGAATCGCGGCAGCTCCGAATCCTCGTCGGACAATGCACCTCGTGGATCGCGACGGGACGGGTAAGTAAATGTGCCCCAATATGTCAAATAGCACCAGCATCTTGTGAGCTACAAGGTATAAAGCAGGAAGGTCTGGGAAGATTGATGTCTATGGAAATGATTACAGGTTTAATTCCCATTTATCTCTGTTTGGACCTTCCTGGAGATTGACAGGTATATGTTCTTGATCACGTCACCTCACTTCATAATCAGGCTGCCCATTACCATTGAATACCAAGCTTAAAAATAGCAGAGATTTAAATGAATAGAGGAAAAGTGCTACAAAACCTTTTGCAAAAAAAGCTGCATAGTACTTTCTGCTCTATACTTTCTGCATTGTTTCCAATATGACAAATCACCTTAGAAGCTATGGAAAACATATATTAGATGGTGTAGAGAGGGTCCTTAGTTATTTTGGGTGAGATTATTATATTGTAGTTTGTGGGATTGCATTGTGATATAGATGGGAACTGCCCAGATTAGAGGTTGTAACTTGTTCCTTGATAAAAAAAAAATGTCAAAACCATGGGGCAGATTTACTTACCCGGTCCTGTCGCGATCCCACGGTGCGTTGTCCGACAAGGATACGGGTCTGCCACGATTCGCTAAGATCGTGTTCCCGAGTTCTTGCATCCATTGCTTCTGTGCCGAGGTCTGCCGGAGTTCACCTGCTTCTTCCCGATGATTGTAAGTGCGTGTCTTGTGACACAATTCTAAGTGTTAAATCTTGCGCGTTGTCCGAATCCGTCCGGTTGTCCGACGGCCCGTCCCCCGATTTCTGTCGCATGCAAGCTGGGCCTGAGGCGCCAAAATCCAATCGCGTGCGCCGAAATCCTGGGCCATATCGGCGCAAAATGGAAATCATCGGGAAACCTGACGAAAATGCGTCCGACGGACCATTAGTAAATGAGCCCCCATGTATCAATGCAATGTTTCGAGTCCTCCACATTGAAGTCTTGAGAGTAGAAAGGTCAATGGGACCAAAAGACCAGCGCAGAACCTGGACCTGAAACAGATTTTTTAAATTCTTACAGGTCCTCTCATCACCACTTGTCTTTCTTTGCAATCTATTCCCTGAAAATACACACTAAATATTATATATTTTTGATCTACAAAGACCTCTCAGCAAGTAAGATAGAGTGTAATTTACTCCCCATGATAGGATAAGTCTTTTAAAAATTATAGTCCACCAAATTGAAATTGTTACCAGCAACTTTTAGACTAGTGTTTCTTAACCTACTTAATGCCATGACTCTTTTCTATAATATCTCGTGTTTCTGTGACCCCCAAAAATAAAATGAATGTTGTGGCTACTTCTTAGCTGTAATTTCGGTGGTATTATGAATCACAATCATAGTCACAGGGGTTGCCCAAGAGCATAGCCAGCAGAAACAGGGTGCCCCACAGAATAACCAGCAGTAACAGCGTGCCCCACAGAATACCCAGCAGTAACAGCGTGCCCCACAGAATAAGCAGCAGTCACAGGGTGCCCCACAGAATAACCAGCAGTCACAGGGTGCCCCACAGAATAACCAGCAGTCACAGGGTGCCCCACAGAATAAGCAGCAGTCACAAGGTGCCCCACAGAATAAACAGCAGTCACAAGGTGCCCCCACAGAATAAGCAGCAGTCACAGGGTGCCCCACAGAATAAGCAGCAGTCACAGGATGCCCCACAGAATAACCAGCAGTCACAGGGTGCCCCACAGAATAACCAGCACATCACAGGTGCCCCACAGAATACCAGCGTCACAGGGTGCCCCACAGAATACCAACAGCAGTCACAAGGTGCCCCCACAGAATTAGCAGCAGTCACAGGGTGCCCCACAGAATAAGCAGCAGTCACAGGATGCCCCACAGAATAACCACCATTCAAAAGTAATTACCTGCCTGTGCACCCGTAGCTCTTCTTCGTCTATTTTGGTAATGTTGCATATCATTGCACTTCCGTTTTTTTGGAGATTACGCGCACAGGAATAACTGTGCAGTGCAGCTTTCCAGGTCAAATATAGGTGCGTCTTAAAGATGCATGTACATTATATTATTCAATGGAGGTGAGTGGTGTCTTGGCCCCAATGACCATCAGAAAACATATTTCTGATGGTCTTAGGAGACTCCTGTGAAATGTTGATAACCAAAGGGGTTGCAATCCACTGGTTAGAAACCACTGTTTTAGTGGAAGACAATGCAAACTTGTAAATGAAAACATTCTTAAGCATACGATAGGTATTCTAACCAAATGAACTGCTTTTCAGTACAATTATACCACATAATTAATATATTTGTTTTGAAATGTGACCTTTTGGATTTCTTCTTCAGTTGTTAGATGGAAGTGTTAAGTAGTTATATGTTTAAATCAATGCGAAAGTTGTTCATACAGTAATTTCTGAGTCAGATTTTATTAGTTGAGCGCTGAATTAATATGAAATTCAGATGTATAACTGATTAACAGAACATTTACAGTATCTAATTTCTAAATGTTTCCTATTCACTGCATATTGTATGAAGTAACACCTTCTTCTGCAAGTATCAAGCACTATGTGATGCTTAATCCAACATAAGAATAATATGATATATTCAAACATGCAGCTTCTAAACATAATCTCTGGCCAGATGTGCAAATATATACACTGAGATTCTCTGTTATCTATTCCAATCCAGTACAAGGGCAGTCAGGGGAAATCACAGAATATATTATATTTACAAATAAGTGGTAGGGCAAAGAATATTTTCAGACATGATTATGCAGAATTTTGAGTGCTTTTATCTCAGCAGAGTTGAAATATCTGCATGAAGTGAAGTAAATAGTGAGATAAATATATGTTCCTTATCAAATGTCATATTCACATTATAATAATTGCCTCTTTTTGCATTCATTTTAAGAAATGGCAAATTTACTGCTATTTATGTTAAAAAGCACTCCCAAAGACACACCAAAAATAAAGCTGCTACACCTGTCATATTGATCGAGAAAGGCTTTTAAATTGCACGAATTCAAGCTTTTATAATATTACAATAAATGTCCTTTTATAAAAACAGTGGCAAAGGTTACTTACACCCCAAAAAGAAAAAAAAACACCCAGGTGCCAAGAATTTGCTTAAAACAAAATGACTTTTTATGTTACCAAATAACATTACAATTTGGGGTTTATGGGAATATTTTCAAACTTAACAAAAAGGGTTCTTCTCCCAAAGGGTTTTCCCGGAATACAGGGAAAAAAACATGGAACTTGGGCTGGTATAATAAAAAACAAAAAAAGAATTAGCCCTGCTTTGGGTACATTGTCACAATGCTCTTCTGTCTCTGGTTCTCAAATCTGTTTCAGGTGATGTCCCTTGTACAGCCGGTAAACAATGATGGAAGCTGGAGCCAGAAATAGGTAAGCCCACTAATTTTTGCCTACACATGTACCCCCTGTGGTTTTTAAGGATTCTCCATAAAGTCCACTACCACTACATATCAATGCAGGTCTATCACCAGAAGCAAGAAACAGCGGGGGGTACATTAACCCCGAATTTTTGACATGCAATTTGTAGAGATTTTCTACAGGTCAGGAGATCCACACCTTAGTGAGGGGATAAAGCCAATTCTCCCAGACCAAACCAATCATGACCCCCCCTCCAGAATTTATTCTTTATAGGACCATCTATAACTGCTATGACAGGTACAAGTAAGATGGGAGTATGTCCAATATAGACACTTGAATATTTCCCAATCTCCTTTGCAGAATAGCAGTAGCTCAGTCATAGCCACAGTAATTGATGGGATTTAGGTCAGGGCCATTTTAGCACAAAAGCTTTTATTTAAACCATTCTATCATCACACTGTTTTTGAGGTCATTTTCTGGTGTCTTATAGCCACTGATGCTCCACTGGGGGGATTCTGGGAAAAGTTTTCCAGGATTGATATAAGGAAAACCATGCCTCTTCTAGATACCGTTAAGGTAGCTCACTTGACATCAACCCTCTGAAGGTCATGTTTGATGTCAAGGGAGGGAGCTGCCTTGCAAGGTATCTAAAATAGGTATGGTTTTCATTATACCAATCCAAAAATGTTGCATATTTTCCCAGAATACCCCTAGTGGAGCATCAGATATAAGACTCCACAAGCCTACACGGTGGCCTTAATTGTCAGAACCTTTACTTCCTGACCCTAGTCAAAAGCCTTTCACTCAGCCAAACCAGTTCCCAACACTGTACTGAAAAGATCCAACCAGGTTGAAACAGTGCTGTCTACAGTTGGGAGTCTGTTCCTTCTGGAATAGATACACTGGTTTGGTTTTAATCCTGTATTATATCATAAGGCTTCCTGAAGGTCATGCTTGATGTCAAGGGAGCTGCATTACAAGGTAGCTAGAAGAGGCGTGGACTTCCTTATCCCATCTTGTAAAACTTTGTACATTTTCCCTTAAATAGTTAACATTTGTAGTGCATGGTAAAACCAGACACAATGGGCCAAATTTATTAAAGAGTTTGCGCCCGTTTTCTGTCTTTGCCCTAGAAAGAACTCTGCACACTCGCACTCTGCACACACCGCAGACAAACTGCATATAGTACACAATGGGGCTCATTTACTTACCTGGTCCAGTCATGATCCCGCGGCGCATTGGTGCATTGATTCGGGTATGCCGGGATTCACTAAGGTCGTGCGCCCGATATCCACCATGTCTGCGCCGAGGTCCGCCGGAGTTCACCTTCTTCTTCCAGGTGCAACGGCCATGGCCCCCGATTTCTGTCTCGTGAAAGCCGACACCTATGCGCCAAAATCCGATAGCGTGCACCAAAATCCCGGGGCAATTCAGCGCAAATCGGAAATCGACGGGAAACCAGGCGAAAGTGCGTCCGACATACCCTTAGTAAATGAGCCCCACTGCACTAGTTTTGATAACTGTGGGCTATTATACAAGAATGAGGTCATCATTCATTTAGAAACCTTTACTCCTGTTTTAACAGGATTTCCACACACTTGAATGCTATTATTGAACAAGTCTCAAGTCTCTGACAATGATGTTGAATAGTGTTTGTTGGTCTAGCAGCATCTGTCTTTAATGTCTTTATGTACAGATTAATTCATGCTGAGTTGGTGCCATTCCTTCTCACAAGAATAAATGTATCTCTGTAAGACAGGACTAAATGTCTTACTGTTTTTGGAACAGAATTAATATACAAGGTACAGCTTGTCTTTTACTGGGTGGATAAAATCCCTTATTGAACCACACATGAAAAGCCCTTTACATAAATCATACAAGACATAGAAGATTACTGGCAGTAAAGGATTATCCCAACTCGTAAAACATTCAAGAGTCTTTGGCACTATGTTATCCTTCGCTTTGATTTGCTGGCCACAGGAGATTTCAGATGGAAGTTGCAAAAATCCCAATGCAAATAATCTTATTTTAGGTCATTTTCAATTTTGAAGCAAGTAACATTTCCAGAGGCTTCATAAAAGCAAGTCAAATTGATATTTTGCTAGGGTTACAACTTGGGATCACAATACAGAACATCTATTATTTGTAATGGTCAAATCACATTACATCACAGATTGTTCTAAAGCAGATAATATTCATTGTGTAGTTTCTATTATAGTAAACAAGTCTTTTATTGGAACGTATTTAACATGTATTAAATAAAGATTAAAACACCTGCCAAAAGGCATGTACTGTAGTCCAAGCATCTAATTGTATTACTATTCGTGGAACTAAAAGACAAATGAGATACTTAAAATACTGTATAGACTAAGGAATATGATTATATTGACTTGTATCTGAAAAATAACTTCATGCATTTTAATCTGTTTGCCAGACACTCTTGACACTTCTGGATTTACAATTGTTAAATTTGTATTCCTTTACTGCTAGTTTTACCTTATAAAGCCACTTCAGTCATAAGCTGACTTTGTGGCAATTCTCTAGTGTTTTTTTGTACACCATCAATACTGTATAGCTTGATTTTATAAGGATACTGTATTTATTGGACAAGTGTTGCAACTTATCAGTTGTTCAATCTGTCAGGAGTTGATATCGAAGTAAAAAACAAAAAGTATATCGAGCAATAGATGTAGTACTGTTTCTCGCTTACCCACTTTCAGCACTTTCAGTCCGTCAGTACAATTCTCATTTCAGACTGAAATACACATGATCTGATCGATAGGATATAGAGAAATAGTCCACAGTATATATCAAATAAAAGATAAGGATAACAGTCCACGAAACCCACTGGACGATAGTCATCAAAGCAGTAACCACCTCATCCAAGTAGATGCAAAAAGTTTTTATATCTCACACTCAGAATAGACATGCCCAGAAAGTCAATAACCCCCTCTACTATAGTAGCACAACAATGCACAACTAATAAAGATGGTGGTTAGTCATTAAACTTTAGAATGTACAATGATTGGAAATTTATATATTTGATGCACAGAATCTATTCTGTGGAAATACAGCCACCATTACAGCCTCTCTCTCTCTGGGCCTCCCACTCCCGATAATGTCAAATGAGCTGCCGTCTGGTACTAAGAAGCAGACAGCAGGAGGGAAAGGGCTGGAGGAGGCAGGAGGTGGATTAGAGGTGCTGAATCTCAAGGTGTCGTGACCATAAACCCCCTCACAAATATACTTGTAAAATACTTCAATACAATACATATGATGAGCAAAAATTGCAGTGGGTATGGAAAGTATTTAGACTGCTTTAAATGTTTAACTCTTTGTTTTATTGAAGCCAATACATTTTTTTGTTTGTTTATTGATGTAGACTCTGCAGGCCATTTTCAGAGAAAAAAAAATGAAATGTAAATATTTTTGCTAATTTAATAATCAAGAAAAACTGAAATATAGGCATAAGTACTTTCAGACCCTTTGCTCAGTTTTGAGTAGAAGCACTTTTTGAGCTAGTACAGCCATTAGTCTTCTTGGAAATGATGCAATAAGTTCTTCACACCTGGATTTGGGGATCCTCCGCCATTCTTCCTTGCAGATCCTCTCCAGTTCACTCAGGTTGGATAGTGAACGTCGGTGGAAGTAATTTTCAAGTCTTTTCAGAGATGCACAGTTGGGTTTAGCTCAGGACTCAGGCTGGGCCCCTCACAAATGGTCACAGGGTTGTCATTGCTTTGTCATCTTAGAAGTGTGCTTAGGGTCATTGTCTTGTTGGAAGTTGAACCTTTGGCCCAGAGCATTTTTAAAGTGTTTTTCATTCAGGATCAGTTGGTAGATGTGCAGCCTGGGACAGTGGAGTCCGCTGGTTCAAATCCTTACATGACCGAGTAATGATCTAAGCCCAATAGAAAATCTCTGAAAAATACTTGGTCGTGAAGTTACTGTCAAGAAACCCACAACAGTCACAGAACTGTGGAAGACACTGGAAGAATAGTGGACCAAAATAACACCAGAGCAGTGAGAGAGACTAGTGGTGTCCTGTGTGAAGATATACTGAAGTCATTCAAAGTCTACGCATTTCCTACTAATTGGTAGGAAAATGTATTTGTCTTTCTCTGTGCTACAGACGTGGCTGTTCTATAGTTATGAGCATCATGTTTTTTGCAAAATAATGTTTTTATTTTGATATACTTTGGCAATTTTGTAAACACTGTTCTAGTGGCATGGAGAACCCTTACAAAAAATCAAACAAATTTTGATCAGTGTAGATAACATTATTTCTAAAAAAAAAAATCAAGTGATCATACATTGTTCTCTAACTTTGATCTCCACTGTAGGAAGTGCAACGTCTTATTCTGTACCATATCATCCAGCATCAGACACAATGATTATTCTGGGCAGCAGAGACCTGTCTTGTTCAACTCTGCACTGAGCTCACAATGTAATGTGATGCTTAAACTACTGAAAAGGGGTTACGTATGAGAGTCATTAAATGTACAATTACGTCATTTATAATTGGTGATGACAAGACTAATTCCATACTGCAGTATTGTGAAAAAGTAAAACACAAGGGTAAAACACAAATGTAGTTTTAAAAAATAAGTCTGTTTACTAATTCACATCCAGCAAGAAAATTCCAAACCATTTGGCTAGAATATTCCTTTTCTAATCAAGACAGAAAATTCAAAAAAAACTTTTCCAACTGTGAGTAATTGTGTGCACTCAGAAGCTATTGGCACATGCTGCCCTTTGTCAGCAAACCTGCATAACCACTGGATTCATAAACTGGAAAAAGGCACTTGATTAATTCCAGACATATGATGCCAGCTTTTCCCATATGTTTCCATGCTGTCAGATCATACAGACACAGAGTTTGGCTATCAGAAAAAACAGCTGTCACAGCAGGTACCAAGTCCAACAATGTTTGTGAAGAATGTTACATTTACTTTTACGTTTATCTTTATATAAAAATTGATATGAAGAATCTAAGGGTGTAAAAGTAATACATCTTCTCCAAATGTAACAGAAATTTGGCTTTATAATATAGCATAATCCCGCTCTCATTGCTACCCTGTCTAATGTCAGAGAATTGATCCAGTCACATTCTGGGCATCTCATAAAATAATTTTTGGACTATTGCCTGCTATAGTCTTGTACTCAGGGACGTCACCTTAATTCTGTCCTTTGTATTCTGGTATTTTTGACCCTTTGCCTGATTCTTTGTTTGCCTAGTGATATTGAACTGCCTTATTGTCCTCATGGTTATGACCTGTATTTGATGACTATGCTTTCGTCTTTGTCTTGTTTTGTTCTTGTCTCAATGTTTTCACTTTTCTGCATGACAAGAATGTTGACCAGTTGTCTCCAACCACTTAAGGTAGGTAAGGCAATTACAGAAAAACAGCTCGGATGGGGGTTTAGTCTCAGGGCCCACTATCACCAGTTGGTTCCCTGATCCTGCATAATGTTCATAATTTAAAATAATGAAGAACAAAAGGTATTATTGAACAGTCAGGTGCATGGACCAAGACAAAGGACACTTGAACATATGTTGCCTTTATTATGTAATGTACTTTTTTGAGATATATTAATAAACGTTTCTTCTATCATTGAGGAGAATTTCTGCTGCTTGTCTTTTCCAGGCATATATAGATCATATTGAAAAATAAGCCAACCATCATAGAGTAATCCCTTTTCATACCAAGTATGAATGGGTAAATTACATTCTCAGGAGCTGCCTTATCCACAATGCATTGACAACTTGAAGGAATCTGGTGAAACACACCTGGCAGCTGAACTGCTCACCTGCTCACAGGGTATTGACTACAGCTGCCTTGCAGCAGAAGTGGCCAACCACATTGTCTCAAAACTTGCAGGCTTCCTGGCTGCCACCATTCAGGCCACACTAAAAATACTACAGGGCGATGGGGCAGCCATGACTCCAGGCTCAGAGAGGTGGAACAATGAGTCTCAGTGGTGGAGGACCGGGACAGTGGGATACATCACTGCCTCCAGAAACTGGAGACTGCAAACCCTGTGATAATGGAAAAGGTGGGCGACCTGGAATATAGTTCCCACCAAAACAACCTGCGTTTGGTTGGACTGCCTGAATCCATCCCCACTAGATCTTGCAGGGTAGAAAGGGCGCACTGCATGGGGGCGCCGAACTGCAGAGAGGCGATGCAGATTCACATCGAGACAACCACCCCAGGCAAGTCATAGTAAAATATCCTGACCTGACTATAATGATAAGGCAATTATATGGCACTATTGTAATCACAAGGACAAGCTTACAATGCAAATCCAGAAGGTGTTACTATTTGGAGATTATTCGGTCAAAGTGGCCTGAAAACAAAAGGCCTATAATGCAATTTGTACAGAATTGGTTAAACAGGACATAAGATTACAGCTAGAATACAGGTGAAGAACCAGACAGAGTCCCCTTGTCGCCCCACACACCAGCAGATGGCGGATCTTTCCTGTGTGACATCCTACAAAACCTAACATCAAGACCACCTACAGAGGGAGAAGAAGGAAGTTTGTGGATGCAAGCAAGGTCAGAAATGTGGTAAAAGGGTCAGAAAAGGGTCAGGAGTACGTGTGGTGGTTCCGAGTTTTTATGCTAGAGGATACTTCATTTGTGGAGTTGATGCAGGGTTTGTGGATGGAGCTCTTAGCAACAAATGAAAATCATATGGCAGATCTTTTTCTGTTTTGGAAAACGGTAAAATAATAGAACACACGGGAATTGTAAAACGCCAGACCAGGGAAAAATCCACAAAAGCAAAATTTGCTCTGAGGTCAGCCTACACCACGTACCTCTGTCACCCAAAAAATGACAATAAACGACATGGTTGACAACAAAATCAAGATATGAAACCTGGGCAGACATAAATGAACAATTCACTAGAACACAACAGGAAGTAGAACTTTTGCGGTTTGGTAACAAGTCTGGTCGTGTGTTGGCCAACTTGGCGAAGGGAAAAATACCAACCCGGCCAAACCAGATTGTCTGACCCACCGTTCAAAGTGCAAGGAAAGTTGTACTGATCTTTTTCATGGTCTTTGGCATGTTTGGCAGATTCAGAACCTGTGGTCACAGGTTGAAGATGTATACCAGTCATTGTGGAACCGAGACTTTCCATTAAATCTGGCAGCATAACTTTTCCATTTTGTAGATGAAGATGAAGCTAACACCACAACACAGTTTACATAGTTACCCTAGTTGTTCCATGTTATTAGTATGGAGGTAAAACACAGTATTTTTCAGTACTGGTTATAAGAGCACGTACCAACACTACATTATGTTCTGTGGCAGAATGAAATAAAAGTGCAAAAGCTAAAGTTTTTAAAAAAAATTGAGACACTGGTTGATCCACTTCCTTACAACACAGGAGAACAGAACATAGAACAGGCAATGCATCCCTTTACGCTGACTAAATGGTACATACCTACGGGTACCCACTGGAAAATTTATGAGGTACCCTGGGTCCACTTCGCCTTCCATAGACGGCGTGATTGCGACACAATCCGATCGCGTGTGACGCAATCCCCGGCGCTATCCCTGAAAACGGAAATGTGGCCGCAGGACCTTAGAAAATAAGCCCCAGTACATGCGTTCCAGGCCTTTCCTTCCTGCTTAAAAAGTGCTGTGTCATCTTAGAGATGACACTAGTAGACATGGCCATCTCTGGTGCACAGATCTAAAGAATAGGGTGTGTGGTGGAGGCTTTATGTTCCAAAACCAACATCAAGGCCTATACCATTCACCATGGCTGAAAACCTGATGCTTTTTATCATAAACCTCATATGTACAAAAATATAACTATTATAATACAGCCCCCTATGTACAGATATATAACTACTATAATACTGCCCCCTACGTACAAGAATATAACTACTATAATACCGTCCCCTATGTACAGATATATAACTACTATAATACTGCCCCCTATGTACAGATATATAACTACTATAATACTGCTCCTATGTACAAGAATATAACTACTATAATACCGTCCCCTATGTACAGGAATATAACTACTAGAAGACTACTCCTTATGTGCAAGAATATAACTGCTATAATACTGCCCCCTATGTACAAGAATTTAACTACTGTAATCCCCCAAGCAGCACCCTTCCCCACCACAAGAAATGTATATATAGTTTTCCTTAATTATCAATAATATAACCTTTCTGACTTTCAGAATAATTCAACTTAAAAACAAACCTAAAGAACTGATTTTGTACATAACCCAGGGACTGTCTGTATAAGGCAGCACTCCAATCATCAATCAACAGTTGACATGAAATATATTGCTGCACACGAAATACATCAGTGTACAAGTGATATACACTGAAATTCTGTGTTTAGAGTGCTGCCTGCCCTTCTTATCAGATGTTTGAACAGAAAACTGCCATGGACTTTCTTTTCTTATATAAATACACTCACCGGCCACTTTATTAGGTACACCTGTCCAACTGCTCGTTAACACTTAATTTCTAATCAGCCAATCACATGGCGGCAACTCAGTGCATTTAGGCATGTAGACATGGTCAAGACAATCTCCTGCAGTTCAAACCGAGCATCAGTATGGGGAAGAAAGGTGATTTGAGTGCCTTTGAACATGGCATGGTTGTTGGTGCCAGAAGGGCTGGTCTGAGTATTTCAGAAACTGCTGATCTACTGGGATTTTCACGCACAACCATCTCTAGGGTTTACAGAGAATGGTCCGAAAAAGAAAAAACATCCAGTGAGCGGCAGTTCTGTGGGCGGAAATGCCTTGTTGATGCCAGAGGTCAGAGGAGAATGGGCAGACTGGTTCGAGCTGATAGAAAGGCAACAGTGACTCAAATCGCCACCCGTTACAACCAAGGTAGGCAGAAGAGCATCTCTGAACGCACAGTACGTCGAACTTTACGGGATGTATATGGGATACAGTATATTACTAAGCTGGGGGGATGTATATGGGATACAGTATATTACTAAGCAGGTGGGCTGTATATGGGGTACAGTATATTACTAAGCTAGGGGGGATTGTATATGGGATACAGTATATTACTAAGCTGGGAGGGGGCTGTATATGTGGGGCAAGATTTTATCCCTTTATAATGAAGGGATGTTTTATATGTGGGGTAGCATGCGGACAGTTGTGTTGTGAGGGGTATATATTATTTAGGAGCACAGTGTTGTTATCCAGGAGACTTTATACTGTAAGTGACTGTGGTATTTTTAGGGACGCCGGGTGGAGATGCTGCACGGAGCTGAAGATATCCGGCCATGAATTCAGCAGTGATACGTCATGGATTGGAGAACCCGGAATAAAGTCCTACTGATGGAAGAGATTGTCATCTATAAGGTACTAGATGTCACTAATGCCTCTTAGATCCTGTAGTCAGTCACACAGTGTCAGGGAGCTGTCTGTAGGGATGTTACTTGTTAATAAAGTTTAAGGATTTACTTAACAGGGAGCGGGGGGGGGGCAGCATTTTAATATTCGCCTCAGGCAGCAAATATGCTAGATGCATACATGATCCACGTGCCAGGGAGGATGGAACAAGATAACAGGCACCAGACGCTGGAGCGTGAATTCTGAACGCTGATGGAATACCCCAGAAAGGCAGACACGTTATCGAGGCTTCTTTTCACAGAGGTTTGAAGATCCGTCAGGGAATGATGGAGCTGCCGAATTAAAGCGACCCGGTTGGCCACGCCAATCACCTGGTGCGGGCCCTGAACTTGAGTACCGCCGTGCCGCCCCTGTGACCTGGAATCATCTGGGCAGCAGACAGTGCACCACTGGAAGGGGAAAGTGCACCAGATCCGTGACATGATTGTGGGGTACCAGTGCAAGAACAAGTCAGAAATCCAGAATTTATGGCAACATTAAAATCTTTGAAACCATAATCTTACAAACTCAAAGAGGCTAGAAGCATGATTCAGAGATGGGTTTAAAATAATACTCACCCCCTATTCAAAAAACATTGTTTATTTTGTAAAAAATATCCATGTCCTTTGATTTTTCACGTTGATTAAATGAAAAGCATTTTAGCCTTCATCAGCATTTTACGCAGATAAAAACACATTTAAAATCACTGTTGCTCTTGAATACCTTTTTGCTATTTAAGTGGGAGACCATGAAACCTTCTAGACACTTCCAATTATAGACAAAAGCACATATTTCAAAATACCTCATACCTATTTCAGCTTTGGTTTGATAATTTTTGCTTCAATGACAGAAGATTTTTTCTTTACACTGTCTTTTCTCCAATTTTATGCGCAGTTCAACGTAATCAGGCACTGAATAGACTTCTTTCAAGCAACCATGGTAAACATTACAACAGTTCAATACAGATTTAAATATTTATATTATATTGAGCTGTCCACAGTTCTTCACCTTCAAGACGTAAGAGCTTTAATTTAGTAATGGGACATAAAGGCCTAGCATTCATCAGTTGGGATAACATGTTACGTGTCACTCAATTTCTAACAACTATGAACTGCCTGATCAAGTTGGAAAGAAATTGTACATATTTTCTTATATCAGCCATGCCTAAACCCCCTGCCCACATTTTGTAGGACCTTCTCATGTTGCTAAATCAAATCTGATCCATTGAACCACATTTCACAGACCATATGCCTTGGAGTATTTGGCACATTCTGTAACATAGGTGTTGGCAGGGGCGCACCTGCCATGAGCAGTTGAGCATCTCGCTCTTGCCCCCTGCCTAACCGGCACTGAGCATCCCTCCCGCCGCCTGGCACTGTCTGCGCCCCCCCTCCCTCTGACCGGCACTGTACTCCTGCCCCCCCCAACCATCGTCCAGCCGGAGCATTACAGTCCTCAATTGGGCACCGTGCTCCCGGCCACCCTCACACATACCTCCTGGTTCCCCCCCCCCCACTCCCGGCTCTCCCGGCCCTGCTCCGCTACGTTCCGCAACCGCCTCCCCCCCGTTCTGCTCCCACTCCGCTCCCGGCACCTGAAGTACTGCCAGCCAGAGGACCCACTACTGAGCCTGTAGTTATTGAAGCAACCGGCACTGTCCTCCTGCCTGCCACCCATCACTCTCCGCATACCTCCTGGTTTCCCCTCCCAGTCCCGGCTCTCCTCCTGGTCCCGGCCCTCCATCCCCCCCCCCACTCAGCTTCGCTCACACGCCCCCTTCTGCTCAGCCCCTCCCTCTCCACGCTCACCACCCCGCTCCCCGCCCCTGCTCCGCTAACGGCCACCCCCCTCCTCCCTGACCCCCCGCTGCACCGTGTTTGTATATATAATGTGTTATATATAGATATATAATATATTCACATTACAGTCTTTATGTATATTCTGTATATTGTGTGTATTATGTATGTGTGTTGTGTATATTTGGCTGTATGTATGTACAGTGTGTAATGCTGTATATACTGTTTTTCTCCCCCCCCTCCACTCCCCTCATACACCTCCCATTCCAGTTCCAATACCCCCCCCCCCCTCCCGCTCTTGTGTCCCCCACTCCGCTCATCACCCCCTCCGCTCCCGTCACCTCCCCTGCTCTGCTCTCCTCCCCCCTCCTCTCCCAACTCCCACTCCCTCCATCCATCAACCCCCTTCCAATACAGATGGGCCGGATTAATGAAGACTGTCCGCCACTTATGATTAATCTGGTGCAATCTCCTACTTCATTCACAAGCAAACTGCCACAAGTACAGACTGCACTACATTTGATAAATGTGACCCCTAATGTTCTTGGAATTATTAATTTAAAATCAGTCTGGTGACACAGTGGGTCTGCACATCATTGTCCAAAACCCAGAGTTACAGCAATAGGGGTCTTATATTATTTCCCCCTTCTCTGTGCTCTTTTTGCACCTATTGTGAGTCTATTTTTGCATCTCATTGACTTGTCGTTTTGGTTCTTTGACAAATGCAGGATTTTTTTTGCCTTATAGGCGTCAATTTTAAAAAAGGAGCGCAAATCATATCATTGCTTTCTAAGCATGGTCAGGACTGGTGTGCTATGCTGCAATTATTTGCGCCCATATAGGTGCATAGTTTAATAAATCAGGCGCAAACATCTGTAAGAGTTGCAATGTATGACAAATAGCTGCAACAATAACCAATTGAGGCGAACATTCCAAAAAAGCACATAATGGCACAAAACACCATTGCGAAGCAAAAATCGCAAAAACACAATGGCAGGAAAAAAAATTATAATGACCCCAAGTGTATAAGATCTATGATAGCATACACCATCTTCCATTGCTCTATGGTTGGCATTGACCAGAGTACATGGCTTTGTTCCACGCACATAATAATGACATGGCCAACAAAGGACCTTTCACTGTTTCATCAGCTGTTTCTTTTCATATACCACTTTTGGTGGGATTGTAAGGCTGCATGCTGGAGATCATTTATTTAGGAGATATATTCTAAACCAGGTGGTCAAGCCGAAAGAATTTCACCCTTGTAAAATGACCTAGTTTACACACATAAAAGTTCAATTGTAACAAAGTAATGTTTTCACTCATCAGCAAAATAGGCGAAATTTCAAATAATTTAAATATATTTGTACTAGCGGAGACTTACAGTAACTTCAACTTCTTAGGACATTTACAAGAAAGAGTCTAGTATACCTTTATCAACTAACAAGCATGAGCCCCGTGTTTAATAAAAGAAGTTTACCCAGTGTCATACTGATCACTAAGCTACCAGAGATCATTTGGTGGGCGGTGGCTTTAAACCAATATTGGACTCCAGAAATACAGCAGAAGACAATTTTGAGGCTAGTTGGGTCTTCCAGTGGAATAAAAAAAAGGGGGGGCTCCAGAACAGTTTTGTCTGATGGCCCAAGATACTCCAGGTTGCACAAATAACCTTTAGATGTCCCCGTTAATCCTACTATTTCAACTCCAAGCATACTATTTAATTCATGTGAAATCAGGAGAATAGAGAAAAGAGAGAAACAACCAAAAATCTACGAAACATTTCTTTTTTTTCTTTAGAACAAAGCTCTTTAAAGTTCTAGGCTGTCTTTGATCTCTCATTGATTAACTTACAGCTATATGTAGTCAACATCGTTGCTGAAAGTTTTATGTTTATTATCTGCCAACTTGGATTCTATATTCTAAGACAAAAAAACAATCAATTATTATTCTTCTTTCCATTTTTCTACTTATAAGCAAAATTAAACTTCTTTGTCTACAAAGAGTTGGATGATAAAATGCTTCATTCCTTTTGAAATAGGATTTTAGGATTAATTTCATTGAACTTTGTGAGTATTGTTTATGACTGAAATGTCTGCAGCACTTGACAATATCCGAGGTGTTTTGCTGCTTTTCCAAACACCTCAGAAGTCGTTCAAATCAGTGTCTCACAGTTCAGCAGCCACACAGCTGGATTACAGTAATTGCTCAATAAGAGAATGTCTCATGAGAAGGCCTAGGTAAACCATAATGCTTAAGAAGATTGATCGCGCATTTATAAGAGCTGATGTCATCTACATTTTCACGAAAATGTATGACATGCTGAAATTACAGTTTGCATGCAGATTTTCCCAAACTCTTTTATTTTTTTTCTCTAGAAACAGTCAGTGAATGGAGTACATGATAAGGTTCCTCTCCGACATGCTTCCACGGTAGACACAATTAAACATCCATGACATTTCTGAACGTTATGCGCTGGATATCAAATTGAGTAATTGCATATATAAATACCGTATATGTTCGGCTCTAATATAGTCATGCGTCCCCTGCTTCATGTAGATGCTGCAATGTAGAATTTTTTCTTAACTTTTACTGAAAGTTTTTCTTTTTTAATAGAAAAACATCATTATGAAAAAATACAAATAGAGAGAAAGAGAAAATGTGGGTTGTCTTTACAACTAACCCAAGGAGGACATTGAGAGTATAATGCTCCGATATACCTTAAAGGAAACCTAACCATTTCAATGATGTTTAAGCTGTACCACTGAGCCACAGCTCAGGGTGAGCTGGTGCCGGTGCTTAGTTTCGTTAGTGTTAACCGCGGTTCGCGGTTTTACACTTTTTAAACTTTATAAGCATAAAACTGCTTCGGCTCTGCGTGCGCACGATCGTGCGCGCCCTACATAGGAATGCCGCAGGCGTAGCGCGCGCACGGTCGCGCGCAGCGCCGAAGCGGCTTCTGCTATATGTTTAAAACTGTTAAACCGCATACCGCGGTTTTAACAACAACGAAACTAAGCACCGGCACCAGCTCACCCTGAGCTGGTGCTCGGTGTTTTACAGCTTACACTTTGAAATGGTAGGTTTCCTTTAATTCAATGCTACATTGAATACTCAAGATTTGTTTATAATGTTTTATTTTAATTTTTTTCCACTTACATGACACAACAATAATACAGCAGCTACATACAAAACAGACACATGAACATGAGAGGTCATCAGGGCTGGTTCCAGCACCAGGCATACCCAAGAAGTGCCGTGGCCCAGAGCTGCTTAGGGGAGCCCTCAGGGCCGAATCTCAGCCCTCAGCAGCTTTGGCAGTAATCTGGAGAGGAGAGCAGATATAATAGAACAATGAGCTGATATAAATAAAGTTTTATGAATTAAAATGCCACCACATGAGTGGCAAGGGCCATCAAGGCTCGTGCCCAGGGCCTACTAAAACCTGGAGCTAGCCCTGGAGGTCATGCACACTATGCCCTCTGTGTATATGCAATTGGTCCATATACAGGCAGTCCCCGGTACATACAAGATAGGTCTGGAGGTTTTGTTCTTAAGTTGAATTTGTATGTAAGTCGAAACTGTATATTTTATAATGGAAGTTCTAGTCAATTTTTTTCTTTTGCCCGTGACAATTGGAGTTTCAAATTTTTGGTGTAATTGGACCAAGAATTATCATAAAGCTTCATTACAGCATCTTACAGCTGACATTGCAGTCTGGGCTATAGTAAGCATCCAGAGAGCTTCACCAGAGGTCACAGTGGGCAGAGGGTTCCGTCTGTAACTATGGGTTGTCTGTAATTCGGTGTCCTTAATTAGGGGACCGCCTGTACATGGTTGTGAAGGGGTGCACACTCTGTATTAAAACAGGGACTCAAGTATCTATACATAGGTATTTTTATTGGGGCAGATTTTATGGGATAAGTTATGTCAATGTCGACTGGAAAATTTATGAGGTACCCTGGGTCCACTTCGCCTTCCATAGACATGACATAACTTATCCCCATAAAATCTGCCCCAATAAAAATACCTATGTATAGATACTTGAGTCCCTGTTTTAATACAGAGTGTGCACCACTTCAAACCATGTACAGGCGGTCCCCTACTTAAGGACACCCGAATTACAGACAACCCATAGTTACAGACGGACCCCTCTGCCCACTGTGACCTCTGGTGAAGCTCTCTGGATGCTTTACTATAGTCCCAGACTGCAATGATCAGCTGTAAGATGCCTGTAATGAAGCTTTATTGATAATTCTTGGTCCAATTACACCAAAAATTTTGAAACTCCAATTGTCACTGGGCAAAAGAAAAAAAATTGACTAGAACTTCCATTATAAAATATACAGTTTCGACTTACATACAAATTCAACTTAAGAACAAACCTCCAGACCCTATCTTGTATGTAACCCGGGGACTGCCTGTATATGGACCAATTGCATATACTACAAGAGGGCATATGTGCATGACCTCCAGGGCTAGCTCCAGGTTTTAGTAGGCCCCTGGGCAACGAAGCCTTAGATGGCCCCTTTGCCACTCATGTGGTGGCATTTAAAATTCATAAACTATTATTTTATATGCAGCTCATTGCTCTATTATATCTGCTCTCCTCACCAGATTGCTGTCAAGCTGCTGAGGGATGAGATTCGGCCGTGAGGGCCCCCCTAGCAGCTCTGGGCCACGGCACTTCCTTGGGTATGCCTGGTGCTGGAACCGGCCCTGATGACCTCTCATGTTCATGTTTGTCTGTTTTTTTGTATGTAGCTGCTTGTATTATTGTTGTGTCATGTAAGTGGAAAAAAATAAAAATAAAACATTATAAAGAAATCTTAAATATTCAATGTAGCATTGAATTAAGGTATATCGGAGCATTACTTACTCTCCAATGTCCTCTTTGGGTTAGCTTGTAAAGACAACCCACATTTTCTCTTTCTCTCTCTATTTGTATTTTTTCATTCATGTTTTTTCTATTAAAAAAGAAAAACTTTCAGTAAAAGTTAAGAAAAATAATTCTACATTGCAGCATCTACATGGAAAGCAGGGACGCATGACTATATTAGAGCCTGAACATATACGGTATTTATATATGCAATTACTCAATTTTGTATATCCAGCAGCATAACGCTCAGAAATGTCATGGATGTTTAAGTTGTGTTTACCTGTGGAAGCATGTCCGGAGAGTAGCCTTATCACTGTACTCCATTCACTGACTGTTCTAGAGAAAAAAAAATAAAAGAGATTTGGGAAAATCCTGCATGCAAACTGTAAATTTCAGCATGTCATACATTTTCGTGAAATGTAAGATGACATCAGCTCTTATAAATTGCGCGACTCAATCTTCTTAAGCATTATGGTTTACCTAGGCCTTCTCATGAGACATTCTCTTATTGAGCAATTACTGTAATCCAGCTGTGTGGCTGCTGAACTGTGAGACACTGATTTGAACGACTTTCTGAGGTGTTTGGAAAAGCTGCAACAACATCCTTCGGATATTGTCAAGTGCTGCAGACATTTCAGTCATAAACAATACTCACAACAGTTCAATGAAATTAATCCTAAAATCCTATTTCAAAAGGAATGAAGCATTTTATCATCCAACTCTTTGTAGACAAAAGAAGTTTAATTTTGCTTATAAGTAGAAAAATGGAAAGAATAAATAATTGATTTTTTTTTTGCTATTAGAATATAGAATCCAAGTTTGGCAGATAATTAAACATAAAACTTTCAGCAACGATGTTGACTACATAGTAGCTGTAAGTTATATTCAATGAGAGATCAAAGACAGCCTAGAACATTAAAGAGCTTCTGTTCTAAAGAAAAAAAAGAAAATTGCTTCGTAGATTTTTGGTTGTTTCTCTCTTTTCTCCTATTCTCCTGATTGTCACATGAATTAAAATAGTATGCTTGGAGTTGAAAATAGTAGGATTAACGGGGACATCTAAAGGGTTATTTGTGCAACCTGGAGTATCTTGGGCCCATCAGACAAAACTGTTCTGGAGCCCACCCTTTTTTTTATCCACTAGGAAGACCCAACTAGCCTCAAAATTAGTCTTCTGCTGTATTTCTGGAGTCCAATATTGGTTTAAAGCCACAGCCCACCAAATGATCCTCTGGTAGCTTAGTGATCAGTATGACACTGTGGTAAACTTCTTTTATTAAACACGGGGCTCATGCTTGTTAGTTGATAAAGGTATACTAGACTTCTTCTTGTAAATGTGTCCTAAGAAGTTGAAGTTACTGTAAGTCTCCGCTAGTACAAATATTATTTAAATTATTTGAAATTTCAGCCTATTTTGCTGAAGTGTAAAACATTACTTTGTTACAATTGAACTTTTTAATGTGTAAACTAGGTCATTTTACAAGGGTGAAATTCTTTCGGCTTGCCCACCTGGTTTAGAAAATCTCCTAAATAAATGATCTCCAGCATGCAGCCATTACAATCCACCAAAAGTGGTCTATGAAAAGAAACAGCTGAAACAGTGAAAGGTCCTTTGTTGGCCAATGTTCATTATTATGTGCGTGGAACAAAGCCATGTACATCTGGTCTAATGCCAACCATAGAGCAATGGAAGATGGTGTACTGCTATCATAGATCTTATACACTATGGGGGTCATTTATAATTTTTTTTCCTGCCATTGGTGTTTTTGCAGATTTTTGCTTCGCAATGGCTGTTTTGTGCCTATTATGTGCTTTTTTGGAATGTTACGCCTCAATTCGTCATGTATTGTTGCAGCCTATTTGTCATTACATTGCAACTCTTTACAGATGTTTGCGCCTGATTTATTAAACTATTGCACCTATATGGGCGCAAATAATTGCAGCATAACACACCAGTCCTGACCATGCTTAGGAAAGGCAATGATATGATTTGCGCTCCTTTTTTAAAATTTGCGCCTAATAAGGCAAAAAAAATCCTGCATTTGTCAAAGAACCAAAACGACAAAGACAAATGAGATGCAAAAAATAGACTCACAATAGGTGCAAAAAGAGCACAGAGAAGGGGGAAATAATATAAATGACCCCCTATTGCTGTAACTCTGGGTTTTGGACAATGAGTGGCAGACCCACTGTGTCACCAGACTGATTTTAAATTTAATAATTCCAAGAACATTAGGGGTCACATTTATCAAATGTAGTGCAGTCTGTACTATGTGCAGTTTGCTTGTGAAGTGAGGAGATTGCACCAGATTAATCATAAGTGGCGCACAGTCTTCATTAATCCGGCCCATCCTGTATTGGAAGGGGTGATGGGATGGAGGGAGTGGGAGAGGAGGGGGGGATGAGCGGAGTGGGAGGACACAAGAGCGGAGGGGGGGGGGAGGACTGGAATGGAGGTGGTATTGGAGACGGGAGTGAGGGGGGGGGAGACAAACAGATAATACAGCATATACACACTGTACATACATACAGCCAAATATACACACACACATACATATATACACACCATATTACAGAATTACATAAAGACCTGTAATGCATATATATATCTATATATATATACACATATAATATAAACACGGCACGGGGGGTCAGGGAGCAGAGGGGGGTGGCAGGTCAGAGGAGCGAGAGGGGCGGGGTAGCGGGGAGCGGGAGGGGCTGGAGCAGAAAGGGGGGCGTGAGCGAAGCTGAGTGGGGGGGGGGGAGGGGAGGGCGCGGGACCAGGAGGAGAGCGGGACTGGGAGGGGAAACAGGAGGTATGCGGAGTGATGGGTGGCAGGCAGGAGGGAACAGTGCCGGTTGCTTCAATACTACAGGCTCAGTTAGTGATCTCTGGCTGGCAGTACTTCAGGTGCTGGGAGCGGAGCGGGAGCAGAACGGGGGGGAGGCGATTGTGGAACGTAGTGGAGCAGGGCAGGGGAGAGCGGGCCGTGGGGGGGGGGGAACCAGGAGGGTATGTGTGAGGGGTGGCCGGGAGCACGTGCCCAATTGAGGACTGGTAATGCTCCGGCTGGCAGATGGTTGGGGGGGGCAGGAGTACAGTTGCCGGTCAGAGGGAGGGGGGGGCAGACCGGGACAGTGCCGCGGGGGGAGGGATGCTCAGTGCCGGTGGCGGGGGAAGAGCGCGATGCTCAACTCGCCATGGCAGGTGCGCCCTGCCAACACCTATACTGTACAGAATGTGCCAAATACTCCAAGGCATATGGTTCTGTGAAAATGGTGCTCATGGATACAGATTTGATTTGCAACATGAGAATCCTACAAAATGTTGGGCAGGGGGTTTATTGCCATGGCTGACTATAAGAAAATGTACAATTTCTTCCAAACTTGATCCAGGCAGCTTCCTAGTTGTTTTAGAAATTTGAGTGCACGTAACATGTTCATCACAATGATGAAAATGCTAGGCCTTTATGTCCCATTATAATATTTAAAGTCCTTTACGTCTTGAAGTAAATGGTGACAGCTCAATATAATATAATTATTTAAATGTATCTGAACTGTTGTAAATGTCTTAACCCATGGTTGCTTGAAAAGAGTCTATTCAGTGCCGATTACGTTGAAATGGCATTAAATTGAGATGATAAAGACAAGTGTAAAAGATAATCGTTCATTTGAAGCAAAATATCACCTCCAAGCTGAACATATAGGTATGAGTATTTTGAAATATGTGCTTTTGTCTATAATTGGAAGGTCTAGAAGGTTTTCCATGGGTCTCACAAACTTAAATAGCAAAAAGGTATTCAATGAGCAAAAAGTGATTTAAATGTGTTTTTATGCTGTATAAATTGCTGATGCAGGCTAAACTGCCTTTTCATTTAATCAAACGTGAAAAGTCAAAGGACATAGGATATTTTTACAATAAAAATCAATGTTTTTTCGAATAGTGGGTGCGTTATTATTTTAAACCCATCTCTGAATCTGCTTCTAGCCTCTTTGGAGTTGTAAGATTATTGGGTCAAATGATTTTGAATGTTGCAATAATTCTGGACTTTCTGACTTGTTCTTGTCACTGGTACCCCACAATCCATGTCCGGATCGTGGTGCACCTGTTCCCCTCTCAGTGGTGCTGTCCTGCTGCCCCCAGACTGACTTCTCCACGTCTATAGGGCGCGCACGGCGGGTTCTTAAGTTTAAAGGGCCAGCACACAAGGTGTTGGCGCTGGCCACTTCCGGGTCTGCGTTTTAATTCGGCCAGCTCCCATCATTCCCTGACGATCTTCAAACCTTCTGTGAACAGAAAGCCCTCTGCTTTCCGTGTCTCCAGTGTTCCTGTGTTCCAGTGTTCCTGTGTCTCCAGATTCCTATGTCCCGAGTTCCTGGTGTTCCCGGTTGTATTTGTTCCAAGTTCCTCCATCCGTGTTCCGTGATCCTGCTCCTGCATTCCTTCCGTATGCTAGTCCATTCCTACGTGACAGTTCCTGTCCCAGCTCCTGTGTTCCTGATGAGTCTAGTGTTCCTTCTGTGCTGTTTACTGCTTCACCCTGGCTCGACTGTCTCTGGTTAGCTACTGGGCTGCCACCGTGGGCTAGTCGCATCTGTGGAGAACACTGGTGGTACCCCGCCACAGCAAGACCATCCCGCTTTGCGGGGGGCTCAGGTGAAGACTAGGTACCACTTAGACTCCGGTCCCAGGTGTCGGCTAATACCATCTTGCGCGTAGGTCCAGAGGGTCCAAAGACTCTGAATCCTGACAGTTCTGACACACACAACCGTATAATTCAAAGAGAGCAAACTTCCAATTTCTCATGGCTTTTAATACTGAAACAGGATGAACATCAGTTAATCAGTTAAAGCACCGTAACCAAGCTAATAATCTAAACTCAACACTAAAATGTAACCCTACTTAAAAAGTTCACAAGAATGGCGTTCTTGTTCTCACCCAATGATGGATTGGTAGATTGAGCTATATCTGGAACTGAATAGATGCATTCTAACTAGAGATGAGCGAACATGCTCGTCCGAGCTTGATGCTCGTTCGAGCATTAGCGTACTCGAAAAATGCTCGTTGCTCGGACGAATACTTCCTCGCGCTCGAGGAAATGGCAGCTCCGCCGTTTTGCTTTTGGGGCCAGAAACAGCCAATCACAAGCCAGGAGACTCTGCACTCCACACAGCATGACGTGGTACCCCTTACACAAGTCGATAGCAGTGGTTGGCTGGCCAGATCAGGTGACCTGGGATGACTAGCGCTGCGGGTCGGATCATTCGCTTGTCTGGATGCGCTAGGGAGGAGAGCTGCTGCTGGTCAGGGAAAGCGTTAGGGTGTTCTATTAGCTTACTGTTAGGCAGGAGTGATTCTCCAAGAACCCAACAGCCTTCTTAGGGCTACAAAACGTTCTACTTTTTTTTTTTTTATTTGCATCTAGTACCATTTTGTGAGGAATTAGCAGGGGGACTTGCTACGCTGTGTTTTAGCTCTTAGGGGCACACATATCCCCTCAAAACACCAAAGTGGGAAAATTTTAGGGGTTGGATTTCAATTGGCACAGTCTGCATTTTTCCTTTTTTATTTTAGTTTATTTGTTTAATAACTCAGTGTCATCTCATTGGCATAGTAGTGTGCTTTCATATTGGCTAGAAAATAGCCATGGAGAATCCAAACGGCTTACGCCTACAGTAGGGTTATATATTTGATTTCTGGTGATCTGTTGGTGGCTGTACTTGTGCAGTGCATCTACAGCCAATTGTAAGAATTTGTAGTGAGACTTGCGACCGCTGTGTTTTGCGCTTAGTGACGCACATATCCATTGCAAAAGACCGAAGTGGGAAAATTTAGAGGGTTGGATTTCAATTAGGCACAGTTGCCATTTGTCCTTTTTATTGTTTACGTTATTGTTAATAACTCAGCGTCATCTCATCTGGCATAGTAGTGTGCTTTCATACTTGGCTAGAAAAGAGCCATAGGAGAATCCAAACGGCTCGCCTACAGTAGCGTGTATATTTATTTCTGGTTGATCTGCTGGTGGCTTACTGCTGCAGTGCATCTACTAGCCAATTGTGAGCAATTTGTAGTGAGACTTGCGACGATGTGTTTTGTGCTTAGTGACGCACATATCCCATTGCAAAGACCGAAGTGGGAAAATTTAGTAGGGGTTGGATTTCAATTAGGCACAGTCTGCCATTGTCCTTTTTTATTTACGTTATTTTGTTTAATAACTCAGTGTCATCTCATCTGGCATAGTAGTGTGCTTTCAATGCTTGGCTAGAAAATAGCCAGCAATAGGATAGCACGTTTGGTTTAAAAACTCAAAAACACAAAAAAGAAAAAAAGAACACAAAAAAAAGTTAAAAAAAATTAAAGCTATAACTCTCATTTTAAAAATGTTTATACCCGAGGGTAGGGGTAGAGGAACGAGGCGGGGACGTGGGCGTCAACTACTGCAGGGGTCAGAGGCCGTGGTCTGGCCGGGGTGAGACACCACCTGTTAGAGGGAGCAGGGGAACGCCGCAGAGGTACACTCCCTAGGTTCATGTCTGAAGTTACTGGGACTCGTGGTAGAGCACTGTTGAGGCCAGAACAGTGCGAACAGGTGATGTTGTGGATTGCTGACATGCTCGAGCAATTTGTCCACCAGTCAGTTTCCACGCAGTCCACCCATGTCACCGAAATCGCCACTCCTCCAGCTCCTGCACCTCAGCCTCCTCCCCCCCAGTCTGCCCCCTCCAGGAAAATTTGGCATTTGAAACCGGCATACTCTGAGGAACTGTTTTTTGGACTTCCCACAGTCACAAACCACTTGTCCGGTTTGCTGCTGAGCAATTTTCCGATGCCCAGGTTTCCACCAGTCACAGTCTGTGGGTGATGATGACCTTCTGACGTAGTGGAAGTGTGTAAAGAGGTGTCGACGATGAGGAGACACGGTTGTCCGACAGTGGGGAAGTTGTTGTCAGGCAGGAAGTCCGGGGGGGAGCAGATGAGGGATCGGAGGATGATGAGGTGACAGACCCAAGCGGGTTGAGAGGCCGGGTGAACACAGTGCTTCTGAGGACGGAGGAGAGTCCTCGACCAGAAACAGGTTGGAAGAGGCAGTGGTGGGGCCGACGGAGAGGCAGGGCCCAGAGCTGGTGCATCCGCGCCAATGTGTCAACTAGTGAAGCTCCCGTGGCGAGGGCTCTTGCGGCGGGGCTAGATCTTCAAAGTTGAGGTGGCTTTAAGGAAACACCGGAGACCGACGGACTGTGGTGTGCAACATTTGCCAAACCAGACTCAGCGAGGGTTCACACACTACTAGCTAACTACCACCAGTATGCGCAGGCATATGAATGTAAACACCCACTCAGTGGCAACAAGCCCGTTCACCTCCGGCCGTGCAACCACATGCTCCTTCCCCTGTGTCGCTGATAGTCAGCCCCCCTGCCCAGGACCTGCCACAAAAACCATCGTCGCCTCACGATCCTCCACAGCATCCACCAGCGTTCAGCTCTCCATACCCCAGACGCTGGAGGGAAAACGAAATATAGTGCAACCCACCCGCACGCCCAAGCCCTTAATGTCACATCTCCAGATTGCTTAGCCTGGAGATGCTGCCCTATAGGTGAGTAGAACGAGGCCTTTCGCAAACTATGGCGGCGGCCGCCCCTCGGTATTCGGTCCCCAGCCGCCACCTTTTCCCGATGTTGCCGTCCCAGCCCTGCACCAGCACGTGTCAGACAAAACATCACCCGTGCCCTGACCAACGCCGTTTCTGACAAGGTCCACCTGACCACGGACACGTGACGAGTGCTGCCGGGCAGGCCACTATATATCGCTGACGGCAACATTGGTTAAAACTTGGTGGAGGCTGGGAGCGAGTCTGACCCTGGGGCTGGTCATATACTGCCGACGCCGAGGATTGCGGGGCCTACCTCGGTCCAGGTGTTTCAGGCCTACTATGCCTCCTCCTCCTCCACACACTCCTCCACCTCCTCCTCCGAACTACCATCCGTGGGCACGGCGCCACAGTCGGTAGCTCTAGGCACAGCAGCAGTGCTTGCTAAGCGACAGCAGGCGGTGCTCAAAATGCTGAGCCTAGGCGATAAAAGGCACACCGCCCAAGAGCTATTACAGGGCATCACGGCGCAGACTGATCTGTGGCTGGCACCGCTGAACCTGAAGCCAGGCATGGTTGTGTGTGACAACGCCATAACCCTGTGGGCTCTGCAACTCGCAGGATGCACATTGCCATGCCTGGCCCATGTGTTAAATCTGATAGTTCAGCGTTTCCTCAGACATACCCCAATCTGTCAGATTGCTCACGAAGGTGCGCCGCATCTGTGCGCATTTCAGGAAGTCCAGCACAGATGCTGCCACTCTCAGGGCAGCGCAGCGCCGCCTCCAACTGCCGCTCCACCGACTGTTGTGCGAAGTGCCACGAGGTGGAATTTCAACACTGACCATGTTATCCAGAGTTACCAGCAGCGCCGAGCCATTGTGACTGCCAGATGTCAACTTCCACCAGAACTGGTAGTCAGGTCAGTCAGCTTCCTCAAGTCTACAATGGGAGTGGACGTGGATGTCTGATATCTGTCAGGTGTGAGTAACTTTGAGGAGTCAACCAGATGGTCAGTGGCGATGCCGCCATCATCAGCCTCACCATCCCGCTGCGTGGCCTGTTGAAAAACTCTCTGATCAGCATGAAGTCGGAAGCTTTGCGCTGTCACAAGGACGGGGGAAGAAGATTCCCTTGTTGATAGCCAAGCACCTTAGGTCTGTTTCTCAGCGATATCGGAGGAGGTGGAGGTGGAGGAGGATGAGGAGAGAGGAGGAGAATGTTGGCGAGACACAAGAGGGGACCATTGTTGAGTCCTTCACTGTTCAGCGTGTATGGGCAGAAGAAGAGGAGTTGGAGGAGTTGGAGGGGAGGAAATGGACAGTCAGGCCAGTGAGGGGAGTGAATTCTTACGCGTTGGTACTCGCGCATATGGCGATTTCATGCTAGGCCTGCCTATCCCGTGACCCTCGCGTTCAAAGAATTTATTCCAGCACCGATTACTGGGTGTTCACTCTCCTGGACCCACGGTACAAGCAAAATCTTTCCACTCTCATCCCTGCAGAGGAAAGGGGTGTGAGAATGCATGAAGACCAGCAGGCCCTGGTTCACAAGCTGAAACAGTATTTCCCTTCTGACAGCGCTAGCGGCAGAGTGCGTAGTTCTGCGGGACAAGTAGCGAGGGAGAGTGGCGAGCAGGCAGCTTGTCCAGCACTGGCAAGGGTACGCTTTACAGGCTTTGCCAGCTTTATGTCACCCCCAGCAAGACACTGTCACCTGTCCCAGTCTCGGCAGAGTAGGGCTGATCTTTACAGAAAGGGGTGAGGGAGTACGTAGCTGACCATACCATCGTCCTAAATGATCACACAGCCCTACAACTACTGGGTTTCAAAGCTGGACATGTGGCACGAACTGGCGCTGTACGCCTGGAGGTTCTTGCCTGCCCTGCCGCTAGGTCTTGTCCGAGCGGTTTCAGTGCAGCTGGTGGCATGATCACCGATAAGCGTACACGCCTGTCGACTGACAGCGCTGACAGGCTGACGCTTATTAAGATGAATAAAGCCTGGATTTTCATAATTTCCAATCTCCACCAGGTGATGGAAGCTCAACCTGAATAATTGATCCACTCCCCTCTCCTCATTTCCTCCTTCTCCTCCTCTTTGTACAGTAAAGCAGGAGGAACTGGCTATTTTTTGACAGGGCCCACTGGCTCTAGCTATAGTACTTATGCATTTAATTTTTCTGGAGGGCCACCGACCGGTCCTCTGTTTTTAAACAATTTTTGGGAGTGCCACATACAGGCACTCAATCTATTCAATTTTTCTGGAGGGCCACCTACCTGCTCCTCTGGTTTGAAAACTTTTGGGACTGCCACATACAGGCACTCAATCTATTCAATTTTTCTGGAGGGCCACCTACCGCTCCTCTGGTTTGAAAACTTTTTGGGACTGCCACGTACAGGCATCAATCGATTCAATTTTCTGGAGGGCCACCTACCTGCTCCTCTGGTTTGAAAACTTTTTGGGACTGCCACATAAAGGCACTCAATCTATTCTATTTTTTCTGGAGGGCCACCTACCTGCTCCTCTGGTTGAAAACTTTTTGGGACTGCCACATACAGTCAATCACTCGATTCCATTTTTCTGGAGGGCCACCTACCTGCTCCTCGGTTTGAAAACTTTTTGGGACGCCACATACAGGCACTCAATCTATTCTATTTTTCTGGAGGGCCACCTACTGCTCCTCTGGTTTTGAAAAATTTTGGGACTGCCACATACAGGCACTATCCAAATTTAAATTGTCTCCATGCAGCCTCCCACCGTTGTCTCCATTGCTACCACAAAGTCGTCCATATAGCTGCCTCCATACATCGTCCCTTATCAAACGGGGTGTGTCAGGAGAAATTTGGGTTGTTTTATGGATTCCACATCAAAGTTGTTAACTTTGTCGCCACCCAGCGTGTTATCCACAAAATATACTAATAAACTTTTATCATTTACCAATATTATTTCAGCGTCTTCTTGCGCATCTGTTACATTCCCCTCACCCGCCATATCCCAAACTTATAAAACGCTACTACACTTGATCTTATACAAAAGGTTCTTAGAAGTGCTGTTTGGGGAGTAGCTAGAGACAGTGGCTTGGATTGGCGAAAGCTCGCCTGGCTGCGGAGCGCCAGCTCCATCCAAGATCCAACTAACATAGTTTTAACTGCAGCACCTTTAATCTACTACTAGTTCACTGCCTCCATAATAATAATAATAATCTTATTTATATAGCGCCATCATATTCCGTAGCGCTTTACAAATCATAGGAAAACAATACAAATGTAATGTAACAGAGCACAACATTTGTATGGAACACAACAGGAGTGAGGTCCCTGTCGCCAGAGCTTACGGTTTATGAAAGATGAGGGGTAACCGAGGTAAAGAATATTTAATGGTCAAGCCATTCTTCTTAGGGAATAGAACAAAATATAAAATGGAATTGCTGTCGCTTGAACCACTCAGCCGTCATCTTATATACCAGGTCCAGGTGAATGGGACTGTAGAGAAGTCTGTGGGCCTGGGTGGTTGGGATAACAGATGGGGGACGACAGGACGGGTTAGTAGAAGAGTTAAAACTCATGCAGTTAATGAGTGTTATAGGCTTGCTAAGAAATGGGTTTAAGAGCACGTTTGAAAATGGAGGTTAGGTATTATCTGATAGTCCAGGGCAGAGCATTCCATAATTGGTGCAGCTCTAGAGAAGTCTTGGAGCGCGAGTGGGAGGTCCGCCCTAGGGTAGAGGTTAATCTAAGATCACTGGCGGATCTAAGAGCACGGGTTGGGCGATAGACTGGATAAGAGAGGAGAGGTAGGGGGGTGCAGCATTATACAGAGCTTTATGGATGAGGGTTATTATTTTAAACTATTCGAAAGGAGACTGGCAGCCAGTGCAGCTACTGGCATGAACTGTAAGCATACATGGTCCCTTTCAAACGAGCTGTGTCAGGCAGAATTTTGGGTTGTTTTCATGGCTTCCACAACAAACTTGTTAACTTGTCGACACCCTGCTGTGTAATCCACAAAAAATACTGGCAAACTTTTATCATTTACCGATATTATTTCAGGCTTCTTGCGCATCTGTTTACATTCCCCTCACCCGCCATATCCTAAACTTATAAGAACGTACTACCCTTGATCTTATACAAAAGGTTCTTAGAAGTGCTGTTTGGGGAGTAGCCTAGAGACAGGGGCTTGGATTGGCGAAAGCTCGCCTGCAGCGGAGCGCCAGCTCCATGCCAAGATCCAACTAACATGTTTTAACTGCAGCACCTTTAATCTACACTAGTTCACTGCCTCCATACATGGTCCCCTATCAAACGAGCTTGTGTCAGCAGAATTTTGGTTTTCATGGCTTCCATGTTAACTTGTCGCCCACCTGTGTGTAATCCACAAAATATACTGGCAAACTTTTATACATGTACCGATATTTTGAGCGCTTTCGCTCACCTCCTTTGGTTCCTCTCTGCACCATTGGTTTGAAGCCTGAGCCATTAGGGTATGTCGCCATGCACACTCTCTAGCTGCCGCTGCTGCCTCTGCATGCCGTCCCTATAGTGTCAGGGTCAATTATTGGATGTTTTAGATGCTATCTAGCTTCATTCTGTCACTCTGTCATGGCCATGCTGTTGCCCATAATTTTGGCATAATGGTGCGATTATGCAGCCTCAGAGGCATCCATGCATGTGCCCCTGCTGTTTCCTGTCCATTTCCGTGGTGTTCATCCTTTTCTGAGGTTCCCAGGTGTTTGGCCAAGCTTCCCTGTGCAGAGCCTTGGTCCCCTTGAAAATGCTCGAGTCTCATTGACTTCAATGGGGTTCGTTATTCGAGACGAGCACTCGAGCATCGGGAAAAGTTCGTCTCGAATAACGAGTACCCGAGCATTTTAGTGCTCGCTCATCTCTAATTCTAACCTATGGCTCCATCATAGAACTAGACCTCCTTTCTCATGAACTGCAAGGGGATAACAAATTGCCTGTCAGGAGAGCTGGGCCTTTAACTCTTTCAAGAGCACTTCAGTTTTTGCCTTCAAGCATTTTGGAAGGCAAAAACTGCAAAGGCACCTAACAGATTAACTGCCCTGATCGATGCAAGCATCCATTTCAACAGTCAACGACATGTCCCAACTGTATAATAAAGCAGACACTTGCCCAGTAAGGAGATGGCTCAACCCATGAAACCTCTACCTACACCTTTCACGATGTAAGGAGTTAGAATTTTAAAAACATGCATTCTATTGCTAGGCAAACTCCTGCACCTCAAACTGGAAACTGCCAAAGAAAGGACTTCTAGTATCGGCTGAGGTGTGTATCATCTTCTACACCGCTGACCACCTGTGGAATACTCTGGCTTGTTTTTCTGTTTATGAAC
Organism: Engystomops pustulosus; assembly: GCA_019512145.1. Lineage (NCBI taxonomy): Eukaryota > Metazoa > Chordata > Amphibia > Anura > Leptodactylidae > Engystomops > Engystomops pustulosus. Next base: position 209,059,657 of record CM033641.1, on the reverse strand, counting down.
CTATGCAGTCTGTCATAATGTTTGCCTGGATATGTGACCCAAAGTTTAATTATCTGCTTTGACTTTAGAAACCTAATTGATGAGGTGAGTAGAATGTTCAGTATTTGAAGATTTATCTCTAATGGTGATCAAAACCTCTCTAATCATAATTTCTACCTGTAACCTTGGGGCCACAACAGTCATGTTAACTGAAATTGAGTACCATAGTACTCAGCAGCCTGGTAGCCCACTTATATACTGCCCATGGGAGTTGCCCAAAATCAATCTGCTTGGTGTAGCCAATGGATCATTACACAAACCCATCCTCAGTACCTAAATCCAGCAAGTTTAGTGCATAAATTAAGCAACTGAATTCATCTTAGTACAGTAAATACAGAAAAATAAAAAAAATTACTTCATAAAAATAACCCCAAAATCAGTATATGCATACTGTATCAACATTGTTAAATAAATAAAGCAAAAGAAGCAGCCTCAGAAAATACAGAAATTGGTTCAATCTCAAACATAAAGCTCCAGAACCAATTCTAACATCTGGAAAGGAAGTCTTTTGCTGTCACTGTATTCATTTGTGTCTGCAGATATGGCAATACATATGAATTTGAGGCTCTTTTAAAGATTTTTATTAGAATGCAGTAGCTACAAATAGGGCCACTGCTGTTCACCTTTTTGTCATAAGACAATGATTGTTATAGAAGTTTCTATTGCTCTTTAAATTGACATATAATCATTAATTTTGAGCTACTATATGATAATCAATTTTCTATTACAATAGTGGTAAGACACCCTTAAGGCATCTATATCAAGGAAATCCAAGTTGAAAATCAAAGTTGTTGAAAATCAAAGTACTGTAGTTAACTTTTATATATTATTTATACTGTAAGTAGTTTAATTAAAAACATTTATGTCGCAAAGAAAAATCATGATATACCGTTAAATTAAAATAGAATACATTAATGGCATAGTATATAAAGAGCAAGAGTATGAAACAGGAGGTAAAGAGTCATTTTCAAACATTTGGCCAGATAACTTCTAACATCCTATTTGGTTTAGTTGACACAAATAAAATGTGCCATATTGTTGGTGCATAATTTTCTAGCTAAGCTACACTTACATTACATAAGACTATGCCCTTTTGCCATATAAAAGTCATTTACTAAGGGTCCGCGGACCGCAGAAAAGTCGGATAATCCGATGATTACCATTTTGCGAATCATTTAAAAGAGGATTGTAGCACACGCGACCGGATTTTGGCTTTCATGCGACACAAACCAGTTTTTGTTTTTGCTTATTTACTAATTATCAAGCAAATTTGAGGAAGAATTGTGAAAACATGAAATCAAATTCATCGAAGCAAGTCTTCTTGGAGATAGATGGGAGCACAACTTGAAGACCAAAAACGGTACACTACCTTGTATTTCATCTACTGCATTCTATTAATGTTATAAATGGTTACTTATGTGCCATAGAGTCATCTTTTGCTACCACAATAAATCCGTTTTTCACAAGGTTCCTCACTGACTGACATCTGCCCTAGGCTCTATAAAAACAATAACCAAGTTATACTCACCTTTTCCAGTGCTCTTGTTCACCCACAGTGCTTCTTACCACCGAAGGGTGTACTGAAATAGCACTGCTGGCCTCTGTTTACAATCAGAGATTGTCAGTAACGAGAGGAGCTGCAGACGAACAGCAGCACCAAAATAGATGAGTATAAGAGGTTAATTGCTTTTATAGCCCCCCTCCTCAAACCTTTATTGCTATAAAATTAATATAGTTCATGGGTCTTCACCACTTTTATAAAAAACTTTTTGCTATCAACATACTGGGCTCAGCAGTGCTGGTTAGCTGTGTATCTATTGCTGTTTTGTTGGTAAGCTAATACCAGAAACATACAAAGGCTCAACTGCCTAGCAGTAAACTATTCCGAAAAGCTTTCTCTGTCAAATAGTACTCACTAAGCCTGACTAGGGGCTCCCGAGGCAGTCCTGGTCCCCTAGAGTGAGATGGTTTTCACACATCAAAATATCTTAGGTAATGCTATCTTAGACATGGCTAACCTAGGGCTCCTTGTCTTTGAGGTTAAGTAGGATTTTGTTTTGTCTCCCAAAGCCTTTCAAATATATAGACTTTTGAAGAGTTTCCCCCATATCCATTGTTTTCTGGCATGAGGCTAGGTAATCTCTTAAATCCATGTATTTCTTTTGAGCAACAATATCTTCAGGGGTCTTATTAAGCTCAAGGTATATATAAATCTGCCATCCTGCAGCTTGCCGGAATTGGTAAAAATCTTGATAATTATGAGAAATTCCTGTAGTCTTCACCAAAACCAATAAAACATTCAGTGGGGGAGGTTTTATTATAGTCGTTATGCCAGATTTCTGGCCTAAAAATGCCCCACAATTGTCTAAAAAAATATTTTGCAACATTTGCCAACCTACTTCACATTAAGCCAACTTTACCAGATTAATCCAGTTAATCTAAATGTCTAAAACATATGAAAAGTAGTGGAAAATTAACACCAGGGCAGTCCCCTTCTGGTGTTGGAAACACCTAGGTATTAGTTGCACAAAAAATGTTCAACTTGCCTTTAGGCTTTACTTTGGAAAGGAAAACAAAAATATATGGACCCAAAAAATTGTCTTGAAACACTTGGTTGTTAGTCTTTCCAAAGCTTTGTAGAATACAATCAATGTAAATCTTCATCTTTAAGAGGTGGAAAAAGTGCACTTTAACTAATATTCTAATCCCTACAAGTGGTTTGAAAGCAATCTCCTGGCTCTAATGGGCTTATGCTGTGTTCTCTTCTTCCTGTATTCTCTGCTTGTTCAGGTTCTTGTACAGTTTTTGCACAACAATAAGACCAACAAGCATACCAGTGGAAAAAGAATGATCTGCATAATTTTCAGGATGGAATGTCACATACTACAATCAAAAGTGTCTGGAAAATGAACAAAATTAGACAAAACTTGCAAAAATTCAACTCTAGGAATTCTAGGAACTAGATGAAAGTGCTTCACGGTAATACTGTGAAACAGTCAAGTATGAGCAAAAGGAAAAAAAAGAACAAAAAAATGGACAATAGAAGACAGAGACGCAGGTAATACTGTTTTTTTTTTTTAGATAATCTTTATTATATTTTTAGACAGTAAAAACATTATTACTAGGACACAGAACCAGCGACATTTTCCAAGTACAATAGATGAAATACAATTTCAAAATATCGTCCAAAGCGTCAACGTATAGTTTTTCCCATTAGACTATCTTGAACTTTTAACATCTTTGTCCTGTGAGAAGTATACCTTAAACCAGATATCCCTCCCTCACCCTCCCTCTGAGAATCCACTGGATACCCGAACAAAACATAAGAAAGAAAGAGAAAATAAAAAAAAAAGAGAGAGAGAGAAAGAAAACAAAAAAGCCCTTCCCTCCTGTTTGGTTCAAACCTTTCAGAGAAACATCGCCCCGGAAAAGTGTTCACCTTGAGGTCACTTGATTTTTGCAAATAGCCCAATATAAGCTACCCTAGAACAATGGAGAATCCACACAGGAACAATGACTTCAATATGAGGATGTGTGTGATAGACCTGGAATGGCATGCAGTGACTTGCTGAGCCCATTCCCCCAAGCAAACTGACACTCCGGTAAGTGCAATAATTAAAAAAGGAGGAGGGCTCATACGTGTGCTTTCACCTACAGAGAACTAAATATATATAATAATTGACATCACCTGGGGCAATTAATTTCTTGAAGGGGTTTTCCAATGAACAAATGTTAGGCCTTATCCACAGGATAGGGGGTAACTTGCTGATCAGTGGGGGTATCATTGATGGGACCCCCACAGACCACGAAAACGTGGGGTCCGATGGGGTCCCACAAACCTCCGTTGGTCCCCTCATCGCTCAGTCAGACTAATGGAGCAGGCGGCCATTCGTTGCCATTCTGCTTCATTAATCTCTATGGAGCTGACGGAGATCGCCAAGCGCCGCACTTCATCACCTCCAGTGAGGCTCAACAGACTTGGTTGTCCAATGTTTAAGCAAAACCCTAGTTAGGACTTTCTGCCTACATGGGAAATTGCCTGCCGTAGCCACAGTCATCAATGGAGAAGGAGTATGTATATGGGGTATGACATTCAGCGGTTCTCAGAAGAAATTTCCCTTTGTAGTATATGAAATTATTTTATTGCTGTTTCAGGTTCACAGCATGTTTTAGGAGTATTAAGGCCCAGTTTTTCAAGTTCAAGAGATAATATTTACCCAGGAATCACGAGAAGGTGTCAGTAACAGCCCCACTGTCTCTGCTCATAGTAAATGGACAAAAACTGTCATTAGTGCTGAATCCCATCCTCCTACTCCTGCATTGGATTTAAAACTTTCTGGTAAAAGATCCAAAAAACACAATCATTTATTTTTGTGACTAATTGCTACGTATTTTGGTATTTCCTATCCAAAAACTATGTAGAAGTTGCTCCTAAATTTGCAGCTTTTGGAAAAGTAATTTGTACATCCACTGGAGGTCTTTTTAGCAGTGGATGCAGTCAGGCTGTCAGGCAACCCCACCTCCTGCTCTTAAGCAATCCCAACTCCTGTAGTCAGCTTGTTTTGCCCACTCCATGCATCTGGCCCAGCCCTGTCTTCTAATTGGGATGTAATGCTCTGGTTATGTGGAGATCTAGGAGTCAGGGCTCAGTCAGATGCATAGAGGTAGAATAGCAAACTGACTGCAGGAGGTGGGGTTGCCTAAGTACAGGAGTTGGGGTTGCCTGAGTGCAGGAGGTGGGGTTGCCTGAGTGAAGGAGGTGAGGTTGCCTGAGTGAAGGAGTTGAGGTTGCGTGAGTAAAGGAGGTGAGGTTGCCTGAGTGCAGGAGGTGGGGTTGCCTGAGATGAAGGAGTTGAGGTTGCCTGAGTGCAGGAGGGGAGGTTGCCTGAGTGCAGGAGGTGGGGTTGCCTGAGTAAAGGAGGTGAGGTTGCCTGAGTGCAGGAGGTGGGGTTGCCTGAGTGCAGGAGGTGGGGTTGCCTGAGTGCAGGGGGTGGGATTGCTTGAGTACACAAGTTGGGATTTCCTGAGTGCAGGAGGTGGGGTTGCCTGAGAACAGGAGGTGGGGTTGCCGGGCTATCTGACTGCATCGACTGTTAAAAAGACCTCCAGTGGATGTACAAATTACAGAAGAAGGTACTGTTTGTGGGTTTGTGGTGGGGGTGGTGTGGTGATAAGTTCCTTTTAAGTGAGACTTTTCTAAAAGCTGCAAATTTATGAGCAAATTGTACATATTCCTTGTAATGGGAAATACCAAAATACATAGAAATTAGTCCTACAAAAGAATAAAAGATGATTTTTTTATTCAAGTAGCAGCTTAGAAACAAGCTAAAAAGACCACCAGGGGACATACATTTTACAAAAGAAGGTACTGTTTGTGGGCTTGGGGGAGTGAGTGTGGTGACAAGTTCCCTGTCTGTTATATCTGGAATCACTTGATAAATGTGGCATAAGTAGGATAAAATGAAAATTAGTGCGAAAAGTAGGACAATGTCACAAAAAAGTCAAAATCAGTGTGTTATCATGCCTTCTGTCTTTTAGGCAGGTTTCTGATATCAAAATCTTACAGTATGTTGTAATATTATTAATAGCCATATTAGAAAAGGCTCGTTCTCTGGAAAGACACATGAAGAACATCACATTAATAGTGTAAAAATATGACTTAGACTTGTTGCATGAAATACTGTACGTATTATTCTTTTATGCCACAAGATGGCAATCTGAAGGTGCAAATATTTCCCAGAGAGCAGCCTGAACTTTGCCGTTAGGTGAATCAATTACTATGTCCCCACCTATTTACTGTAAATATGAATCAAACTGTGTACAGGAAAGATACGATTAGCTATTACCTGGATTTCTTTATACATTCGCTGATAATTATTTCAGAAGATCTATAGCACAATAACACAGATGCTACCTGAGCTGTATTCTCAATCTCTGTCATAAACACTTTACAGCAACCAAACAATTCATCGTCCTAAAACTGTAACTACATATCATGTCTTTTCATTAACACTTGATGTGCCTGGGAGAATATTTAGAACACCTAATGAGGCAATTTTGGGGATACAAGACTCTGCTATTGATTATGCTATTAATTTTATGAACACATTTTATTGTTGATCTAGAACATAACTTTTATACGGACAATTTATAGAAATTGATAGAAACTACAATTATTGTATAGTGATTATTTGCTGTAGTACTTGTTTTTCTATTGATATATTATAAATAAATAGATGACTAATAGATTTTTGATCCCTCATTACGCACACTCTGCTTTGTTACACTATGATATTATAGTGTAATGAACTTAACTTGCCTTAGCTATAATCTATCTATATCATGTACTTTGTCTCTACATGTAAGGAAAGTGATACAACTTGGCTAGACATCCGATGTGACAGCCTAACAACACCATCTCCTTTCATACACTCACATGTTTGTGCCAGAATGTTCAGTGATCAGGGCAGAGAAGACATCTGCAGAAGGCTCTGTCCTGATGCACATGTGCAAAGCTGCTTCATATTTTATTGTCTGCATTTCATCGCAGAGTCACATTTCCCACCTGTCACCACAAGGGGTATGCAGGACACATTGTGAGCGTGAAGCTTCAGTAAGCAGGCTGATCAGGGGAGCAGTCTGACAGTTTAGCCCTGAGTGATTGTGTGAAATTGGAGAGAATCTTACAGCCACAAGAAGCTGCTGCTGCTCTTGCTGTTAGGACCTGCAGCAATGAGGAGGTTGGTGTCTTTGTGAGAAGATACAGGGGTTGACTGCCAGCTGGAAATCACTGCTAGACATCAAGAGAAGAAGCAAAGGGCAAGTAGAGAAGTGCTAAAAAGCCTTCCTGGAAGATCCAGCTACTTTCCTACACTCTGTGGATTAAAGGATGGATTTGGTCCTTCTCAACTTGATCATCCTGCTCCTGCTTAGTGACAGCATCACTGCGGTGACAGGGAGTAAATGTAAGTGTGACATTGGATCCTACTTTCACGCAGGGTAGCATATTGTGACTGTTTGCTTTCCAAGTGCTGAAATTCTGCACAGTGTGCTAGTATTGGCTACTATCGACATAGTGGGGGGTCATAGATTGTACCTTGAACTTACCATTGTTTCTGTCAATACTTCTAGACTGAATATAAAAGTTTACACCCGCCAGGCTTTGTGCAATACACCACTGCACTGTTAATGTCTTTTATGCTATTTAGTCTTAAAGCCATACATTTCAGAGCTCATTTCTCATCTACTGCTGGACTTTACTGCATCCTGTCTTACTTTTAGCTATTCATTATTTGTATTCTAAGTGTAAACCATATCCAGGGATGCATCTTGTCCTTAAATAGAGCTGATGCATATAATAGAGAACTACCCAGGGACATAGACTGAATGCAGGAAGGGAATACTGGCTACATAATACTTGTAGTGCTATAATGCTGCACAGGATGGAGCCAGCTCCTATAAGATGCTACATCTGTACATCGTTTACTACCTCTGCATGTTTCATTTTGCTACCCACATTTAGATTGAATGGAGCAGTCGAATGCCCCCATATATCACAGCCTAGAGGAGAAATAGATGGACCTAAGGATTTATGCCAAATGTTGGTGGTATTTAAAGAACGGTGAAGTAGAGTTGATTTGGTAGTGAACTCTAGCAGTTTGATAGTGATGAATATAAACATGATGGGATGGTAGGGGTAGACCTCCACTTGGTCAGAGCTGCTATCCAGGGACAGAGCTGTGAATGCCAGTAACAATTAAAGAAATATTTATTTTTGTTTGTTTTTTTACTTTGTGTTTTTTTAGTAAATATCCCTTCTTACCAAACATGGAATTTCAGATTGCCTCTCTTATGTTTCTTTCTCTTTCACATCACCTAAGGGTCAAAGAAATTGAAGGTTAATGCTGCACAATACATTATGCATTGGGATATAACATTAATCCTTTACAATTATGTGCAAAGTTTGACTTAGTAAGTGATAGAGTATAGAGAGAAGCTATTGCACTGCAAACCATAAGGCAATCTGGGCTTGTAGTGCAAAACAGCTATAGCTAGAGGTCACTCTAACAATTTAGGAGGCGTAAGCTTTGCAGCAGCATAGGGAATCAAATATTAGAAAGCAACAAAGTGCCTCCGATTGAAGTGCATAAGAAATGTACAGCAAAATAGTGTTCAAAGTCATTTAGAGTAGACACAACATAGAATTAATTTCTTGAGTTATCATAAAATTTTAGTAAAATGGCTAAAACTGAAGAGCGATAATAATCTGACCTTAATTAATGAAATTACATTGAAATATTTGCCATTTTATTTATGAGTATCTGCATTGTATATAATATTATATACATTCATTCTATCATTTTACCTATGGTCTATAAAACTTTATTTTTTAATGGTTGCAATTTTGCAAAGACTTTTGTATATAAGTTGCGGAATAGCTTGAAATATAATTTCCATGTACTACAGTATAAAGAACACTGTGTAGATGAATTGTAGGTTTAGATAATGCAGCCTTGTATATCTGTCATTTCAATTTACAATCTATTGATCTGTTCACAGAACTTCTGAAAAAGTTGATTATTAAATGTTCTAGTTGACTTTTTTTCCTCTTGATGTCTAATGCGAAGTCAAGTTATATATATCTCACAAAAAGCCTTGTACAGACCAGAAGTATACAGTTGATTGAAAAATGATGGTACAGAATGTTCCCAGAGAAGGAAAAGTTTGGAGGAAACAGCTACTAGTTCTAGAGCTTGTTTTATCTGCTTTGGACTCTGTAATAATAAATCAGTCAGTCAGTAAATCAGATCTTGTCTGGTAGCTTGAAACTGGGTCATGAAGCACTAATAGACATGAGGAACAGTGTTTTGTAGCTCAAAAAAGTCCAACAGCCACAACAAAATGGACACAAATGCAATAAACATCAAACCAAATATTTGTCCTTAAGATGACTTTGTATGGAAACTTTTTAAAGTTCTATTAGTGGTGGTCGTGGGATGTGTAATTATTCCATGGAAAGTTCCATTACCAAACTATGTATAACTTTAAGTTAATGACTTTTTAATCATTTTCGTTGAAACCAGTTAAAGTGCCAAAATAAAGCAATCTAGTTTTTCCTATTCCAAGCCAAATAGATAGTGACAGTCAATAATTTAATATGAAATTACTTATTTTTCATAATGTAACAAGCCAAAAGATTTCACAAGATGCTATTGTCTATGCATTGAGACGCTGGTGAATATAGAAGACCTGAGAATAAAGTTTTCCATATGATAAATATGCAGTTTTCTTTATTAACTATATTGTCATAGTAAACCCTGCTACATTTGAATGAAGATCTCGTGGGCACTTCTGGGATTATCTATTTACCTCACATTGTATTCATTTTTATTTATTATTATTATACATGTGTTTAGTAACTTTTAAGCCAAACTTTTAATTTCTTCATTTTTTTGAAAATAAACAATTGCAAATCAATGAATTGCTTCTTTAAAATGCAGATGTCAATACCATTCCCCGAAGTAATAAAAACATTGGAGGTTTGTTGCTGACTATGAACTTTCTTAGATTAAACTCATTTCACTAAGATGAGACTCTATCTGACATTGACTTTGTGCCTATCATAATGCCAATACCTTAAAGAAAACAATTTCTTGGGTCTCTTGTCATTGCTGGCGAGTCTTCTGCATCTGTCATGTTGTATTGGTTTAGGTTTTTGCATAATGCAAAGGGAATAATATTTTGCACTTTCATGTGTTTTACTTTTCTGTATTATTTGGGTTGATTGGTATTAATGTGCTAAGTAATGAACTATCAACGTGCTTCATTGGATAATTAATATCATTGAATAATTTAATGAATAAATTATTAAGTAAGTAGATAAGATCTATTGTCTTCATCTGGTTGCTTATGGGCATCATAAGGATTGAAACCTAACTAGACTCATACTACTGACGATACACGTGGAGTATGGTTTTCTTGGAGGTTCATCCCACATGGGACGTTAGCATGTCATTATACTTTACTGGTCTCAATGTGGCATAACCTTGTACAGAGGTCTTCTTGCATGAATATGGATAAGTTTTGGTCCACAATTATATTGGCTAGCATGTCTGTGTCCCATGGTCAGTGACAGTGGGTGACTCAAGGCTATAGAAACCACAAGGGACAATATTCAGTATTTATTATTTTTTCTTTGGTTTTGCTGCTTATAAGTAGCTTTAATTCACAGGAATGTTTACAACAATGCTGTCAATGTAACTATAGAGGATATGATATCTCTCATTTCACATGAAATAACTTCTCTGGATCATGTTTTCTTAGAACATTTTATTCCACTGACCAAAGTTTGTTCTCTTGGAAATGGAAAGTAAAAATTCAACTCTGTGTTCCATTGATGAAACAAGGGTGTCAACTGGACATGTCCTTACATATTTTGAGACCATCCATTCTGATTCTGACCGTGTAGAGAATATGCTGATCAGTTTTTAACCAAGTCATACATTTCAAATGGTGATCCAAGAGGAATGCTGAAATGAGCAGATTGTTATTTCGTTGGGAGGAAGGAGTCATGTGCTTGTTAGAATATGTAGAAAGATGTATTTGTACATCTGATGCAGTAGCTGCATACAAAATTATGTGAAGGACTGGTACTTAAAAGGTTGTCATAATTTTCTTCTAACAAAACCCTACAGACTGTTCAATAAAAATCCTCTTAAATGATTGCAAGCTTTATATCTGTGGTAAAGTGATACAGAAATCATATAGTAAATTGCATAACATGGAATATGTCCTGCAACTTATTGTAGAAGATAATTAGAGTATAAAACATATAGGGCCAAATTTATAACTTTTGTACGCCTAAGTGTAGTAGTTGCACCTAAATTTCCTGCGTCGTATTAATCACTTTACTTTAACACAGTTTAAGTGCAATTTTGGTCCAATGTTAGATACAATGTTAAATACAATGTTCCTGCTACAAGCTCCTCTTTGCTTCTCCCACATCCCAGCATAAAGATAACACTTACAGCAGCACCCAGCTGTGTGTCACCCAGTGATCTCCTCAGCAGTGGCTTCTCCTGGAGGGGATCCTCTGGTGCTGATCTTCTGCTGCACCCCTGTAATTCTGCACAGTAACCCCCTCACCAGTGTGATCATCCTGCTACACGGGGAACACTTGTATGTACTATCTGCAAAATTCAGCAAACTTCTCTCCTGTCCTGCTGCTGAGCTGAGAATTTTGCTGAATGTTTTGTAAATAGAAGGTGATGAACTGTAAATAGAGTCTGCAGACAGTGTATGTAATGTCTGTACTAGTGTCTGGCTGAGCTCTTCTGCTGGGGATGAGCTGCTCTGCACAGGGGCTCAGTGCTTACTTCTCAGTTAACGCCACCTTCGGGCTGGGGTGTTTTTGCGCCCGTTTTTGTGCCTGAATGAAAAATCGCATGTGATGAATATCATTAGGTGCAACAAAACATCTGGATTGGTAGAATAAATGAGGGAAACAGGGTTATTTCAGCTGCGTGGCTAGTTTGGCTTTTAATCACAAAAATGGTGCGCCAGTATGAAAAGGCGCAAAAACAACAGAAAAAACTAGTGATACATGTGGTCCATAGTTACACATGTGTCCTTTTTTAGAATAAATAAGAACCCCTTTTGTGATATCTATGCTAAAGATTTGTCCAAGATCATAACAGAAAAAAAATTGTACTTTTCCTTTATACAGGCGGCCTCCTACTTAACGACACCTGACTTACAGACAACCAATAGTTAAAGACACGCCCTTCTTCCCACTCCCCGACCTCTGGTGAAGCTCTCTGGATGCTTTACTTTAGTCCCAGAATGCAACAATCAGATGTAAAGTGTCTGTAATGAAGGCTTATGTCACGGATGCACCCGTGATATTTGTCGCGGATCGTGAGCAAACCCGTGCCCCTAGGTATGACACGGCGCCCCTTGGCCAAGACTTACCTATCCTGCTTCACGATCGACTAAGACGCATGCTCCTGCTCCTAGGGCGCTCGCGCTGGATCTTCCACTCTTAAAGGGCCAGGGTCCTCCTGATTGGCGTTGGTTAATACAACTCGGCCCTTTTCATCTAGCACCTCCCTTCCTTCCGAGCCAGATCTTCAGCATTTCCAAGGAACTTCCAAGGTTTCCAGATCTCACTTCCCACAGTGGTTACTGGTGAAGAAGAAAGCCCGTCAGCATTTCCAGATGCTCCTGGTGGTTCCCATGTTCCCAGCGTTCCCATAAGCCTCCAAGCCACCAGCTCTCCTCCAAGGACTTGTCCATTCCTGCCCGCCTGGGTCATGTGCCAGCTCCTGCTTGCTTGGCTGCCGTGACTTCCAGCTCATCCTTCCAAGCCGCATTCCTGCTGTCATCCCAAGCTCGGACTGTGTCCTGCTACCCCTTTTTCCCTGGCTGCCACCACGGGCCTAGTCGCACCCGTGGAACGACCTGGTGGAACCTCGCCGCAGTAAGACAATCCCAATTTGCGTCGGACTCTGGTGAAGACCAGGTGCCATTTAGACTCCGGTCAAGGGTGTCGGCTAGTACCATCTCCATTTCCATCCACAGAAACTCTAGTTCTGTTATCTGTTGACCGTAACACTTTATTGATAATCCTTTGTTCCATTACAGCAAAAAGTTTTGAGACTCCAATTGTCACTGGGGAAAAAAAAAATTGTCTGGATCTACAATTAGAAAATATACAGTTCCAACTTACATACAAATTCAATTTAAGAACAAACCTTGTGCATAATCTGGGAACTACCTGTGGAAAAGGAATAAGGGGGGAAGGGTAGGAGGAAGTTACTGCATGTGTGGGCTGGTTAGCTTTCTTAAAGAAATTCTATGGTTGCCGTAAGGCTATATTTAACATTAACACTGATGGGTAGCCGTGGGCAGGGTGATAACAGCCCTATGTTTATTATATGATGTGAGTGCTATTAAAATAAAAAATCTTTATACTTACCTTGATCCAGCACTCCCCACACCTAGCATCACTGTGCATGCACGATAATTATGGAGCTTGCGCAATGAAACCGGGATTTAGTGCTTTGGCCTCATGGTAGTACTACGCAGGTGCTGGGAGCACAAAATATGTGCAATGAGCCTCATCGGACTCATTTCTAGGTAAGTATAACTTTTTTATAGTGGCCACAGAGGGACTTGGTAATTGTCTATTTGGAACACTGAACCAATGGTTCCTAATAGCCGAAGCCCAGAGGGGCATTACCAGACCCACTCTGGGCTCCGGCTATTACACCCCTCACCTCTTTACCTGTAAAAATCTCACAAAGAGCTAACACTGTGTATTTCTGTGAATTCTTGGCAAATAGCAGAAGGAGGAGAGTGTGAAATAGCAAGGAGACAGGGGAGAAATGTTTTGGGGTTGTGATAGCCAGAGTGACGATACTCCTCAAAATATAGGTGGCCTATAGGTGACCTAATGTAGGTGTAGCTGCTTGCAATTTGCCAGTGGCAGTTAAAGAGTTAATACCTGTGATAATGGAAGCTCCAGAGAGAAGGGGGGGATATTTGAGCCTAACCCAGACCTGAACTTCTTATGAAATTTAAGTCAGGTTCGAGGGACCCGAAATGGCCAAGTTTGCTGCGCACTGGACTTTGGGGTTCATTTCAGCTCAACATTCCCCTGGTAACTGATGCTCAGCTGTAAAGTGTAATGGTAAGTACTTTGAATAGACACTGTTTGCCCAAATGTATGATTTTTCTTTACATTTTTCTTCATATAGAGAAACTTGTGTATTAATTGTTCGGATACCTTAAAATAAGTGACTATTATTTGTAGTGCTGGCTCAAAGTGTAGTGTTGAAGGCTCAAAGTGATTTAGGGTCCATTTACAAGAGCTAAACTGCTTTTTCTTCATCTAAGAAAAATAAAATAACTTGCAAAAGTGCTTGAGTGCTTTTGCTTCTTAGACTCCTTTCTGTTTTAGTAATTTTTCCTTAGTGTATATTGGTAGATGACCTGTTATGACCTGTATTTGTGAACACAATTACCTACAGGTGTAAAAAGAAGTGCTATTGTAACCCTGTCTATAACTTATTTTTTAATTGATATATATTTTGAGAACTTTATGTTTTAATCCACAATAACATACTGCACATACATTACTGGCTGAAATGTATTTTTTTGTTTGTCAGAGTTTTTGAGGAATACAATATGCCCAATGTCTGCACTTGGAGTGCCTATACAATCTGCACCTGAAACCAGTTGTATATTGTCGTGGCATCAGAAGACATGATTCTATGAAGACAATTCAGAACCTATCATCCTAAAGGATTTGATATAGGATTGATATACAGATGTATATACAGATGACATGGCAGATGTATCACTGTTTGCACTTTTTTTATATGCACATTTTTTGAACTACAGATCATCTCAAAACTTTTTTAAGCCATGTAGAGTTCATGTCACTATTTTGGGGGATCCTGTCTTGGAAGAAAATCAGTTTGTGCATGTTTTTGCACCATTTTTTTTTTAAATTTGCAAACCTGAAAAAGATTCCAGAAATTTCTTATATTCAACACAGGGCAAACTGTGACATGCACAGGCCGCTAGCTCTGGAGACAGTTGGCGACACACAGCACCAAATCTCAATAATAGGTGCACCGCACATGTGCAGAGTTTTTACACTCATGAACAGGGGGCAGTGCCAAGGGACATGTGAAGTGGTTGAATTTACCATGCACACTTCCTATGAGGGGGTGCGAGAACTTAACTTGTTTCCTGCCTCCGTGACTTTCTCGATAAGGGGAAAGCGGGCTAAATAATAGTGTGGGTTTTTTCGGACGAAGCTGCAATGTACAGAACTCATAAAGCAAACATGAAAAAACAATTACAGTAATCTATAAGGTACTGTTTGGGGTTTAATGTGTGGTTCTGTGTTGACAGGTTCATTTTAAATTAGGCACAAATTTGTGCTAAATACTCTAGCAAAGGAAAAAAACTACACAGACAATCTACCCCTTTGTATCATAACAAAAAAACTGTAGTGATGTAAGAATCACATCAGAGTATCCATGTTCTTTTATTTCATTGATTATCAGTCACAACTAAATCAGTCTCTGTTCTGTGTTTATGTTTGTTGACCTGATGGTGCTTTGTGATCGCTTAAATAGTTTAAAAGCTGAGGCTCTGAAAATATCTACCAATGATATTTTTGCCAATTTGTCTATGATAAGCATAAACGTTTTCCTGTTTTTTTTAAATTTCATTCTTAACATAGATTTTTTAGTGCGCTTGTATGTCAACATCATAAAAGATTAGAAAGACTAGATTGACCTAAACTATATCATTTTCTATGTACTTTGAGCTACTGGTGGCCCACTCTGATGCTGATCAAGTGTAATATGATGGACCAAAGAACTACTAAAAGAGGGGCTAAAAAGTGGGCTTGATGTTTGATTTCTCATTGCTTGATAGAAAGCGATGATTTTTTTTTACTTTGCATGTAAACTACAGTTAAGTACAAAGAAATGCACTTAAAGTACCAGCACCCTTTGTGAGCTGTGTAAGACAAGTCAGGTGAAATCATTCTCATAATGGTCTTGTCGATCCAAAGTCATTTTACTTTTCATTTAGGAAAACAGTTAACTCTTACTTTGTTAAAATGTATCAAAATCACACAATCATGGTAAAACTGACTACCGTCTACCTTGTGAGATTTCTATCACGAGTAACAGTATATTCAAACAAAGTATGAATTCTTATGTTGGACACGTCCATGATAAATGTTCGTTGGAAGTAGTCAAATAAAAAAAGAACGCTGTCCAACAAAGTTTTAATGAGTTTCCCTTTCAGAAGTTGATATGTATACTTTGTATGCTACACAGGTTGCACAGAGCCTTGTAGAAATCAAAAACTTCTTTAATGGAATATTTAAGCAGAGACAAAATTGCTTTGGTAAGTATTAAAACTTTAAACGAACAGTAAATTACAGATTGTATCCAAATAGGGAACAAGTCTCAAAAACAGCTCCATGGCAACACGTCAATGCAAATGTTCTTCCTAAGAGACATAAGAAGTAGTGAGATACTTTAAAGGGAGATCTGTAATCTTCAGCTAATGAGAATTCATTTTCCACTTAATATTCATTTGCTCTTTCTGAAATCAAAGCTATGGAATAAAACTTATAAAACCCGCAGAGCAAAACAACATATAAGTTGAAGTGTTCTGCATTGCGCTTAGATGTGTACTACACTGTACTACATATGAATATATATTAGGATCGTTTCACACTGTGATTGAGCTCTACATTCATTATATATTTCCAGTGTAATCATAGACTCTAGTTAGTCTGATAACACGAGTGAACATCCTAGGTTTTTGCTAGTTGTTTCAGCCATATTGAAATGAGTCACCTCTATTATGTTTTTTTTTCGTATTAAATTTTTATTCAGCTTTCGAACAAAATTTTTGAAACAGCACTCTTGGAAAGTGACTAGAGGATAAAAACAATCTAACATTTACAGTAATATATGGTCAACTCAGCTGAGTTGGAGCCCAGTATTAAACATTTATCAAATAAGTAACGGAATCCGAGCTACCTCAGTAGAAAATGAGGCACACACATAACAGATGATTAATCAAAGTTATGTAAGAAAAACAGAACGTGGGGGGAATCAAAAGGGCGAAGCAAGAGGGGGAAGGGGGGGAGGACCAGACCACCTCTATTATGGTTTTAATAATGATTGTATTTAGTAAAGTTAAAAAAAAGGAACCCTGCACAACCAATATCGGGTATCTACGTAATGCCAACACACAAAAAAGAATACAAAACACAGGAGAAAATATAAGTTGTCAACTTTACCCCTGAGGAAGTCTCCTAACGCGTGGGGTGTCCCATATCTCCTGTACTTCCAATTGATGCTGTGATTCCTTCTTTTTTGTAACTGTATTTACCACTGCCTTATTTGTAACGTATAATAGGGATTTTTAATTCATTATTGTCGTTTTTGCTACTATCTTTCAGCCAGGACTTATTATTTTATTATTTACCTAGTATCTGATGCTTTACCCACTGGCTTATCAGTACATTTTATATCTCGTTTTTTTTACAGTGTGAATATGTTTACAATATTATAATCACCCTGGGATGGTGAGGGTCACATCTGACCTTA
The DNA here is from genome assembly GCA_019512145.1 of Engystomops pustulosus. Taxonomy (NCBI): domain Eukaryota; kingdom Metazoa; phylum Chordata; class Amphibia; order Anura; family Leptodactylidae; genus Engystomops; species Engystomops pustulosus. The sequence goes on along the minus strand of CM033641.1, from coordinate 209,042,468 downwards.
ATAGGAGGTGTTTTGTTGCTCTGTATACCCATTCAAAGCAACTTGTGTTTTTGGAGGTACTTCGGTACGTTTAAATTGTTTTTATTATTGTCCGTGTGGTGTGTGGTTTTTTGTATCTCTTTAAATAAACTTCCTTATTCTTTGTTTGCCATATAACATATAGCGTTTTCTCCTGTGTTTTGATTGTATTTAGTAATACACTAGGTCTGCCTCCTAAGCTGATTTTATCAGTGGAATGTGAATGTGAATTTGTAACAGCCACTAGTATTAGGCTCATACTTAACTGAAAGAAGGAGGGTCCAATCAATCCCATGGTGGCTGCACATCGAATAAGCATATAAGTTCATATAGTAAAACCCTGGTAGTAGTCTGTGGTGATAAGGTAATGGAGTCCTGGTTATAAGATTTGTGTAAACAAGTAATTTTTTAGTGATAAATAAGTACCAAAACCAATAGAGGAACTGTAGTATAATAAAATTAAAGAAAATCTACAGTTAAAAACATCTACAAATACTCACCTCCACTCATTTCCATCCTGGCGCTAGTCTGGACACGCCGGGATCACTTGGAAAAGAAACTTATAAAAAACAGCATGGGGAAAGGGGGAAAAGATGCTCGGCGCTCTGAGCTGTTAGTTATGCATGCCCCCGCCACCTCCCTCTCCAATGCTGGGAGAGATAGTTGACATCATGCAAGAGACGTGAATTCCCATGTTGGAGAAGGAGGTAATGTCACAAAGTGTGCATAATTTGCAGCCTGAAGTGCCGGACATCTTGTCCCCACACTCCATGCTGCTTTTATGTCACTTATTTGCAGGGGACCCAAATGACTAGGATTCTGGATAAAGAGGAGAATAACACCAAGTGGCAGGGGAGATGGGCAGCATTAGAAAGTGTTAGGAGCTCTACATGGTACAGTAGGTGAGACAGTAGTTGGCAGTAAGCAGGGATAGATCCAAAGCAACAGAAACATAGGGCCCTGTGTTGTATCATGTCTATGTTTGTAAGGGGAGATATATAATAGATTTTAGGGGCTGAGCAGCAAAGTTCTAAATTCACATACCATGTTAGGTGCCGTAGTGACACTACAGTGAGTAGTGGCAGGAAAAAACTTTCATTATGCCTGCTTCTGTTCACATGCCTACTGCTGGTGTGCTCCGGTGTTCAGCTCCGCCTCCTCTCCTCATGCTGCAGTCACATTGGGATGAGGAGGAGGGGGCACAGAGGGGTGCCAGATTCTTCCAGAGCCTTGGGCCCCAGGTGATCACATAAAATGCTCATAAGATTATCTGCCATTGCTCAATATTATCCACATGTGCCCAAATGCAACAAGTCCCACCTAATTTTACCTAATCGTGCACAAGAAAAAAAATTTGGTTGTGATAAGCCAACCTTCATGTGCAGAAATCCTAAAAAATATAATGCTCTATAATGCCCATGCATAGTGGGAACGTACAGGATCTTACTTGCATATATTGAAGTGTTAAAACTCAAGATTGAAATAGATATACATATAGGATTTTGTAAGCAATCTCCTGCCAAAATGGAAAAAAAAATGTATTGTTATTATAATGACATATTCTTAGTTACACACCTTTATTATTATTCACTATTATTATCAGTCAGCAAATGGATGCCGTTATTTCAGTGTTGTTTAATCCTGCGTGAGTGACACCCTGCAGCTATTCAGAATGCCAGACCTGGCACATTAATGCACGGAGACCTTTTCCCACTGGTGTATGCTAGAATCATGTCACTTTGTGTTAGTGAATATCTTTTGACTCTTTCAAGAGGCAGAAACTTTTATTGCAGCACTTTTGGTGTTTCAGTGACCTTCTATTTCCAGGACATGGGTGAAATCATAAAATCAATTTGATTGTTTAAATTTCTGTAATCTTTACAGTAAATTATGTAATATATATAGTTTTTGAGTTTAATAAAAATATTGTGTTCACATAAGTATGTCAAAGTTTTATATGGAAGGATTTCAAATTGTAACAAAGTTTATGAGCTAAATCTAGCATTGGATCTAAGTTGAAAAAGTTTATTTTGTATTTTGTCTTATGAATAAATGTGTAGTCTTGGCACAAAAAAACAAAGTTGTTCACATTCATGATTGGACTTGTCCATATATGTATATATCTCAAGTTAAGCGGCTTTTCCAAAAACAAGAGATATTTGCAACCTTTCATGGCGTTTTCTTTATATGGCATGACAATGTGTTGGACTTTTATTTTGTTCCTTGAATTATATGAATTATAGAGTGGTGAAGAATGAGTTCAGATAATGGTGTCAGTGGCAGTTCCCTTCAGTATGTTGGAAAATTTGCAAGACGCCTATACCAGAATGGATTCCATAGTTGACTATATGATCTGTACAAGTTCTTGCGTCATTTGGAGCTGGGTTCTGAAATCTTTATATATGTATATGACTATGAGTGGATGAGTACATCTGGCACATTGGAATACGAAGAGCTGGGTGTAGTTCTACTGTGGATTGTACACATAGTTGGTTGGACCATAGTTGATTTGATCATTGCCTAAGTGTATACATGTGGACACATCTATACATCTATACAAGAGTCTAATAAGAATTTAATCACATGTGTAAGAAGGGTTAAAATCATCCCATGATTAAACAATATAGTCATTATCATATAGGACAAACATGACTTTAAAGGAGTTCTTGAGTCACTCAAGATGCTTCTGTTGCTTACAGCTGAAGCATTTTGGTGATTCTCAAAATATCCAGTTTATAAGAGGAATCTAATAAAAACAACATTTCATAAACCAGTCACAGTAGTCCGAGGCAAATTTCAGATGCAAGTATAAGGCAACCATATGCTAGCCGTATGAACGGCAGCTAGCATACACCAACATATATGTGCACATTATGCACACGCGTTTGTCACAGTACCATGCCATCAACAGAAAAAAGAGCTAGTAAGCTCTATCTTTAGCCATGCATATGGCTGGGCAGCACGTCTTCCTATGGAGAGGGGAGGGGTGAACAGTGCTCACTTCTCCACCTCTCCAGCCAAGGAACATTACTGTAAATTCAACCTGAAATTCAATACAAGTTCATACCATTTTCTATCTTAATTTTACCTAATGTAGAACATCGGTCAAGCCTCCCTCTCTTTATAAATATAGCTGCATGAAAAATCTATCTTTTTGAGCATGGTATAAAAGATTTATTTTATCCAACACTGTACATTGAATTATCAATTATTTTAGGGGTCTGCGAGATTTTCTTAGGCATGTGTTTTCTCTGGTATTGGGTAAATTAGGTATATTTTCCTAGATATTATAAAAATAATATGAGTAATCTTAATATGAATTATGTAGCTCAAGTAGAAGAAGAAATACAAAGAGGGTGCCACATGTGTAAAATCTTTTAAAGATATCTCGAGTAATGTTAACAATTTGTTGTGCTCACCTTTTTCTGTTGTACATTCGGTACAACACATTAGCGAGTTGTGAATGTAGAAGGTTTCGGTACGATCCGGCAGCCTTCCTGGTCTCCGTGATGAGGAATCATCTATGGAGTTGGTATCAGTTATAAAAAAAAAAGTCATACAACTGAGGAAGAGGTTTTATGGATCACTTTGCTCCGTTTTTATCCTGGAGACCTTCCTTCTATCCAATATGAATTATGTAAAACATATCTGTGTATCTATACACAGAATTTTTAATAAATAAACTATTCAAATTAGTAAATGTTATATGACCAGACAGCAAAATTAAATTTTAATTTGGTGCATCAGCCTTTTAAGAGACATAATAATTACTAAAAATGTATAATTTATTAGAAAAAGCGTTTCTTGCTGTGTTACTTATTGTAGGCTGTTAATGCTGCAAAAATGATAGGTGTACCTTGATTGTTTCCGATGAGCAGAACAGTCTTTGATTTGTTAAGCAGCAATGATTAATGAGCACATTGTCATGCTAATTAACAGCACTGGTGCCTATGGGGCCCCTCAGGAACTAGGACCTAGGTACAATTGATACACATGTCCCCTCTGTATCACCAAATTATGATATGTCATACAGTATTTATTGATCTAATTGATTTAGGGCACATATTTGTGTTATTTACCATTATCTTTCTTCAAGGAGGTGATTGTGATTGAGAAAGGCCAGATAAATGCTAATAGTAAATATCAAGACTCATTTTGTCATTCAATCTAGAATATTTGTGTTATTTCCCTAAATATATAATTCCTCAACATATAGATTTTAGGTCAGTTGATGTAAGTTACAGTACTGTGAGTAATAATTTATAGTGGGAAAGGTCAGCAAATAGAAAAATAAGATACACATGTTAAGTAATTTAAGACAAATGTGGAAGCTACTGTAAAACAATACGATCAAAACCAATATGAAGGTATGGGAACAGATGCAGTAAAGCTTAATTTGACTGATAACATGCTACAGTGTAATATCACAAAACAATTAAAGCTAAAATTGTTTATGTAACTCACGTGGGTCATTTATCATTATTTTTCTTTCAGTTTTTTCTTTCTTTTTTGACGCGTTCCAATTTTTGCACCTTTTTGGAGACATTTTGAAATGCCTGCCAGACATTTGTTTTTTGTCAATAAGACACATTTATCTTCTGTTCCAGATGTGCTAAATGTCACAAATGACATTTATCATTTCAAATTGTGTAACATTTGCAACATTTTTTGGCACGAAAAACTCCAGACAAAAGCATACTTACGGAAAACTTAGAAAATTGGAATGAAGTGACTTGCGACATTTGTGTGACATTTGTGTGACATTTCTAACAAATGTCTCAAAAAGAGATCTGAAAAAAAACATTTAACACAATGAAAATGTGAGATTGATAAATTACCAAAGAAGCAGACGGAAAAGCAACAGGCAAAAACTTGCAAAAACAAACAGAGATAAGATAAATGACCTCAGTGGACTGGAGAATATTGATCTGGATAGACTTTTTGTATCACAAAAATAACTCTGTTGTACAGTAAAAAGCAGAGATCTGTTGGAGCGCTCCTTGTGTTGTTCTAGAAAGAGCCTTTCTAGAGTATAAACATCAATGTTCTGCTTCTTAATAAAAAAGGTTCTTTCTTTTATTGCTAAAATCGAGTTCAATTCTTAAAAACAATGGCCAATTGCTATGGGTTTTGAGGCTATCCTTGCCTCTTTATCAAGCTATTATGATAAAAAGTCATAATAAAATTGTATGTACTCTTTCTATCATATTTTTTTTTAATAAAAGCTGATACTAGTTTAAACGGTTCTGACTAAGGATCATCGGAGAGGAGCTGAGCTGTGACACAGACAACTTTGTATCATCTGGATCAGTAGTTATGCTCTCAGTATAACTACATCAGGTGAGCAGTATAATTTTTAACACAAGTTCATTTTTTGTAACACTGAAGCACTAAAAAATAACACTGTAGCACTACATCTATGGAAAACACACATTAAATCGAGAATTTGTGTTACCATATTATATTACTTCAGTGTATATAACAGAGCGTTGCATTACAATCCTCCATTTCTGAAATGAACATACCTAGGAGAGATGATCAACCAGAACTTTTACTAGAAAACCTCCATGCTTCCAACCAACCAGTTTAACAGATGCAGATATGTACTGTGCATTTAAAGAAGTTCTCAGGCTATTTGATTACACTGACTGTCAGCATCATCTGAATCAACTCTGGCTGCTGAGTACAGAGCTTGTGAGCCATACTCAGAGCTGCCTTGCTGGGAGCTAATCCTTGGAAAGTTGGGTGGTTTAATTCTGGAGCTCTGTATTAGATTCAGCTGTGGGTTGATGATGCAGGGGCTGGTTAGTCAATGGCTTCGGGCAGCTCCAGGGAATGGATAAATTCTCTATGCTGAATCGACCAGTTTTGGAACTCTGAATCCTGCAAATATTAGATCACAGAATTCTTCCGGAGCTGGAAACCCTGAAACCCAGTGTGAACTTGGGACTGTATCTGGACCTGATCCAGAATATTGTCTCCTGCCTGATCTGTAACCCTGAAACCTAGTGTGAACTGTGGCCTGTTTCTAGCCCTTTGTAGCCCAAGTCAGTGACCTGTGTACCCCCAGCCTGAGCCGGAGACATGTGCAACCCTAGCCTGTCTGGAACTTTATGTACCCTGATACTGTATGGAACTCTGTGTTCCCTGAACCTGTCTGGAACTGTGTGTACCCTGCGTACTCTGTATACCATCGTAAGCATGCCAGTGTATAATAAATGTTCCCCATAGTGTCCAAAACATAGATTAAACATTCTTGAAATATAACAGATTTATCAAAGTGACTGAATCAAGAGCCATTCTAAGGTGGATATATATAACTAAGCAGGATTCTTGTGCCAGTTTTTGAGGCTCTCTTAGATTTTTGTATGCCAGATATATCATAGTGGCTTAGACACCTTGATAGATGTGGCAAATAAGCTGTTGATATCTGCACTGGAAATTATAATTTTTGTCAAAAAGTTGCAAAAAAAGTCACAAATTTTCAGAAGTTTCACCATATGAACCTGTGGACCACATCAGGTTTTACTTGATAAATCTGCTCTAAGTAGGTTAAAGTGAAAAATGGAGTAGGTTAAAAAAAGTCATTATTATCAAAATCGCTAGTTTAAAAAAATTGCATCCTCCACACCAGGCACAACTGTTAGACTAAGAGCTCTTTCACATTGGCATTGGTGCTCAACTTACGTTGTGCATTAGTTACGTTTTGTCTTTGATGTGTCTTCGTTTTTATTTAGTTTTGTCTCTGTGTCAGCAAAAAAAACCCTGAAGGTTTAACATTGCTTTGAAAACACCCATGAAAATCAATGGATTTGTGAGGAATCAGTGGAAATCACTCGGACATGAAAATCAAAGCCAATGTGATAGAGCCATATCAGCCACACGTCTAATTTAACACAAGGAATATTCAATTTGGACAAATTAGACAAAAAGAAACAAGACAAAAAAGGAAGTAGATTGACAGGAAAATTAGAAAGAAAAACAATATTCCCCTTTATATTTGGGCATTGCCCCCTGCACAATAAGCAGATCTGTCCTCATTATAACTTGCAAATCTAAAGAAATGTTATCAATAAACAGTTAACTGCCAGTTTTTACAATAATTTCATTTTTATCAAATTATCTATTTTATCTGAATCCAAAAATTTGTCAGGTGCAAAGAAATCTGATAATTTATAGAAATACACATAGGTAAATGTGACAGTTTGTATCTGGAACAAATTGTATCTGGAACAAAAATAATTTTTGTCTGGAGCTACAATTATAAAATATACAGTTCCGATTTACATACAAATTCATGCCTGTATTAGGATATGAGATTCATGATAATGTACTATTACAATTATGTTATTAGTTTTTTATGTTATGTACTATATAGTGATGTATCTATCATTATTAAAAATAAAGAAAAAATAAATATGAAAAATAAGTGATAGAAGATCTAAACTAGAAGATCTAAAATATTGATGTATCAGACCAGATTGTGCAGTCCAAAAATATATAATTGTTCTTCATAAATGAATGCACAATCAATTTACAGAAGCTGTGTATCAATTAATTTATATCCATCGATTTGTTTAGGAATATAAAGTACATATGATTTATGCCTGGGATGTACGTACAGTTATTAATCAGGTTTTGATAACAGGAATTTGATTTCCTGAGGGACAAGGTGTAGTGAAGTAGCTTCCGAGTTCACACTGCTGTCTGCTTATTGATTTCTTGTCAAGATGCAATCATCTTGTTAAAAGTGCATACATCATGTCAATTCACATGCTGGTTACTGTTTTAATGTTTAGTATTTATTGTCTGAGTATGAATTATGCAATAACATCATTCTAAACATGCTGTAAACAAACAGTAATTGGTTTCTGGGGCAAAGACTTCTATCACTCTCATTTTGTTGTTGTGAAAGATTTATAAATCATGACAACAGGTACCTGAATGAAAAAAGGAGTATGATGTGCATGATCTATGACAATACAGACTAAACATCCTCAGTTTCAGCAAAACAGTCAAAGAATGAAATTCAAGCAACGTATTTGGGGGCCGTATGCTAGCCGTACAAAGGGCGGCTAGAATATGGCCGGCATAGAAGTGCATTGTGCACGGCACGTTACGGTACACGTGTGTCACCATACCGCGCTGTTGCCCTAAAAAGATAGAATATGTATGACCCAGCAGCACTTCTTTATTTGGAGAAGGGAGAGCATTCCTCACAGGTTGAGAAAGCGTGATGTGCACAAATCACAGGATGCGCCGACATCTTATGCCTGTTATGCTGAAATTAAAAAAAAGCCCATATTCCATCTTCTTGTTCTTGCTGTATGGGAGATTTTGGTGTGTCATGATACAAGGTCAAGAGCAACCCGTTTAAGGTATCATAGACTTTAGCTTTCGTAAGAAATCAAAGTCCACTGTTGGGTCTGCATTGTTTATCCCATAAATTTTAATTGGGTAGTGCCGATGTACTGGTCTTTGTAGGATGTTTTAGATAGAATATGCCCTTCCTTTTTTCTGTCAATTGAACTTATAGGTCCTGGTCCGGGTGCGGCAAACATTCAAGTGAAAGCAGCTTTAGTATGATAAATTTACATTTTTTCCCCTTAGCTGATAATAGTGTTTTTCTATGCGGTTTATTAGTTCCATGTTGGTATGTATTTTTCTTCATTTGGCAATGATGAGGAAACTTCCGCTTTTCATCTTTTTTTACTGGGATATTTAAAGGTTTTGAGATGATACAATTATCTTTTTTATGTGTTGTAGACTTTTGTTTTCATTCACTGTGGGGTTTGTAATTTATTTCTCACTTATGTGTTTTTTACATCTGGGACCTTTGTCCCAATGGCTTTCAACCAATAAGGATACATTTGGGTCCTCCCTCTCCTCAACTGCTTTAAAGAAAGCCAATAATGGAGGAGGATTATCCATAAAATACTAGAATGACTGCTGTGGCTGATGAGTTTTAGGACATTAAAGTGAATCTGTCACCAGGAATGTAATTTTTAGTTGGTGACAGGTTCCAATAGCCTTTGTTCACATTCTGAATCATTTCAGTAGTTTGTATGGGTTCAATTCATGTTACCAAGCTCCCTGCCAGCACTGTGTGCTCAGGCCGGAGGGGAGGTCAATTATATAAACTATCTAACTAAACTACTGACAGATTTAGAATGCTGACAAAGGCATTTATTTAATCAGCACAGCATAGGCTGATGGAACCCATTTCCAGCTAAAAATCACATTCCTTATGTGATAGATCTAATTTAGTACAGTTGGGATCCCTTGGGTTGTCTTTTGTTGGGTTATGATGTCCATTATTTTGCTAGATGACATGAAGACATTTTCTGTTCCACCTGTCTGGGATTTTTTATGGAACTTTTTTATTTCAAAATGCAAATCTTATTTAAACAATACAGGAGCAGTGAACAGTAATTTTATGTCAGCTACAACAGACCAAGACTTCCTGCAGGTCATCAGAATCAATATTCTACCAGCCCTGATAGTTTTGTCTGTTTAATTATTAAAAGACAGGATTCAACAGATCCCTGTGGAGTATAATCAGAACGCAGTAGTTCTCCAATTTTTTTACATAATAGAACAAAAGGAGAACTTAAGAATCTAAAATTATCTTAAGGAATTAGAAAGCAGCTATTTTAAATCTAACTAAAACTGTTTAAATGGAATAAAATACAATATAGAAAAAAACACATTTTATTTCCTCTCCTTTTCCATTCTAGCAAGGTCATCCACAATCCTGCTCTCTCCTATATACATACAGGCAGTCCCCGGGTTACATACAAGATGGGGTCTGAAGGTTTGTTCTTAAGTTGAATTTGTATGTAAGTCTGTATATTTTATAATTGTAACCCCAGCCAAAATGCTTTTGGTCTCTGTGACAATTGGATTTGAAAAATGTTGGGTTGTCATAAGAACCAGGATTAACACTAAAGCTTCATTACAGACACCTGTGATAACGGTTACAGCTGATCATTGTAGCCTAGGACTAAAGTACAATAAATTACCAATATACAGTGGTCCGTTTGTAACTGGGGGTCGCATGTAAGTCAAGTGTTCTTAAGTAGGGAACTGCCTATATTTCATCACTGTTACCACCCAAGTCTTGCCATTAATAATTCTACTGATCATTTCCAATTTCCTCCATTAAGTATATTATTTGTTTTAATATATTTTTCTAGGTAATATTTTTAATGTTTGCAATGTATTAATCATTTTTATTAAGGATTCTTTACCTTTATTATATATTTTTTTATCTGATACATGTGACCACTAGTGAGCGTAGCAGCAATTGATTCAACAAGTAGGAATACTTGTTTTCTTATTTAAAACTGATGAGTCTTTGGTCAAAATATTTCTGATTTCAAACAACCTTTTTGATGTAATTTTTATATTTAATATACTGCAAATCATGTATAAATTTGAAAACTTAAATGACATCTACCACCAGGATGAAAGACTGTATGCAAATGACACTGAGGGGCTCCCAGTTCCATTAACACCTATGGAGCCCCTTGGAGTGAAGGGAGCCCCCTTCATTCTGGTGGTAGATTTCCTTTAAAGGGAACCTGCTACCAGGCTTTACCACTAAACTTCTAGCGCCCTCAGGCAGGGATTGTGAATTCTAAAATCCCCCCTTTCTGTGAAATTTCACCCATTTACCAATAGAAAGATCCCCCCAAGTTAGGCAAATATGACTCTCCTCATGCCATTTTCAAGTTTAGTGGTTGCAGCTTAAGTGTCAATGCAGAAGAACCTTTAGTTCTACAGGATCTAGAAACATGCTTTTGTGTTATATTAAAGAAAAGAATCTCATAATTTAGATCTCATCAGGTGTATGGTTGTGTAATCTACAGAACTGGACATAGAGGAAGTTGAAAACATAGACAAGAACTTGATCTGTATCTGCAGCTTGCATTTTCAGCTATGTTTAGCTGCCTGGATCTCCAGTTATGTATCTCACAAAGCCATAAATCTGCTCTGATCTGAAAGATGATCTCCTTATCTTTGATGTGACACCAAAAGCTTGTTTCTTAGTTTTAGGTGGCATATTAAGTGACACTACAACTGCAACCACTAAACTTGACTCATCTCATATACAAATTAGATGAGAAGAGTCATAATTGCATGACTTTGGGGCATATTTCTTGAAAGTAAACAGGCAAGATTTCACTTAAAAGAACACATTTTAGAAAGGTCATTTCATACCCTACCTGAGGGGCTAGTAGTTTAGTGGGGCACAACTTGGTGAGATGTTCTCTTTAAACCTTGGTCCATGCAGACTGGGGAAAGCATCATCTTACCCTGTACTGGGCTCCATATTCTCTGTTAATACTTTGTGTAGTAGTTGAGTTAATGTCACTCTACTATTTCTAGTAAATAAAAGACAGGGAAGAAGGAGAGTTGAAATATAAATTACTCATTTCCGATTGGCTAAAGCATATAGAACAGTTCTGATATAGATCTGTTCTAGGAAAAGCCTAGGAATCGAATTAGTTTGAAGACAAAAAAATGTTCCCACACAAAAAAGCAGAGGTGACAACCCTTATAAAATGACAACTCTTGCTATAATTTATTTTCTTGGTTTGCTCTGACTTCAAACATTTATCTAAACAAGTAATGTAGTTGGTCAATGGGAAACGTCACACAATAGAGGAATTTATACATTTGACAAGTGTTTGGAGCATTAGTACAACTTAGGGCAATGATTTTTGTAATATCTTAATAATAACAAGACAGTAATCAGTCATTAGGTACAGAAAACAGCGACTTTGCCTTGGCTTGTAGCTTACCTTATGCATTTTTAATGTTACTTCTTCCTTAGACGTAAAGTCACATATGTACTGCATAACGATGTAATTAAAAAGATTATTCACATTCAACACAGTCAGATCAGTACAAAATTCCAGGGTTTTCTATCCATGTAAGAGAATCTTAATTAGATCATCTAATTATTTTTACATTTTTTGTTGTGATTTATAAAATAGAGTTTTAAGACGCGCAAGTTGTATCCAAGGAAACATTATGGAAGAGCCATATGTTTGGACAGGCCCTTTTATCAACTGTATAAGTAGGCTGTATGTCCATTTAAAGCCTGTTCAAATCCAAGTAAATTGGTTTCTTGGCCATTATGCATTTGTATATCTGTAGATAATGCTTCTAAATTGTCATTTTAATTATATTTAATTGTGTAGAATGTAAATACAGCTAATAGGGTTTCTTTCCAGAATCAATTATTCCACAGAGAACATTTTTTTTTATTACAGTCAATTCATTAGTTTACAACGTAAGAAAAGTTTTAAATCTAAAACATCTATGAGACTAATATTTTGATAGTGGTTGTGTAACTTTTTCTGAATGCTAAATCTGTATCAGGATACCCATTTATCCTATAGGTAGTCCCCTACTTAAGAACACCTGACTTACAGATGACTCCTAGTTACAGACGAACCTCTGGATGTTGGTAATTTACTGTACTTTAGTCCCAGGATACAATAACCAGCTATAACAGTTATCAAATATGTCTTAAATTAAGCATTATTGTTAATCCTGGTTCTTATGACAATCCAACATTTTTAAAATCCAGTTGTCCCATAGACCAAAAAATATTTGAGTGGGGTTACAATTATAAAATATACAGTTCCGACTTACATTCAAATTCAACTTAAGAACAAACCTAAAGACCCTATCTTGTGCGTAACCCGAGGACTGACTGTATACCACTTATAATGCTGGTCTCCTTGTATAAGGAAGAGATATTTTGTAGGCTGTACATGTTATATGACTATTGTTGGCTATCCAAATTGGTCATGTGCTGCAATTTAGTTCACAGCAAAAAATGAGTAGTTTCTTTTGCGGTTTTAAGCAGAAAATGTTAATTCCACAAATAGAAATTCCCAGCAATTATTGACATGCTACAGATTCTAAACCCACAGTGGAAACCGGCTTGTGATCTGTATTCATAGCATCCACTAAGCGATGGCTTATCCGCAGCAGTTTCAGATTGTGTTTATCTGGACCAGATGCGACTCTAACCTCTGCACCTATTTGTTATGTAGCCAAATTAAAGAAACATGAGGGCTATGAGAACTTAGTACATGTCATCACTATGATGTTAGTTAATTAAATGCCAGCACCCGCAATTGGGACCAGCACCTGTCGTAGATGTTACTGGTGGGGATTTGGGTCTGGGTTCAGGTTTCGTTCCCAAACCTGAACTTTATATTTCTTATACAAGTTAGACCAAACTTGTATGAACCAGAATTTTCATGGGCTCATTAGGGTTGCATTAAGTAATGCAACCTTAATGAAACAAAAAAGGAGTAATGTTTTAGATGCATGAAATCATGTTCATTTTTGTAGCAGAAATTACAAATCCTTGACAAATATGTGCTATTATCTGTAGTTTTATTGATTTGTTGACAAATGTACAGTCGAATTGCTGTGACAAGAGCCGTGAACTGTGCCTTTGTTATATCATTTTCCCTTTTTACTCAATGAGTCAGATTTAGACACAGCAAGACATTGACAGAGGTATACTTAGTGCTCACACTTAATGAGTAACAACACCTTTGTCATCAAGTGACTCAGCACTGAGTTAAGTGAGACACAGAGATAACAATTGTTAACCCCTTGCTGCTAAAGCCACTTTTCACCTTCCTGATATGGACCATTTTTAAAAAAATCTGACATATATCACTATAAGTGGTTACAACCTTTACATGCTTTTACACCCCTGAACGAATGTAGAACAACTTTATGGAAGTTTGTTAATCCTTTACTTGTGTTACAGAGGTTAAAAAAACATCGGTTGCAATTTTGAAATTTACTTTGACTAAATAATTGTATTTTTCAAAAAACTAACACATTCTCAGTGGATTAAATACCAAAGCACTCCTCAAAGTTTGATATCCAATTTCTCCCAAGTATAATAATATAATAAAGTATAATAATACTAACATGTATTATAAGTCTGGCTTTACTGCTGAAATGTATCTTTGTGATTTTTCCTTATTGATACATGTGGCGATTGGTCTTTTTGAATTTTTGACTTTTTTTTTAAAACAATAGCTGCAAAACATCTTCAAAAGTCGTTATCTGTTCCAAGATAATTTTGACACCTGGTAAGAGGCAGCCTTAGATTTGCATCGAAATCTGCATAAAAACTAGAAAATGGTGAACTTTGAAGAAAGACAGTTTTAGCCCCCCCCCCCCCCCAAAAAAAAGTTGCAATTGAGCACAGCACCATGAAAAGTCTCAAAAATTAAACAAAAATGCAAGACAAAAGTTTGATACATGTCCCCAATGTGGTTATTATGAGAATTGAATTCTGATTATTTGAGTTGAATCAGAATATCTCCAATCACAGCTAATATGAGACTTGCCAGTAGTTTATTATGGCCACAGTAGCCCATGCCAAATACAATTATAACATGGCATTGGAGACATTTCTGGCTTGTGCTTTTTGGATTATTTGGATTTATTAGATAAATTATTTAATAATGTAATAAAATTGGAGACCTTCTGAAAAATAATATTCTTAGACATATTGAAATTTTGTTCATTTTGGGAATAAATAGGCCTTTGAAACAAGGCAATATATGCAAATCGCCGACATTCTATAAAAGTGATTTTTTAAATTAATACTTCATACAACTGCTAATTGATGTTGATACTTTGGAGAAGATAGATGTGGATAATTAGATTAAATATTGTCATATAACTTCTGAAATTTAGTTTCAGATTACAGTACACATGGCACATTGTGCTTCCAATTACTCTTTTGGTTTATAATGTAATTTGCCAGTGAAAATTGTATCACACATAAAGTGGCAGTAATTGCAATTTGTCTAGTGGTTATTGAAATACATTATGTACCCTGTTTTGTCTTTCTAAATGGTCTCCATATTAAATATTGCTTATTAAGAATGAAAAGATTGTATACAGGGGTTTGTTAATGTTCAGTTAAAGTCCAGAATATGCTTGTGATAATGTTGATGCTAAAATAATTGTGCCTATACAGTCCTATTGTACAACTAACCTTAAAATGACATTACTTTTATAATAAATATTTCTTGTAAATTCAGCTTAGTAGAGATAAATGACTCTTCACCAATCTAATCAATGAACTCAAGAAACCTAACAAGTATACAGACATGCAAATTTTCTGTTACAAAGCATCATTTTCCACTTATCAGACAAAATATTATAGCAAACTAAATTTGAAGTTGATTTCTTTTTACATTTCAGAAATGAATAGAGCTGAACAAAATAGTAACATTTCCAATATACTTAATTTAGGGAAGCATCCTTCCTGACTTTTTATGCTCTTCCTGCTGCAGTGAGCAGTGTAAGCGTTTAGAAGTTGATCATCTCATACAGATAAGAAGCCTAAAGAATACCTCTTTCCATTGCTACAGCATATTCCCCTCATTTTAAAAATACTACCTAGAGATTAAAGAGTTTAGTCTTTGGTCAGTGGTGTACAGAGAGAGAAAGCGGATATTTATGCCCTGCCAGCATAATGTTAGATGTAATATTTATGCCTTGTCAGGTCAATTTTACTTGTTTATTTATGGTGCTTAAATTATTTTTATTTAATTTAAATGTTATTTTGGACATGCCACAATAGGGGTTCCACCCATAATTTGTTAGGATATCTAGTTTTTTTTAACTTAAATTTCTTTCTAAAACCTTTGTAATGGACAGTGTTTATCCAGTGACTTCCATTATTGCATACAAAAAAATCTCGCTTATGGGATCAAATGCACATCAAATGTAAGAGTCCCTTGGTCAGGACCTTCCACTGTAAGGGTATGGCCCTGGGTAAAATTACCCGATGGGCACATAACATTCAGTACAAGTAAGTTCAGAACATCAGAGGCAGGTGTCTCTCATAAATATATACAGACGGTTACGTACAAGATAGATTCTGTGGGTTTGTTCTTAAGTTGAATTTGTATGTAAGTCAAAACTGTATATTTTATAATTGTAACCCCACCCAAATGTTTTAGGTCTCTGTGACAATTCGATTTTAAAACTTTTGGGTTGTTATAAGAACCAGGATCAACAATAAATCTTAGTTGCAGAAATCTTTCATAACTCTTAGAGCTGATCATTGTAGCCTGGAACTAAAGTACAGTAAATTACCAACATCCAGAGGTGTTCATATAATTTTGCTTACTCACAAATACTATCAATAAAACACAAGTACCAAACATTACTCGATCCTGGATCCTGCAAAGCAACATTGCCCAAGTTGCTAATTGTAATCCATACATATAAAGCCCTACCACAGTTTGGGCTCCAAGCATTGATATAAAAGTGGCTAATCTATCACTCCAGATGTTGGCATTCATAATAAACTTCTTTATAATGGCATCAAGAGACCAATAAAAACATGAACATCACAGCAGGAAATCAACACTTTTCGGCATTAGCCTTTCTCATGAGTAAAGCTAATGCTGAAATGTGTTGATTTCCTGCTGTGATGTTTATGTTTGTATCAGTCTCTTGATGCCATAATAAAGAGGTTTATTATGAATGCCAAGATCTGGAATGCTGGATTAGCCACTTTTGCACTCACCAATGCTTTGGGGTTTTCCGTGCACCACTTGAAATTCTGATACACAACAAAACACAGTGAGCAGGCGATTTGACCTTTTTCACACCACACAGTAATATAGTTTGCAGTAAAAGTTATATTGTCAGTAAAATAGATAGATGTAAAAATGCCACTTTTAGGTTTACACATTGGGGCACATTTACTAACATAGTGGGAAACTGCACTAAAAGTGCAAAGTCCATCAGATAACTGTCGCAAAGCCCTTAGTAAATGTACCCCATTGTCTTATTAATCCACACAGTAGTAAAGCCCACTTCTATGACCTCTAAACACTAACAAAGCCACATCTTGGCCCTACTTGCAAATAATGGCCTTATGTGTGCCTCCCTGCCAAGCATAGTAGTAAAACATAGATATGATTCACTGATTCACTTAGGCTAAAAATGTTACAAGGTTCAACTGGCTAGTAAACAAAATAGAGCCTCACTGAGGAGCTGAATTCTAAGTGGCCAAAACGAACAACAACACATCTGAGTTTACATAGCACTTGACTGATCAACTAACAAACAGACAGCTGTAGTACCCTCCACTTTGTGTAAAATGTCAGGTCCTATAGCAATGGCAATGTACTGTTATATGTTTAAAAAAGAAGCGGCCAGCCTACCAAGGTGAGTGAGCAGAAAAGGATTATGGGAAGAAGAAGGGAGGAGTTGAAAGTCAGTGTGAGTCAGTCGGCAGTAGCAGTCAGAGGAAGTAGACTGAAGGAGACAGCAGTCGTGAAGCATGTTTTAGAGGAGAAAGGCAGGAGATCCTGAGTCTCAGAGAAGCTCAGAGAAGCTAAGCAGCACGGCAAGCAGAGGTTGTGCCTATAATTTGGAGTGCAGTGCAGATGAGGAAAAAGAAAGAAACATATTGCGGAGCATGTGGAGAATAATATTGAGGAGGATAGCTCACCAAGGTGGCCATCATCCCTACAGTTCAAGTTCAAGTTAAAGTGTGCAAGTGTTTATTTGGGTCCGCCATCATCGCAAGGCAAATGTTATATACCTCCTTCTCCATTCATCCCCCTGGGAGCCAGCCCTAGTCAGCAACCATTATCCTGACTGGCGTTATAAACATTTCCCTATAAGTTTTTTCCTTCCTCCTTTTTCAAGGAGTCTAATGGAGGCCCCTGGTTCCCCGTCAGTACCCTTGGCCTAAGTGGACGGGACCAACACAGCCCCAGCAAAAAGCAAATTCACGTGGCTAATAAAAATGTGTAGTCTTTTACCCATTCAGACCTGTGCCTTAGGATGTTGCTGTTAGCAGATAGTTCCCTATACTATTGCTCTTTGCATATGAAATATAAATATGAAATATCCCCTCCCCCCAACCCCACCCCCTGCGTCTACCTTTAATGATAGCCTGGGATGAGAGAAATACTTATTTAGAGCTGCTGATATATGCTACTTACTTAGGCTGCTGAGATGATTCAAAATTATTTCAAGTTCTATGCCACCTTGAGAACTACTAAAAGTAATAAGAGGCAAATGTTGGCCTGGGAATGCAAAATTAATAAGTGGCATATGATGAGCTTTATGAATTCCCAAATGTATAAAAAAGATGTTTGGAGGCCTGAGATGTTCCAAAATCATTAGAAGCAATATCATCTTAATGATCTGAGGCATCTCTGAATCTCTGTACATAACAATCTGAAATCTATGCCAGTCTGGAGATATAACAGGTTTCAGCAGTAAAAAAGGGGATTATTTCATATAAAACTTGTGTCAAATATTGCAACTTTTTAGAAAACAACTGTACCTGACATATTCTACCATACATTTGAAATTAGGACATTAGAATTCCAGACTATTATTAGACTTTGACTTGGTTCCAGATGTACTACTAAAGACTTGTCTTATACAGGATGCAATATGTTCAAATTGATCTCACCCCTGCACCAGTTGGGGAAGAGACGGTACCTCTATATCTGTTTTTCTCTTAAAGGAACTCCACTGTGTCCAATGAGCAAGGACCTCCACACTGTCATCGATTGTTTGGTTCCTCCAGTTAGGATTCAGTGTGGGATTGGATCAGTATATTGTGCAGATCATGAAATAAATGGAATAAATTGTTTTATTAAATACTCATATTCAAATGTACGTAACATATTATAATTGTAAAAATACCTGCTTATTTTGAGCGTAGCTTGCCCTTGTGTAGAACCTTGCCAGTGACAGTAATCGAAAATGTAACTACAATGATATTCTTTCTATTTTGTGTATAAACATATTAGCACATGTATTACTGAGTCATTATAGATACTTGCCTATGGTGCTCCAATGTGCCAACTCCTACACTTTCCAAATTGAAAGAAATCCCAAATGAAGAAGTCACTGAAATATAAATATGCTGCAGGAGCTAAGGATGAATAAATAATGTCTCAGGCTGTTAGATCCATGTTAACTTTCTACTGCAGAGCTTGTAAATATCAAACCTTAATTAAATGGAAAATGTGAAATGAAATGCATGCATTGGTGTCAACATAAAATACATGCACCCTTTATGGAGGAAGAAGAATGAACTGTACGTGGCAAATAAGTAATATGTAAAATATTAACATCCTTCATCTTCTATTCAGTTTAATGTGCCTTCGACTGCGAAATCAGATTTTACTCTTCAGAACATGAGTCACGTGAAAGATAGGACATAACTGGTCAGATTGGCAACTTATAGTCCTGTAAATGCTAGTCCATCTGACAATGCTTTTTGCTTGCTTTGACAAACCTAAATAAGGGGTAAATTTATATTTCCTAGCCAGAAAAACCGTTACCAAATATACACTTTATTACAAATGAATTCATAGGAATAGTTTAGTCCAGGGGTCTGATAAAGATTTGGCTGGTCATATACTGCCGACGCCGAGGATTGCGGGGCCTACCTCGGTCCAGGTGTTTCAGGCCTACTATGCCTCCTCCTCCTCCCACCCCTCCTCCACCTCCACCTCCTCCTCTGTAGCTCTAGGCACAGCAGCAGTGCCGTCGCTAAGCGACAGCAGGCGGTGCTCAAACTGCTGAGCCTAGGCGATAAAAGGCACACCGCCCAAGAACTATTACAGGGCATCACGGCGCAGACTGATCTGTGGCTGGCACCGCTTTTTTGGGACTGCCACATACAGGCACTCAATCTATTCCATTTTACTGGAGGGCCACCTACCTGCTCCTCTGGTTTGAAACATTTTTGGGACTGCCACATACAGGCACTCAATCTATCCCATTTTACTGGAGGGCCACCTACCTGCTCCTCTGGTTTGAAAAATGTTTGGGACTGCCACATACAGGCACTATCCAAATTAAATTGTCTCCATAGCAGCCTCCACACGTTGTCTCCATTGCTACCTCCAAAAGTCGTCCATATAGCTGCCTCCATACATCGTCCCTTTATCAAACGAGGTGTGTCAGGCAGAAATTTGGGTTGTTTTCATGGATTCCACATCAAAGTTGTTAACTTTGTCGCCACCCTGCTGTGTTATCCACAAAATATACTGGCAAACTTTTACCATTTAGGGATATTATTTCAGCGCTTCTTGCGCATCTGTTTACATTCCCCTCACCCGCCATATCCTAAACTTATAAGAACGCTACTACACTTGATCTTATACAAAAGGTTCTTAGAAGTGCTGTTTGGGGAGTAGCCTAGAGACCACGGGCTTGGATTGGCGAAAGCTCGCCTGGCAGCGGAGCGCCAGCTCCATGCCAAGATCCAACTAACATAGTTTTAACTGCAGCACCTTTAATCTACTACTAGTTCACTGCCTCCATACATGGTCCCCTTATCAAACGAGCTGTGTCAGGCAGAATTTTGGGTTGTTTTCATGGCTTCCATGTTAACTTTGTCGCCACCCTGCTGTGTAATCCACAAAATATACTGGCAAACTTTTATCATGTACCGATATTATTTGAGCGCTTCTTGCTCACCTCCTTTGGTTCCTCTCTGCCACCCATTGGTTTGAAGCCTGAGTCCATTTAGGGTATGTCGCCATGACACTCTCTAGCCTGCTGCCGCTGCCTCTGCATGCCGTCCCCTATAGTGTCAGGGTCAAGGAGTAGCCTAGAGACAGGGGCTTGGATTGGCGAAAGCTCGCCTGGCTGCAGAGCGCCAGCTCCATCCCAAGATCCAACTAACATAGTTGCAGCACCTTTAATCTACTACTAGTTCACTGCCTCCATAATAATAATAATAATAATCTTTATTTATATAGCGCCATCATATTCCGTAGCGCTTTACAAATCATAGGAAACAAATACAAATGTAATGTAACAGAGCACAACATTTGTATTGAACAACAGGAGTGAGGTCCCTGCTCGCCAGAGCTTACGGTTTATGAAGATGATGGGGTAACACGAGGTAAAAGAATATTTAATGGTCAAGCCATTCTTCTTAGGGAATAGAACAAAATATAATAAATGGAATTGCTGTCGCTTGAACCACTCAGCCGTCATCTTATATACCAGGTCCAGGGTGAATGGGACTGCAGAGAAGTCTGGTGCCTGTTGGTTGCTGGATAACAGATGGGAGGACGACACAGGACGGGTTAGTAGAAGAGTTAAAACTTCATGCAGTTAATGAGTGTTATAGGCTTGCCTAAAGAAATGGGTTTTAAGAGCACGTTTGAAACTTTGGAGGTTAGGTATTAGTCTGATAGTCCGGGGCAGAGCATTCCATAGAATTGGTGCAGCTCTAGAGAAGTCTTGGAGACGCGAGTGGGAGGTCCGCACTAGGGTAGAGGTTAATCTAAGATCACTGGCGGATCTAAGAGCACGGGTTGGGCGATAGACTGAGATAAGAGAGGAGAGGTAGGGGGGTGCAGCATTATACAGAGCTTTATGGATGAGGGTTATTATTTCTCGAATAACGAGTACCCGAGCATTTTAGTGCTCGCTCATCTCTAGACATAACTGGTCAGATTGGCAACTTATAGTTCTGTAAATGCAAGTCCACCTGACAATGCTCTTTGCTTGCTTTGACAAACCTAAATAAGGGGTAAATTTATATTGCCTAGCCAGAAAAACCGTTACCAAATATACACTTTATTATAAATGAATTCATAGGAATAGTTTAGTCCAGGGGTCTGATAAAGATTTTGAATTTAGGAAAGCACCTTCAAATGAGCATATCAGGAGGATTTAGGCCCTCAAACTGCCACTATAACGGTATACAGGTTGTACGCTTCTAGGGTCTTCACTCCTAGGATGTGAAGTGTAGCTGCACCATCTCATTAGAATTATATTCATTATATACCATTGCATATATCCAACATTGACAATAACAGATGTAGCAAATTACCACTGCTTTGTAGCTACAGAACATAGACTGCCACTTCATTGATAACAGTAGCAATTGGTTTTCAAGAAGAATGGACAACATTGAAAATTTCATGCAAGAAATGCAAAAAGATGGCAGAAATTTCCATTCCATTATCAAGACAATATGAAATTGCTTACTATGTTAGTCTATGCAAGCAAAACGCATCAGTCATAAAGTAATATATCATAGCGAGATAATAAATATTGTGATAAAATATGAAAATGGCTCTACAGATATATTATAATCAACTAAGTTATTGCACTGTAGTATGTTCTATCATGCAGACTTATAACATTGCTGAATAAATGGACCTTGAAATTATAAATACAAAGCACTTCAATATACAATATTTACAAGCCAGAATCATCCTTGTGCAGCCCTTCTGATATATACATGGTCAAATATGTATAAAGAAAGTATAGGACCCCAAGGCAATACATACATAAAAGATTTCTATATTAATAAAAGACATTTCATACAGAAATGCTTTTATACTTTTTACCACATAACCAAAACTGCAAAAAACTGTTTCATTTTTGACTCATGAAGCTTTAGGTCATAAAATACCTGAAAAAAACAAATTTACTGCACAAGGTATGATTTAAAAGGTAGATGAGGAGAGAGTTGGTGGGGCTCAATGGGAAGCTACTAACAAGTGTCTATAAACTAATGTCAATGTAAAGACAATAATAAAAGGCTTTGCAGGCCCTGATAAAGATAGTAATAAATATAGATACTTTTAACCACAAAACAAAGCATCATTAAAAATAAATTGCTATTCCACTAAAAAAAATGTGGCATGGAAAGAGTATGGACTGGGCTCAGTGATAGAAGGAAGGACCTCAGAACCAAATTGTTCAGGATTACTCGCTCCAACAAAATTACAAAAGTAAAAGTGACACGTGAAATGTATGCAATTCTTACTAAATGTGTCTTATTGTGAGGAAAAAGATCAAAGACCACAGAGATTTGGAACAAGTGAAAGTGGACTCCAATTGTGAGGACTCACAATGTGCATGTGATGCCTCTATATGAATAGCTCATCCTTACCACACAATTAAAAAAACAATGGGGCACATTAACTTACCCGGTCCCTGCGTGATCCCCGATCCAGAATGTCCGACGAGGATGAAGACTGCTGCAATTCACTACGAGCGAAGTCCGCCAGTGTTCACCTTCTTCTTCCCAGTGTATGTAACTGCTTGGCTTGCGACACAATTTTCAAGTTAAATCCCACGGTTTGTCCGAATCCGTTGGATCATCCGACGGCCAGCCCCCCCAATTTGTGTCGCATGAAATCCGACGTGATTCCTTTCCTAAAATCCTATTGTGTGCGCCAAAAAAACCCTTTAAAATCCCTGTCCCAGCGGCGCAAAAAGGAAATCGTCGGGATGTCTGACGAAACCCCACTATCTCCAACATATTCAGATGCAACCTCAATCAACCTGACATGATAACTTGGGGCTCTTTCACATTGGCGTTGGTGTTCAGCTTCAGTTGTACATCCGTTACATTTTGTCTAGGTTGTGTCTCCGTTTTTCTTCTGTTTTGTCTCTGTGTCCCTAAATATTTAACATCACACCTGGTTTTTCAGCCTCATCCGTAAAAAAAATGGATGTTTCATCTGTTTATTTTGGAGACCCATAGACTTCTATTGCCTTCCGTGATCTGCTTCCATCAAAACAATAGGACATTTCATAATTTTTTTCATGGACATTGAAAGTACAAGCCAATGTGAAAACACCCATAGAAATCAATGACTCATTGAGACATCCGTGGAAATCACTGAACCACGGACGTGAAAAACAAAGCCAATGTGATAGAGCTTACTATATAGTGTTGGGTGATACAGAGAGATGCCCTTTTTAATGAAATAGGTTAACACATTTAAGCCATGTCAATCAGTGGTATATTTTTACCACCAAGCAGAGGCCATGGGAGTTGTAGGTACATACCTACATTGTTTGTAAACAGGTAAACATAGAAGAGAGAATGAAAGAAAGGATATTTGTGCTACGTACTCTACCTGATTTGCCTGGGTTAGTAGTAGTGGTGCAGGACTATATCATATCCATAGGACAGCAATACAGATAATACAGGTAACCTTACTTTCACTTAAAACTCTTGGATCAACAGGAATTTTATTTTTTTTCTCCAGATAGAACACAAAGGAGTTGTACTGCATGATTTTGTCATTGACAAATTTAATGTGAATGCCTACTCATCTCTCTAGTGTATATGCCTTCAGATTTTAAACATGCCATTTATCTTCCCTATGTTTCCAGACTGAGGACAATAGATGGTAAGCTTTGTTCACCAGACTCTATTGTGCCTATATTACTGAGAATATCTGTCTTTCTCTGATATAGAACTGCTTTATGTCCCAAGGTAGAAAATAACTACAATAAAGCCATTTCTCATGACTCATGACCAGACTATGTTTGAAGACATTCATTAATAATATGGTCTTGGTGTAATGTATAGAAAATAGCTTGTACATATACTAAATTGCTGCATAAGGGGCTTTGGAAGTCATTACTATTCTTTATAATGTAATAAATTCTAAGGTTGAGTGTACATTAACAGTAAAGTTTAAAGTAAAATAGTGGCGTCTTTCAATGGAAAATATTTTTTCTATTTCTTTATGATCCTCTGATAGATGTATGAATCAGTAATTGTCAAATAATATTCAAATGTATTCTGATCCTGTTAGAAAAGCCTTGCCCAAGTACAGTACAAGGATATCGGTAGCTTGAATAAGCTTCTGAACAACAGTCTTCTCAGTTCTACTGACAGTTATAGTACCAGCTCAAAACATTACAATGCCAAGTAGTCTTTGCCGAGCCCAGAAATATAAATTGTATGCCAACCGAAATAAAAGCATTGCCCTACTGTCAATATTCACAACTATAATGGGGGCGAGGTAAAAAGAACAAAATAGAAAAGATGTATCTCAACCGTAGCAGAAAAGACACAGCAGCTTCTAGGTCTACAGTTAACATCAGGAACCTACATGCCATACATGTTAACTTAATGATCAGGCTGTATACCTTACTTATAGATTATACAATTCCAATAGGTTTACCTTATTCGTATTGATAACATCTACAGGTCCTGGCAGAAAATACCATTTCATCTTCTATACCAGTGTTCCCCACCCTATTTGTATCCAGGGATCAAATTTTTTCCAGGGACTGGGCCAGGGAACCCTTTTGTGTGCCAGAAAATACATAAATGTCTCTTTTCTGGGTTATTACTGTGAGGAAAAAAATAAACATACCACATATACACAAGTATTAGCCAAACTGAGGTACCTAATTTTACCACCAAAAAATGAGAAAACATAGCCTCAAGTATAAGCCTAAATGTGGGAAATGCAGCCGCTACTCTTTAATAAAATGTTCAGCAATCTCCCCTCATCAATTAAATCTCCAGCAGCAGCCTGCCCTCACTAATAAAATGTCTGCAGCAACATCCCATATTAATAAAATGGATGCAACAGTCTGCCTCATTAATAAAATGTCTGCAGCAGCCTCCCTGCATTATTGAAATGTCCGCATGGCTTCCCCGCCATTTAGGAAATGTCCGCAGCATAGCCCCCCAACAAAATATCCCCAGCAGTGCTCCCACCATTTAAAATGTCCCTAGCAGTGCTCCGCCATTAATGAAATGCCCCCAGCAGTGCTCCCCACCAACAAAATGTGCACAGAAGTGGACCCTAAAAGGTCCCAAGCAGTGCTTCCCCTAATGAAATGCCCCCAGCAGGGCCCCCCCCAATGAAATGCCCCCAGCAGTGCTCCCCCATTAATGAAATGCCCCCAGCAGTGCTCTCCCTAATAAAATGCCCACAGCAGTGCTCCCCCCCAACCCAAATGAAATGCCCCCTGGGCTGCTCCCCCCATGAAATACATGTCCACAGAGGAGGCCCCATAAAAATAATAAAGCATACACTTACTTCTAGGACTTCTCTTCACCCTGGCTTCTTCTGTCCTCAGCTTCCCATCACTGCGGACAGAGGCACGTCTATACGTCTATAAATACACGGGGCTGCGGAGGAAGAGGAGCACCAGAGGTAAGTACTGATTTTATGGCTTGCCCGTTCTTGGGCCACGCCCGGTAGTTGAAGACTGCTATGCTATAGTATGGAGAATGAATATTTAAAATATATACTCCAATATTTTTTTGTATTGGAATCAATTGCCAGATAGTAAAGCAGTGTGTATATGTAATGAATTTGAGGAGATGTAAGGTTTTTTTTTGCAAAGGGATCTTCAGTGATCTAAAGTAGACTTGCAAATAGTGAAACCAAACCTACAATTTAATTGTCTATTTTTTCTGTTCACAACAAAAAGGAATATTTGTCATTATGGTGTCACAGCTTTCTAAGGTAAATCATCTAGGTGGAAGCAACAGATAGACTAGCAATAGGGAACTGCATATTTATTTTCTTGTCATATATTGTCACTTTTAGGCTATAAATTCACAGCTCTTCAGTTGAGCATTTCTTACCAACACATGAATGAACAGTATGTGGTTAAGGTTTAAACAGTATGTGCAATTCTGATGTAAGTTGTTAAGAGTGCCATACTTTATATTCTTATAAAGGATAAAAATGTTCAGATCTCCAAGTTATTGACATTATTGACAGTGTTAAGCAACTTCGCAAAAGTTACCTATTTCTCCATGTCATTAAATTGAAAACTAAAGAAGAAATGTTTTAAACAATGACATTATGTATCAGACCGATCCCCATTGCGATCCCTGAACTTTTGTTTCAATAAATCGAGACCAAAAATTAAAAGAAAATTACACAATTAAATATTTCCCACTTACAAAATTTTAGTGCAAACCTATTGTAGAAAGCTGGGCTAACAAAGAAGGGTGACTAATCTCAGTTTAAATACTAGATTGCAGATTTGATGCCTAAAATCTGTTTTAGAAAATTTATTTTAGAAATAAGTACAGATATACAATGGCAATAGGTAACCACATACCCTTCCTCTCAGTGCTGTTAAAGACGCTATGGGTGTTCAGACCCATTTAGTCATTCTCATAGCAGTAAAGGAGCAATGGGTTAACCACATACTCTTCCTCTCACTGTCGTTAAAGGTACTGTGGGTGTTCAGACCCAGTTAGCCATTCTTATAGCGAGAAAGGAAGCAGTGGGAAAATCACAACACCTTCCACTCACTGTGGTTAAAGGTGCTCAGGGTGTTCAGACCAAGTTATCCTAATTGAAGTTCCAGGAATGTGGAACTGAAACATTTGAAACAAATGTTCTGGGAATGAGGAATTGAAGGATTTTACTGTGGGGCAGCCACCACCAGCAGATCTTTAAAGTTGTCCTTTAAAGCTGTCAATCTCCACCAGGCAGAATAGGAGCATTTCAAAGGCCAGTAGTTTGGAAATGCTCCTATTAAGGACCAGTGTTTGTGCATGGGATTGGCATGGGGGATGGAGAGCTGAATGGATGGTATGGACAGGATTGGTGACTGTGGTGCTGCTGTTGGTGGTAGTAGTGGTGGTGGCTATACATCCCCTATTAGTGGGGAGACATAATGGATTGTGACTAGGGAGCTAGTGGTGCAGGCTGGGCTAACTGAAGCAGCAGGGAGAGCCTTATGTGTTTCCAGGTGTTTTTGGTGTCTCAGTCACTGTTTACAGGTTACTAGTCATTCATGAAGTGCTCAGATTGCTAAGGCTCTGGTGGTGGCACAGTATGCAAATAACATGTGTTCTGTCTTCTGCATTCTGTGAGAAAAATACAAAGCTTAAGACATTCACTGCGCAGTATCCTTTTCTCTGGGTCCTTGGATGTGGGCAGTAGCAGTCAAAAATTAGGCTATGGGCTAATCACTGAACCTTAGCCTCCTTTAGCTTGTTTTCCAGCTGCTAGTGGCTTTCTGTCCCTTTCTACCTCTGAAGTGACCTTCTTTTCCAACCGTGTCAGGTCCAGGACCTCATCATCACCACTGGCTTCCTCTAACACTGAGCCCTCCTTCTCCATCTGCATATTGCAGAAAGCCACAGCTGTTGGCAGTTGTGTTTCATTGTCATCATAGGTCTCTTCTGGTGGTCCAAACCCACACCCTCACCCTCCATTAAGAGTTCTTGGGAATTTTGGAACTGTAACTTGTCACGGGTGCTCCCGCGATCCCTGTCTCGGATCGCGGACGCATCCATGCTCCCCCGTGTGCCCCCGCTGCAGCCCGGTCTCCTCACTCACCTCTCCCGGCTCCTGCTCTTCCCAGGACTGCCGTGCAAATTTAAAGGGCCAGCGCACCGCTAATTGGTGCACTGGCTGAACACCTCACCTTTAAGAATCCTGCCTCTTCCTGTGTCCCCTGCCGGATCTTTGTGCCTCATAGCCTTAGAGAAAGCTTCCAAGCGAGTATTCCTGCGTTCCTGTGTATTCCTGTATTCCTGCATATTCCTGTATTCCTGCATTCCTGTGTATTCCTGTGTGTTCCCGCTCCTGAGTTACCTGAGTTCCTCCGTGTTGCTGTGTTCCGTGTGCCTGTGTTCCCGTTCCCACCTGCCTGGACCTCCTGTTGCTGACCCCGGACTTGGACCTGACGTTGCATCTCTGCCGCCTGCCCTGACCCCGTGCCTGGACCTGTCTACGAGATTGTCATCCGCTAAGGTACCTCGACCTTGGCTGCCACCATGGGCTAGTCACACCTGGGAACGACCTAGTGGTATCCTGCCGCAGCAAGTCCAACCCGCTTTGCAGCGGGCCCTGGTGAATACCAGGTGCCGCTAGGCTCCGGTTCCGGGTGTTGGCTAGTTCCATCTCCCGCGGTGGTCCAGAGGATCCACTGATCCTAACATAACTCTACAACTGGGGAAGGGGCAGGTGGATGGATGACAGAATCCCTATTTGGAGAGTCATCTCAACATGTGTAAACATTCCATAACTTGTGGCTGAAATGGCTTTGCTACTTTGAAGGGGGTGGGGTGGATGGGTCTGCATTTAGAACTGAGGATGTGCAGAGCAAAGACAATCCCCCGTAAGATGATGCACTGTCTGCCATGTTATTGACCAATGCCTCAATTTTATGTGGCCTATTGGGGCCTATAAGTTCATACTGCACACCCAGGCACCTACTCAAATGAGAGGAACTTGGGGCAGGCTTGGAGAGAGTCCTCTCCCTGCAGCACCAGCTCCATCACCACCACCAGCAGCAGCCCCACAGCCACATCTCTGTCCCTTGATTCCTTCTTTCCTCATTTCAAAAGACATGCAGTACCAAACTATAATGTGACAGAACCTTTATGATCAAGGCATTACTGGACAATATTCATGGACAACAAAACTTTTATGATCCACTTATCAGTGTATGTTACTCGCAGAGAACATAACTTTTATGATCTATCAGATTTGCTAAACATTATTATGAGATCTTTTATTATCTACACACTATTGATCAGGATGAACACTTTTCTAATTCATTCATTAAGGCACTCTAATCACTATGATAAGCTCTTCTATTATTCATGTATAAATGTGGCCTATTAAATATAATTAGCACTTATTCACTTATGCAATGCACACTATTCACTATGATGATCACTTTTATCCACCTATTAATGTTTTCTAATCACTATAATGAGTACTTACAGTATATTATCCATGCATTAATGCAGGCTTTTCGCTATGGTGAGCACATTTGTTACCCATGTAATAATGCACGGTAATCTCTATGATCCATGCATTGATGGGCGCTGTTCACTATGATGAACACTTTTATTATCTAAGTATTAATGCTCACTATTCACTATTCATTCTGCAATTATTGCAGATTTCTTTCTTGTCTAACAGGAGCCTCCTGTGTACACCTAAGTGCCCTGACGAGGACAATTGCTAAGTTTTCCGATAAGGTTTAAGGTATCTCTGTGGTCATATTGCTCTTAAGAATAAAGGGACTACACAGTGAAAAATATGAGACACTTGTACTGCCAAATATCTTGAATCATCATTATAATTCAAAATTATTGGCATTTGGTATAATAAAAAATTGCATAAATTCTTTTTGTAAAAATACCGTTTTTGGCATGCAGTCTTTATAATTCAGAAGTAAATTTATAAACATTTATGCATTTTATAATGGGTATGGTAAGATTAGTCTCAGTTTAATGTCACCTTAGTAATCAAACTGAAACTCCATAGAGGACTATTTTAAAACACATAATTTGGATGCACTGCCCTCAGCTATCAGTTTTATGATTAAAATATGATCATCCTTACAACTCATGATAAAGTATAACCAGATTGTCTTACAACACCCAGAGAGATACTCAACATATGCTGAGGTCACTTGGTTTGCACATCTTGCAAGTGATTTATATCAAGAATGACAGATGTCAGTATATACATTCTAAAACGTGATGGCCCTGTTAAATTTGTAGTTGTTCATTGAAGTCTCTATGGAGAAAGTCAAGCAGCTGGATGGTAAGAAATGACTAAAGCGGATAGACTGTGAATGTAAAAAACAGGTAGATTCAGTGTAGTCAAAATAAATCAAGTGGTTTGAAACTTTTACTGTATAAACAGTTTGTCTTTCCAAAAGTGCGGTCCAGAAATTGAAATTAATTTAAAACATGAATACCATATTATTGAAGTCAAATTCAGGAATTCCACCCTTGATTAACAAAGACTTTTAGTCCAGTTTTAAAAAGGTTGCCTCGTGGTACCATAAAATATTGCCTGTGCACAAATTACAACTCAGAGCTTCCATTGATGCATTTCAGTCGTCCTAGTCATAATGAAGTCATGTAACATGTGTGAAAATACAGTATAAAGGTAAAATGACACCTTGGACACACCTAGAGAGCCACCCACTGAAAAGAACTGGAGACAAATTAAGAAATAGAAAAGGGAAAACAGAGACACAACAAACACAGGATAAGTCCTCAATATAAGTCCAAAAAAGTACATTTTGAGAATAAGTCCAATTGACAAGCACGTGTCAAAAGTGTAGAGTCTCACAATTAAGCAGAGATTTTCTTCAGTTCCAACTTCTATGGAGGACTTTAACCCTATTTATGGCTTTAACCTTCATAGTGGCGAAGGGAGATGCATGGAGATGCATCTAAAGTGTTTCGATACATTGGACATGCATTTTTTCCAAGTAATTAGATATTGCTCTACCCGTGTGCTCAGAGATTTGTTTATTAAACTTGCGATTAATAAAATCTACTTATTGTTATCGGCAAGCTTCACAGAAAATCAAATAGATAATGTCATTAGTATCACAGTTAATGTATCTACCAGCACAAAGGTTTGTAAAAGCAGATGTACAGCGAAGAGCGGTACCCGCGGTGTGTGATAGAATGCATGGTGGCGCACAGTATGCATGGCCACAGTGAAAAACCAGCACATATGCTTGCTGCAACGGCAGGATAATGGCTGCCTTCTGTGCAGTACCTCGTGGGCCATGGCTGCACACAACATGAAAGCCTGGCTGGTCTTACTGTTACATTAGAACTCTGTAATTTAAGCTCTGTAAGTTACCAGGAATATTGTCTTACAATTGTATAATTCTATTTTCTATGTGTGTATGTATATAACTAGGAACTTAAAGCAAAAAGCAACAAGCAAACAAAACAAGTAATCATATCTGTATCACCTTTAGACTACATTCACACGATGTATGCCTGCCGTACCGTAGTACGGCGGGCATACATCGGCGCTGCGGAGAGGAGCAGGGGATGGGCGCTGCTCACCCCCGCCCCTCTCCATAGGAAGATACAGCGCACGGCGCCATATCACGGGAAAAAATAGGACATGTCCTATCTTTTCCCGGGCTACGGAGCGGTACGGTGCCGCACGTGTGCAGCACCGTACCGCTCCCGTACAGGGCCGTGAGCCCATAGAAGTGTATGGGGGGCGTATATCGGCCGTATATAAGTCAGCCGTATATACGTCCCCCATATATGTGTGTGAATGTAGCCTTAGGATCAATAAAGTCTATTATATTGTATCTATGGTTAGTAATCTTGGTTAGTAATGTAACAGTTCAAAGAAGATTCTTTAGAAATAGACAAAAGTTGCATAAATTTTGGGCACATGGAAAACTGCCTTTTACACCCAACTGTGTGGGAAAAGAAGTGGTTTGATCAGAGATCAGAGAAAACATTAGGGGCTACAATATATAACTGCAGTACCTCTTCTGGAAACCAGCTACATTTTTGCTCAAGTATATTACATGCAGTAGGATATTTTTTAAAAAATTGAAGGTGATTAGGTGATCCTGAATAGTCGGAACTGTATGTAGTGCTGAACACTTCTAAATTTGTAGATGTAGATGATTTAGTTTTGTTTCTAAAGAGATAGGGGGACATTTACTTACCTGTCCTGTCACGATCCCCAAAAGTGCATTGTCCGTTCGGAATGCACTCTGCCACGATTTCCTGAATGTCCCCGCCCAGGTCCGCCGGAGTTCTCCTTCTTCTTCCCGGTGTATGTAAGTGCATTGTCTTGTCACACAATTTTAAAGTTAAATCCCGCGCTCAGTCCAAATCAGTCAGATCGTCCAACGCTCTGCCCCCGATTTCTGTCACATGAAAGCCGGCTCGGCTGCGCCAAAATCAGTTTTTTGTGCGACACAATCCCCTTCTAAATATCTGTCCCAGCCGTGCAATCCCGGAAAACATAGGGAAATGCGATCCGCTGACCCTTAGTAAATAAGCCCCAAAGTTTTCACAAGACTTGGAATGTACTGCATTTTTGTCCTAGACAATATGTGTGTATGATATCTTTGCTTGGAGAGCGTCTTATTAATAAGATTACATTCATTTTGATATGATATCATCAGAGCAACAACATTTAGCTCTCACATATTCTCCAACGGGGAGGTTTTAGTGACATAATGGGGCTCATTTACCAAGGGTCCGCGGACCGCACAAACGTTGGATATTCCGTCGATGACTGTTTTGCGCCTCATTTAAAAGGGGATTGCGACACAACTCGGGTGGCGAGCAGTCGGACGATTTGACGTATTCGGACTGAGTGCAGGCTTTAACATTTGAATTTGTGCCGCAAGCCATGCATTTACATGCACTGGGAAGAAGAAGGTGAACTCCGGGGAGCGACATATGCAGGATCTTAGTGAATTGCGCCGGAGTATCTGGATTCAGGCAAAAAGTCAGTGAACTTTGAAGGGAGACGGTTCTAGTTGCAAAAGAGCAACATGCAACAGGAAAAATCTCAAAAATTAAAGAAAAAGGCAAGCCAAAACTTTGATACATGTACCCCTATGTGTGTTTACCCATCATTGTATTGTAAATTGCATCATTTAAAGGATTGTTTGGCATGGTGTAATGAGTTACTTCATTACTTCATCAAATTTGAGCTAACTTAAAAATGAAGAAATTTCTATTTTTACCAGTAGAAGAATGAAGAAATCAGGTTATACCTTTCTGAGGCTGAGTATATTTGATGGTGAGCTTTTGATAATACTAGTTCTCTTAATCAGACAATGTTATATATGAAACAGAAAGTTTGCAGCATTTTATGCACACTAGGCAGTGATCATCAAAGGACATAAAAAAACTCTAAAACAACATAGTGTAAATATACAGACATCTTATTTACATTTTAATGGTAATAAACAGATAAATAAACAGGCTAAAAACAGCGATCTGCCTGTTATCTTTTTGTGGCCTCCTGGTCAGAGGTCATGAAGCTGGCATAGATATTAAGACCACTTTACAAGGTGTTAAATCGCTGCATTAAATGATACTCCCATTCTGTTTTTGAGTCTCTGACCTGTTTCCTCCAAATAGAGTCCTGCGGTGGGACATTGTGTACTCATAATAAGGTAGTCTACATGGGAAGACCTGCAGAAAAACGTCCCCTTGATCTTATGTAGATGCTGTGATTGTGGTAAAGGTACATTGTCACCCGTGTGAATGTGTCAACATGTTTTGGGGCTTTAGGGTGCTCCGAACAACAAGGTTTAAGGTTTGGTGGTTGCTGGAAGCAGAGGGTGGACTGGAAATACTAGATAGTACTTTGGGAATGATAGGATGCAGTTCCATGGTAATACTATTTAGGATATCCAGTTGTGGACTGTAGGTGACTACTAGGGGTAATCAGGCCTTCTGTTGGGTCTCCTTATATGCAAGTAAGCTTTCTCTGGTGATGGCTGCTGCTTCGCTTATTTGATTCTCAATCACTTTTGGCCTTTAGTCAACTGGAGGAATTCAGAACTTAGCCCCCGAAGGTGTCTGGTTGTAATTAGAGATGAGCGAGCACTAAAATGCTCGGGTACTCGTTATTCGAGACGAACTTTTCCCGATGCTCGAGTGCTCGTCTCGAATAACGAACCCCATTGAAGTCAATGGGAGACTCGAGCATTTTTCAAGGGGACCAAGGCTCTGCACAGGGAAGCTTGGCCAAACACCTGGGAACCTCAGAAAAGGATGGAAACACCACGGAAATGGACAGGAAACAGCAGGGGCAGCATGCATGGATGCCTCTGAGGCTGCTTAATCGCACCATTATGCCAAAATTATGGGCAACAGCATGGCCATGACAGAGTGACAGAATGAAGCTAGATAGCATCTAAAACATCCATAGTTTTGTTTCTAAAGAGATAGGGGGACATTTACTTACCTGTCCTGCCACGATCCCCAAAAGTGCATTGTCCATTCGGAATGCACTCTGCCACGATTTCCTGAATGTGTCGCTTCCCCGCTCAGGTCCGCCAGAGTTCTCCTTCTTCTTCCCGGTGTATGTAAGTGCCTTGTCTTGTCACACAATTTTGAAGTTAAATCCCGCGCTCAGTCCGAATCAGTCGGATCGTCCAACGCTCTGTCCCCGATTTCTGTCGCATGAAAGCCAGCTCGGCTGCGCCAAAATCAGTTTTTTTGTGCGACACAATCCCCTTCTAAATATCTGTCCCAGCTGTGCAATCCCTGAAAACATTGGGAAATGTGATGGAAATGCAATCCGCTGACCCTTGCTTGGAGAGCCTCTTATCAATAAGATTACATTCATTTTGATATGATATCATCAGAGCAACAACATTTAGCTCTCACATATTCTCCAACGGGGAGGTTTTAGTGAGACAATGGGGCTCATTTACTAAGGGTCCACGGACCGCACAAACGTAGGATATTCCATCGATGACTGTTTTGCGCCTCATTTAAAAGGGGATTGCAGAGCACAAGATTGGATTTTGGCGCCGGCTTTCATGCGACACAACTCGGGTGGCGAGCAGTCGGACGATCTGACGGATTCGGACTGAGTGCAGGATTTAACATTTGAATTTGTGCCGCAAGCCATGCACTTACATGCACCAGGAAGAAGAAGGTGAACTCCAGCGGACCTGAGCGGGGAGCAACACATGCAGGATATCGGGCGCACAATCTAAGTGAATTGCGCCGGAGTATCTGGATTCAGGCAAAAAGTCAGTGAACTTTGAAGGGAGATGGTTCTAGTTGCAAAAGAGCAACATGCAACAGGAAAAATCTCAAAAATTAAAGAAAAAGGCAAGCCAAAAGTTTGATACATGTGCCCCTACGTGTGTTTACCCATCATTGTATTGTAAATTGCATCATTTAAAGGATTGTTTGGCATGGTGTAATGAGATTACTTCATTACTTCACCAAATTTGAGCTAACTTAAGAATGAAGAAATTTCTATGTTTACCAGTAGAAGAATGAAGAAATCAGGTTATACCTTTCTGAGGCTGAGTATATTTGATGGTGAGCTTTTGATAATAAAAATGGGTGAGGGGTACATCTTCGTTTTTGATACCGTTCCCCTAGACTGTGAATGGGGCGTGAAAAATCGCGTGAATCGTGCAAAAGATAGAGCATGCTGGCGGCGATTTTGACGCGTGTTCAAACGAATCGCAAGCACGCGCGTTGAAACACGCAAAATGTGGTGAGAACAGACCCTTTGACAATGGGCCCGAGTGCAATGCGGAGTTCTGAGCGGCAAAAGTGCACCGCATGAACGCCGCATTCGTACGGCGTATTGCAAAACGCCAACGTTCGAGAAGCGGGCCCGTAACGGTGAGTCAGCGAAAGCCCATGCATTGTTTAACTGTGCGTACGCCATATGAAAAGACCCGTTGCCGACCTGTCCCTCATGCGCAATTAGACCTTCTACAAAAAAAGGGTTTTATTTATACACGAGCACAGTTTTCCTGTAGAGGTCTTCACTCATCGGGAATAAGATCAGTTGTACTGTGATTGCTGCTGCTTGTTGTTTCTCATGTAATAATAAATCACAATATAATGGGAAACCAAAAACCTTCCATCTCTTCTATTACAACCTGGCGCATCAGCACTGTGTGTTGGCTAGAAATTCTGATGAACTACTGAAGGTGGATGGATGGGCGATGAGCCTGGGCCTCTCACAATCATCCTTGAAAGAACACCGTCTTTTGTACTGACTTACCGATTATCCGTTGCCAATGTTGGAGAATTTTGCTAAAAAAGAATTGTTCTAAAATTGACAAACCAAGGTAAATAAGCTTCTCATACTACAAGCAAAAACAAAAGGATTCATGATTCATCAATCTGCAATAAAGAAGCTTAGAAAACACACTTTGACTTATTGTTGTGAAAATAATAGTTAAATGCATGTCAGAACAGTCAGTATTCCATATTGCCAACATCAGAAACATAAAAGGCTTTTCCTTAACGAAAAAGTGTATGAAAGCGAAGAAAACTTGTCAAAAGGGATCCTCTTTACCCTAGTTTTTACCACTCACTATTGTTTAAATAATCAAATAATCCGGGCTAATTGTAGTATATACAATTTGTTACTATTTTCACTCTCATGGACGCATCTCCACTCATAATTTTTACTGTTTATCCACCTATATGGACACATATCTTTAAACCTTCTGGCCTCCATGGATGTACCCATACTGTACTTCCCCATTGTCCCTGATTAGGAGATACTAGTGCTCGAACGAGCATCAAGCTCGGACGAGCATGTTCGCTCATCTCTAGTTGTAATATATAGTTCGACTGTATATAATGGATTGTCTTGTGTGTTTGGGGTGGAAGCTGTAATTTTTTAGGTAGGCAGTTCAGAAAGTAATTCTTTATCTGAATAGTTTAATTTCAGATTGATGGTGAAAGTTGTTGTAACCCTCGTGGAATTGAAGCGGTGCCTCCCCACTTGCAGCTCAGATGATCAGAATATCATAAATGATAAATATCATACATAAACAGAGGTAGATCATGGGTTTTGTGGTACATGTAGAAAGGTACAAATCTTCCACTTCAGCCATAAAGAGATTTGCATACTATGGTACACAGCTTGATCCCATTGATGTTCCCATACACTGTAGGTACAGATCCTCTCTAAATGCAAAATAGTTGTTCTGTGACCAGCTGCGTTGGTAGGTTATGTTTCTCCATGTGTGCCCGACATGCCGCTATTCCACTTTTTGTGGGGAATGTACAGTATGTGTACATCCATGGAGGCCAGAAGTTTAAAGATATTGGGGCAGATTTATTAAGCTGTCTGAAAGTCAGAATATTTCTAGTTGCCCATGGCAACCAATCACAGCTCCCCTTTAAAATATTTCATGAGCACTGGTAAAATGAAAGGTGAGCTGTGATTGGTTGCCATGGGCAACTTGGAATATTCTGACCTTCAGACAGCTTGATAAATCTGCCCCATTGTCCATTCATATGGTATAACAGTAAAAATATATGGTGGAGATGAGTAATGAGAGCTAAAATACATACAAATGTATATAATACAGCCCTGATTATTTGATTAAACAATATTATGGGTAAAAACTAGGTAAAGAGGATTCCCTTTTGACAGTTTTCTTCTGCTTTTCATACACTTTTCTATGTTTAATGGAAAAGCCTTTCTGTTTCTGCTGTTTGGGCATATGGAAATACTGAATGTTCTGACAATTGCATTTAAACTATTATTTTTTTCACAAAAATATCAAGATGTGTTTTCTATGCTTCTTTTATTGGCAGATTGATGAATCACTGAATCCTTTTCTGTTTTTTTGCTTGCTAGTATGAGAAGCTTATTGTACCTTTGTGTTTTTCATTTTTAGAAAAATTCTTTTAGCACAATATTCTCCAACATTGGCAACTTTATCGTATTCATACAATATACTGTGTTCTTTCTACAGATGATTGTGAAGGCCCACTGGCTTCATCGCTCCCTCCATCCTCCTTCAGTAGTTCATCAGAACTCTCTAGCACACACAGTGCTGGATTTGCCAGGTTAAATAGAAGAGATGGTAAGTTTTTTTGGTTTCCCATTATATTGTTTATTTTATTATTACACTTGAGAAATGCAGCAGCATATCACAGTACAACTGATCTTTACTCCCTATGAGTAAAGATTACAGGAAACTGCTGCTCGTGGTATAAAATAAACCTTTGTAGAAGGTCTAATTGAGATGAGGAGGCAACGAGTCTTTTCAATGAACACCAACAGTTCAACAATGCATGTGTTTCCTGAGTCTCTAAGTCTCTCTATGGTTCAACATAAGATGACCTAAAATCATTAATACATGGTAGCCAAACCCATTAAACATGTTTAAACAATTATATGAATTTATATAATATTGTTAGGCCTATCATGCTATATGCGTCCTTTTGTGTGAGTGTGCTTTTAACAGCCATGTAATGTCTCTTTTCACTGACCAGTAGGGTTATGGTTTATTTAAATTCAACTCAATTGTCCTAAACGCAGCAAAAACGTCAGTTTTTCACGCATTGCACCCTGACGTGAAACGCAACGCTAGTGTGCAAGAGGCCTAAGTCTCTCTATGGTTCAACATAAGATGCCCTGAAATCATTAATACATGGCAGCCAAACCCATTAAACATGTTTAAATAATTATATGAATTTTTATAAAATTGTTTAGGCCTATCATGCTATATGCATACTTTTGTGTGAGTGTGCTTTTAACAGCCATGCATTGTCTCTTTTCACTGACCTGAGGGGTTATGGTTTATTTAACCCAATTGTCCTGCATATCAATTGAGAAAAATACCCAACTACTTAATATAATTTAAATGTGACATGATCAACAGCAAAATATTTCAGTGAGTGTGATTCGCTGGTAACATCAGGCTCTCCTTCGCTGTGGCACAGGGAAGAGGTCTTTGAATGCCTTCAGTCAGTTAAGTGCTAAAAGACATGTGATGTGGCCCCCGAGCTGCACTAATTTCATCAGTCAAGCAACGGCTTAATGGGGTCATTATGTAATAAAAACATTTACCATGGCAATTACAAGACCCTAAGATGATCACCTATACTTTATTTAGCCTGCTAAATCTAGTCTTGGGTCGAATGGCGCTGCAGTCAAGTGACCTGCCAGTAGATAGACTTGGGACTTTCTGTAGACTGGCACTTATTCACATACTCTGACGTCATTGGGAGCAACCACCCCCAAAATGGCAGTACCCACTAGTTTCAATGTATTTGGTGCCAATGGCATTTTAACAATTAACACCCTTATGTGTTGCTAATTGGTGTACCAAACACAGACCTAAAAAGGATTTATACATTTTAACAGGTCCGCTCATCAAAATAAGTTACTCCTATCAATATGAAGTCAGCTCTAGACATATAAAAATCCATTTCTTCTTCAGTCCTGACCAGCAAAATCTATTTAATTTACTATGAGATTACTGGAATAATTCCATTCCATCTGGACGCAACATCAGTTTCTGAGATAAGTAAACAGCAGTGTTGTGACTCCAGCATGACATTACAGGCTGAACACCTCTTTACCCTGGGGATTTTTGGTTCATGATAAAATGATAAATCTAAAGGTTAATCTGTACTAGGGGGTAATGTTGAGCAGACCACAATGTTCATGAACCCAGACCCAACCACAAACTTCATTTAGAAGTTTGGGATTGGGTCCAAGTCAGCTCAACCCACTGCCAAAAACTTTATCATACAACTCCAAGGCCACAGACTATGGGACTTCTATACTTTCTTCCAGGTGAAGTAGCGGTCAAGTAATTATCACAAACACACAGGCATCAGAGTGGATAATTAACCATGCAGATTTTGTAATAGTGCTGCATTTTCTAACTTTGAAAGATCCTTCTTGTAATGCGTCTCATTTACTGAGTAGCCACTATCAAAGATAATGAAGGCACATAGCGCAATAATGTTTGATAGAAATTCCAACAATTTTATTCATTCCAATTACAAAAAAATCCAATAAAAGGCCCAGGGTTTAACCTGCACACGAGCTGTTCCAGGTCCATCCCTTAAGTTGACTCCTACTATTGGGGCATATTCATCAGGCCAGTAACAAAGTGCTAATTGCTAGCACTTGTGATTATTTAGCCCAATCCGCCACCTTCACGCCGGGAGTGAGCTGGTGCAGGACGTTACTGTCCTTGCACCAGTGCACTCGCTGCAGCCAGTGACTTTTCACATGTGATCCCCTGGACCAGTTTGTAAAACATTATTTTATTTTATACTTTTAATTTCCACTGTCAATAACACCTGCACGTTGCTGGCACCAATTGCGTGTGTTATCTCTCTCAATCAATGTGGCAAGTGTGCATTTGGGGACGATCAAGTGCCCAGATCAGAACAGAATTTTCAAGTTCACCTCTGGCTGACCATAGTGTGCTCCATCATTTTGGGGACGATCATGGCTCCCAGAAGTGCCCAGATCAGAACAGAATTTTCAAGTTCACCTCTGGCTGACCATAGCTAAACTGGAATTTCATTGGGTCCACTCATCACTAGTGCGACTTTTTTTCCCCTACTCTTTTCATTTTGCATTTCTTTACATAGCACTAGCAAATACATAATCAAGAGCCATAAGACTCATAAATGACCATGCTACCATGCAAGAAATAGTTAAAAGAAAATAGGCATACAGGTAAAGCCAGTATTTGCAGAAATGGAAAAATGAATAAAAAAATGAACAAAGTACAAAGTAATTAATTAAAACATATTTTATATTATTACATTTCTTAAAAAGGTGTAGTCATAACAAAAATAAACATTTGCATAATAAAATGTTGTTTTACTGTCATTAAGATGTGAATTATAGAATAATGTTATGCAGAACAACTTTAAGTGTATATTTATGTAATACTGTGCCTAACATTCTCATGCTCTGTAAGACAGATAAAAGCATCACAATAAATGACATAATGCTTTGTTCCCTTTTGCATAGCTACATTTAAGTTCTTTGAGACAAGAGAAAGCTGACTGCAGCACAATACTATTTCTAAAGGGAAATTACATCTTTTAAATATTAAATAAAACATTGTTTTATTTTAATTTAGTTATGAATCAGTGCCACACACATACATTCAGGGGCAGATTTTAGGGGGCTCCCGGGACGAGCGCCCTGGAACCCCCATCACTTTGGCCTTAAAGGGGCCACCATCAAATGTGGGCGATTTGACGGTCGCATGACAACCTGAATCGCCTATAATGTATTTGGGCCCGGGCCATACCCAGCAGACATGTGGCATGCCCCAACTTCAGCCTATTGCAGAGCGAGGGAACAATAAGTTCACTGCTCTGCCATAGACGATCAGAGGTTTAACATGTTTGTGATGTCACTGCGCCGCCTGCCGTAACAGCTCTGCCGTCCTGGTACACCTCCAAGGGACACCATGAGGGAAGAAGATGAGGTCGACACGCATCAGTGGAACAGAGGAAGGTGAGTACACATTTATTATTTTACCTAGGACTGTTTATAGTTATTATATGGAGATTGTAAATAGTTTTTATGGGGGAGTGTATATAGTTGGAATATTGGGACTGTATATAGTTAGTTAGTTATAATAGGGGGGCTCTATATAGTTAATGCTGTGGGACCGTATAAAGGTAATGTTGGAGAGATGCATATAGTATTTACTGGGGGAGCTGTATATAGTTAATGCTTAGTTAACTATCCAAACTATCCAAAAATATATCCCAAGTTAACAGTCTCGTATCCAAGATTGTATCACATTACACAGTAATTTGGTATACATACTAGTGGTTGATATATGTATCATAGACAAGTGTCTTACCCATATTGAGTTTGATTTATTAAAAAAAAACTTCAGTGTTTGATTTCTTCTTAGCAACCTCAGCATTTCATTAAATCAATTGTAGCCTTATCTGTGATAGGCTTAAGTCCTTCTAGCACAGCTTACATGTTTAGAATTTATTCAAATACCTTATCTCCATTGTACTACATTACAGGACCAGGTATGAAACCTTCCACCATTAAAATGATAGAACTAATCCAAAAACATAATTATTCTACCAAAGAAATAAAGGATATACACAAAAGAGAAAAAGCCAGCAGTGGGGGCCATCCACTACGGGTAAAATGCATAGAACACCAAAAAATTGATCAAAACAACAACAATCACCAAGTTCATATAATAAATTTATATTTTATTAGTAGCGAAATTTTAATAACAAAAATTAGATACATAGAATATCAGTAATAAGTGGACCAGAAAGTAAAACAATGGTTAAAAGTGGCTGTGCAAAGTAGATAGCCAAACAAGGCATAGGAGTAGGTTATACAATCCAAGTTAAATGCATTTAGAACACAAGTAAAGCATGAGAAACATGATGAACATGAACCAATGTGAAACATATAAACGGGTTGTAATGATACCATACCACTGAAGGACACACGCCACAAACCCCGACACGTGTTTCGCCGCTTAGGCTTTCTCAAGGGGAGTGCTAGTTGTTTGAGGGTGTCCAGAATTTACAGAGCAGCGGACCAATAGTAAATGACTATAAATAATTACCACCTGAATCGCCATAGTGCAGCAACATTTATCGTATTGCCCCTATGAAACACCAGCAGCGGTCCGGCGGCGCAGTGCGCATGCGCGGGAATAGCAAGTTATCGCGAGGGCCGCCGCAAATCCTACAGTGGCGGTCCCGGCCGAGATGGCTTGTGCGCACGCGTGAATCCTGCAGCGGCGGCGCCGATAGAGATGGCCTGTGCGCACGCGCAAAGAAATATAGATGGACATGGCGGTAAGTGTGAAGAGAATACCTAATACATATTGCACCTTAGCCCCTAATATAAATATAAATCATGATGCATAAAAAAGTGATAAAATATGAAGATGATATATGCAAAAGT
The DNA here is from genome assembly GCA_019512145.1 of Engystomops pustulosus. Lineage (NCBI taxonomy): Eukaryota > Metazoa > Chordata > Amphibia > Anura > Leptodactylidae > Engystomops > Engystomops pustulosus. Next base: position 208,999,431 of record CM033641.1, on the reverse strand, counting down.
GATATTAGAAATACAGATATGTTAAGTATACCTAATAAAAAAAAGAGAATAAGTACAAAAAAAGTGGACAAAGAGGACAGATAGTCCAGATATGAACATGATAAAACATGGTAGTTTATAATATAAAAATATAAAAAGGACAACGCATACTACATCTAGTATATCATATGGGTTAATGAGTGAAGTAAATGCAGTGCAAAAAATAAAAGTGCAAACCCAGTGCAAAGTGAACACACGTGATGGTGCATATAGAATAATGAATAAATGAATAATTAGGGGGGCAAATATATCGGCATAGGCCAGTAAACGCAAGAATGAATGGAGGCGATGAGGTCCGATGACTTCTGTAAAAAGAAAAAAAGAAACAACATGACAGACACCACCTAGTACAAGATGATTATGTGTGAGGAGAGTAAAAATAAATTAAAAACAAAAACATGAATAGACAGAACAACAAAAAGCACATAAAGAGTAATGATAAACAATTAAAAAATTTAAAAATTGGGGACCCCAGGAGATAAAGGAGCTAAAAAATATGCAAAGCCGAAACTGTATCATAAGAAGGGGCGCATAGTGTAGGGTTCTCATTAAGAACCATGTGGGGTGTTCACGATATCACAAAGGAAAATCCACTGGATTCTCTTTGTGCCAGTATCACGCCTCAATTGACCCCCCTGGCATCCGTGGAGAACCACCTTGTCATCCTCTTACCTCAGAACAATTGAGATTCCTTCGGTGCCAGTCCATGATGTTCTTTAAATGCGCAGAATGGGTTTTCAATTTGTTTGGATCCCCTTCTCTTCCTTTGTGGCGACCTAATGCAAGGACGTGTTTGCGACTTGCGGCGTAGTTGTCTCTAGGGTGGTAAGGACCATATGAGATGAGCCCGACAGGGGCTGTAGCAGAGGTAGATAACGGCCAAAGGTGGTACATGAGATGGTGTGTGTGATCTCATAAAGACGTGCGCTGTGGAATGGAAAGACTGTGGAGTTCAACATCAACAGGCACACAATTCCCACATGGCCGGCAACCCATGGCACATGGCCCATCTCTTCGGTCGAGCGCGCGCTGCAGATTTGAGCGCGTGGCCACTAGCCATCTTCGGCCGGACCGCGCTGTAGGATTTTGCGGACGGCCCTCGCGGACAACTTGCTTATTCAGCGCAGCAAGCACTGCGCGCGAGGCCGCTGCTGGCTGTTCATAGGTGGAATACGATAAATGTTGCTGCACTATGGCGATTCAAGGTGGTAATTATTATTAGTCAGTTTACTATGGTCCGCTCGCTGCCTTTAAATCTGGACACCTCAAACAACTAGCACTCACATTGAGAAAGCTAAGCGGCTGAAACACGTGTCGGGTTCTTGTGTGGCGGTGGTCCTTCAGTGGTTATGGTACAATTACAACCGTTTATAGTGTTACATTGTTCATGTTCAGTATGTTCTCATGCTTTAATTGTGTTTAAATGCATTTAACTTGGATTGTATAACCTACTCCTATGCTTTGTTGGCTATCTACTTTGCAACAGCTACTTTTAACCATGTTTTTTTACTGGTCCACTTATTATAGCTATGTATTCTATGTATCTAATTTTGGTATTAAAATTTCGCTACTAATAAAATATAAATTTATTATATGAACTGGTGATGTTGTTGGTTTGATCAAGTTTTTGGTGTTCAAGAAATAAAGGAGTTGCAATGTTTTTGTTGTAATTGATTTAATCAGAGAATCATATATTTTTGGTACCCCCTGAGGAAGTATGGGCAAAACACGAGTTGGGAGTCCACATAGAGACAATGGGGCACATTTACTAAGAATGTAGGAAACTGCACTAAAAGTGCTCTGCTCCTGTATAATGTTGGATTCACCAGATTCATTAAGAATGTGCACCAGAAATCATGAATCTTGCGCTTCCCTGCACTGGGCCGGCAGAGTTCACCAACTTTTTTGTTGTGCATGTTAAATCAGGCGCATGGTCGACTGAGCACCGGAACGCCCCTTAATTTGAGTCACATGTGCCTAGTGCAGACACTTTTTAATTACCTGTGCAAGCAGTTTACACCTAAAAGAACATGCAAAGTCAGACAGAAAACTGGCACAAAGCCCTTAGTAAATGTGCCCCTATAAGTATACAGTCAGGTTCCTTTTTACAACTGACAGCAATCTGTATAATTTTTCTAATAATACCATATTTTTTGGACTGTAAGGTGCACAAAACATCCTTTGATTTTCTCAGAAACCAAAGATGTGCCTTATAGTGCAGTGTGCCTTATATATGAACGGTTCTTACAGACAACAGCTGCCTTGAACTGTGCACAGGTCTGCCACCTGCTGGTCATTAATCCTTATAATCATGTGCGCCTTATAATCCGGTGTGCCTTATATATGAGCCTAGACGTTTTAGCAGGCATTTATTGATGGTGCGCCTTATAATACGGTGCGCCGTATAGTCCGGAAAATACAGTAATTTCCTCTTCTGGTGGAATGTGGGAGGTTCTCAACAAAAATGGATTTATGGCATAATACATTTCATTTTACTAACTACTCAAAGAAATGTGAAAGGATAGTCTGATGATAGCCCCAAGCATGTTGGGTTTAGTAGGTATCGAATTCCTAATATCAGCCATGTTCATGATTTTTGGATGAATCAACTGTGCACACAGTATAGATCAAATGGTGTTATTTGTCTGACAATCATCCGCTGGCCCTGCATTGCTCATACTTAACCTATTACTACTCAGATTGTGTACTACATGTATTACTTACAGAATGCCTTTGAAAGTATAAGACATAATTGAGGTGTTGTTTTCTAATACTGTCCTTAGTGCAATCTGAAAAGAGGCTTTCTGCGCTATACTATGTGCACTTAAGATAAGAGAATACAGATACATGTTACTTCATTCCCACTCTGAACCACGGGTCTATTCTGACTAGACCCCTAGCTCCAGCTTATCCCGTACCTTGACCCCCTGGCACTCTGGTTCACTCTGTGTATTCCACTTAAACTTCCTATTTCGTAAGAGTCTCCATGATCGCCTCGACTATTGATCCAAAGTGACTATTTACTACTCCCCATTCTGTATTCTGGATCTGTGGACAGTGTTCGATACTGGGACCCAATCGCCTCCTCAGGATGCTTCCTTAGCCTAAAGGACACTTGTATACTCTCTCGTTGTTTCATCTATATCTCTGACTGCACTTTCATGTCTCCCTTTCTGGATCTTTCTTCGGTTCCATCTTTCCTCTCATTGTCATGGTTCCTCATGTGCGTCAGTCCTAGTTCTCTTCTCCCTATACCTCGCTGCCCTCATGGACAAACCATCAGCAGATATTGGTTTCCCCGTATCATCTCTATGCTGCGATACCCAGCTGTATACCTCTGCATGTAACATCCCCCTGCCGTGTCTGTCGGCTGTCTCAAACACATGCCTCTTCTCTCTTCTTCTTGCTGAATTTAATCTTTCTAAGACAACTATCTATTCTGAATAGACAATAGACTGAACTTCTTTCTCTTTCCCCACCGATCAACTAACCAAACCCAACCATGATTTTTCCATCTTTGGCTGTGGGATCACTTTACACAAGGCAAGCAGTCCTACTGTCTTGGGGTTGTGCTAGACTATGACCTTCTCCGTTTTCACAAATTTACTCTTGGGTTATATTTTGAGCATACTCAATGGCAAGTGGCATGCTTTTCATACTGATAATAAGATATACACTATGTTGTTGGTGGGTTATCTTAGCTAATGTTTGTTTGTTATGTTTTTTTTCAAGTAAATGTGGAGATCTAAATAATTTATAGACTGTGGGTTTCACGAGAAGTTTAAAATAATATTATAATTTGTAACCAATTATCGTACGTGGATGTCAGCAGAATATACCTGATCAAGCCCTACCAGTATTTTTGTCAGCCGCTGAACACGTGCCAGATAATGTTTCTTTCACTGCCCAGTGGTGGATTCATCCAAAAACAACTTGAAGTAGTGTTACATGTCTTGCTTTCATAAAGTCAAGGAGGAAGAGTTTAACACCTTGAATCTGAGCTTTCCCTGTCTCAGAAGCCTCCTTCACTGTAATTGATGGTCCTGCTGACTCAGACATCAGTAACGATCCCTGAACTGCTGCACTGATCGCAGGTCACAGGCGGAGGATGTTCATGAGCAAGGAGAGCTTGACTCTCCACCTCTCTGACTTTATACAACCAGTTTCTTTCCATTCAAGTTGATTTTCTGGGTGATATGAACTTGTGCTGGGCTATGAAAGAAACTGTGATCTGTAAGGCGTGAAGCTCGTTAGCCATGGTGGTAATAATTTGGTATAATACTGGTAGGTAGTTTGCCGCGGCGCAGTTCCCTTTACCAACAGATATTTCTTTCAGTTCTCCACCCCCTTCTGAACAAACATTTCTTTATTTAGGAATCTCATATCTAGGACCAGATCCATGGCCAATCATGCCCCTAGTGAGTATACAGATTAGAGAAATAACTTGGTAAGCACAGTCCTGTCTTGAAATTTTATAAGTAAATAATAAAATGCAGTCATGAATTATCTTATTCACATGACTGGGGGCTATGATGAAGTTTTATATATGCATGTATGTATATTTTTTCATGAAGATGAATGTGATGATAAATGGAGCCAAATTCATGAAGCAAAGTTGTAGGTGGTTAAAAGGCGTTTTGTGTAGGCATCTAGATTTGTCAGGTCAAACACAAAGGGCAAAGGATTGCCTGTCTATAACATGTAAAGTACAATTCATTGATAGGTGGAAAGGGTGTTTAGTCTTTAAATGTGTTTACCCCACTCCCTATGCAGCAGCATCATTCAAGGGGAGCAAGGGAGGGGCAGTATTAATGATGAGTTCTGGGTACCCTGACTGGTCACTTAAACATTCTTAAAAATAAACTAGATTTTCTTGAGTTTTACTCTATTTCATGTATTGTTTTCATGGCTTTTTTGTGCAATATATCAGGACCCGAACATAATGGCAAAGATGCTTTATTTATTGGTGATAAGAATGGGCAATCTTTGATGCAGAGACCCTTAAACCTTAAATGTCATATCTTTCCAAATTGTCTACTACACTGAACGAAATCCTGTTGAATCTATCTAAAGTAGGACTTTCGAATAAATTAATGACACAGTCATCATAGAGCTTAAGTTACCTTGCTATACACCTTGACTCAGGCCTTGCAAATTTCATTCATGAGCTTTCATTAATGTACAGAATCTTGTAGCTCTCTCAGAACTTATTTTGATGCCAAATGTGTGCACTGGCTTGATTTTTAATACATAGTCTGACACTTAAACCCTAATCTACTATAACAATTTGTTTGCTCACTGCACACTGTCACTGGAAACATAGCAGTGCGTATTGGACTGTGATATGGGGCTTTGCAGGGGGGAGTCTCAAATGTCATGCGTGTGCCCATCCAGGTCGGCTCCATGCTGCAAACTGGCCTTAATGGGCCTTAAAGATAGATTTTACAAGCTGGTTCTTGGTTTGGGAAACCTCCCAGAAAAAAGTCCTTAAGATAGAGTGGGTGAAGTAGACAGTTCTCCCATGAACTTCATTAGGGTCTGCCTTGTAGGTGTGTGAAGATTTATAGCTATGGGACACATTCATACTATGGGATTCTGGGAATATAGCAAATAGTTTTCATTATGGATAAGAAAAACAAACACCTCTTTCACTACCTTGCAAGGCAGCTTTCATGACATCAAGCATTAACCGTTAATTGGCAATCCGTAAGGATAGATTCTTACTTCCAAGACCCTAAGTCCAAAGCCTCTCACTTACCAAACCATTCCCTATGCTGTGGGATATCTTTTTCCATCTGAAATAGATATATAGTGGTGGTCTAATCCATAGCATTAGGTTTTCCCTCAAGGGCACTGCTTGATTGTCCAAGGATCTGCCTTATGAGGTACCTAAAAGGCCTTCTTCTGCAAATAGAGCCTTCGAAAGGGCAGGCCCCCGTCAACACCCAGGTTGCAAGATAACGGAGGTATTGCACTTCATTTACACCTTGGAAAACATTTTTCATATTTCCAAATCTCCTAGTTGGAACAGGGCGGCCTTAATTCATAGTCTTTGTAAGGAGAACTCAATTCTTCCCCACCTGTCAAGTATGTCTTGAATAAGAGATAATAAAAGAATACATAGGAAAAAAAAGTTTCAATTTATAACCTACTGTATATAAAACAGTTTTGCTGTAGCAGTTCTTCTGTCATAACCCGCTTGTCATGTTTATAATAACTCTCTAAGAATGTACGGCATCAGCCCGTACTCTAAACTCTTTGTAGTGTATGTTCAACCAGTTATGGATCCAGGGTTAATTTTTGCTCCAATACGTATGATATAAAACTTGTTTAAAAATTTGGCTGTAATCCTAGTAATCTGTTGACATTACGCTCTATATGTGAATCTAGTTTTATAGTTTTTATATGAATAATAACTGAGTTTATCTGCGTGTTTTAAATAATCAATATCGCCCATCACCGTGACCCACATTAATTCTAGCATGCTGTATTTGTGATTACCATTCTAGATTTCATATTAGCTATTTATTCGCAGCAACTCTATACTGTGCCCCCGTCCGTCCTTGAACAGTTTCACTCCCAAGTCAACCTTTTCTGCCAACCATAATCATATTTCCAATACATTCACGCATTAGGTTTCATTACATTTGATGAACTGATCAGAAAGTGGCAAAGAGCTGGCAAAAATGAACAGTTTTTAACCGCCTAATTTCCAGCTCAGAAAGATGTTGTTGTTCATCATGCAAGTAAAATTAACTTCAAGCAGATTTACTTGGCATGCAACCATGATAGCAGTGGAAAATTACTTTTTGCTATTTCAAAAAATATTCATCATATGCACATAAGTCCTTCAGTACTGAACAATCTCATCCCTCCAACAATTGTTAATATACATGTGGTTGTAAAATCAGCAAGACGATCATTACCACATAACAAAATTATCTATTATATCTTAATATTCCTAAGTAAAAGTACACTGAATGTATAAAAAAAAACTTTTGCCCTGCTCTGCACTATCAAAAGAAGTACTTCCCCTCATGAGCTATCTGGAGTTTCTAACCTTGAAGCTAGCAGTTTGTCTTTCTCCCCTATTTTGCTGTCTTTGTTTGGTTTGTTGCCATGGAAATCCATAGCTGACTTTAGTTACAGAAAGAGAGTGGTTGGGAAAAAAAATGCTTTTTTTTTTTTGAAGGGGTTACTCAATACATGCACGCCTCATATGATCCCGCCTCTTGTTTGACAATCATAGGTGTGCTGCACCGATTGTGGGCACACACGTATGATGTTGGCGAATGGCGGATCTGACGTAATGTTTTTTTGCAAACAGGAAAACCTCCGGATGCTTGAAACAGAGTACTGAAGAAGAGGAATGACCCTGCAAGGGGTGTCACAAGAGGTGAGTACAAGTTTTTTTTTTTCATAAACTTGAGCTATCCTACAAGTTAGGGGTTTTTTTCAGCAACTTTTTTTAGTGCTGAAAAACTCGGTCTTATAACTCAAGTATTTATGGTCATACCAGGAATTGAATGTGGCAGAGAGCTGTTTGTTGTTTTCGTAATTGAATATAGAGAAATGTATGTATGGAGTTTGATGCACACCACTACTAAGACTATTACGTCAGTGCTCCCCATCATTCTAGTAAATGATATAGATCATGCACCAACAGCATAGTGTATTTCCATTGCAACCTTTTTTATAGCTTCATATTATAGCTTTCATAGAGTAAATGGCAAAAAAATCAAATAAATCAGTGATTGAAAAAAAAACTGTTTTTGGGAGGAATCCCTCACAGAGAAATGTGTCCTTTGAGATGTTTCATAGTGCGTTAACACGTGCATTAGCACATGACTTTTAAAATGTCGAACAGGCTGCAAAGAGGCACAGTTGACTGATTGTTGAACATATTTACTATATCTTTTCTCTTGTGATGGTAGTAAATACCTGTATGATGGCAGAGCTCGCTGCAAGTCTCTCTCCCCTGCCTTGCTCGCCTAGATCTATGTACATAAGCTTAAAAAGAACACGTATATTAATGTGTCCTGATTGGGGCTTGAGGTTTCGTGTGACACATCTCGCCGTGAGAAAGTGAAGCCCAGAGTGCTATGTGACACGACTGTGCATAAGAAATTCAAGACTTGCATAATGGACAGTGTATCAACCAGGAATGCTGCTAGCGACCACTCACGAAGTAAAGTGCACATAGTACAGAACTGCACTCGGTTTTGAATAAAAATGTGGGCCGCTGTATGTTCTTTTATTATTTATCTAACAACTGTGTAGTAACCTATTTATGTTATTTGTTTCAGTCCATGTTTTATTTGATTTTTATCTCTTTATTGGCATAGCATGGGTAATATCTTTGGATCCAACACAGCTATATTTGAACGCCCTATTTATTGTTTTGACACTTTCTAGTGCTATTTGTTTGAGAACCTAAAAACAGAAATTGACTAATAAACCACTTCAAATAGTGAACACACCTTCCAGATGTTTCTTTCTTATGACTCATAATATCTTTCACACACTGGCTATGCTAAAGCTGCGCCTTCCTACCGTCTCCTCTCTATCTGATCTATCACCAAATCTGTACTCTTCGATCTGCAGTGAATGCTTAGACTTGATCTAAAACTGGCTGAAGCACGTATCCAGAGAGTTGGGGTCAATGATTCTCTACTCTGGAATGGTCACCAGTTATGAGGTGTACCCTCCAGGGTTCTGTGTCTTGGCCCACTACTATTTTCATTATTTATTAATGATATGAGGTAGGAAGTAATGAGCACGGTGTCTATTTTTTTACTTGATGACACAACTTGTTGTAGTATATACAGTCTATTTTGGAGGATGTCCAAGACTGCGTGGTGACTTGGACAAACTGAGTGTTTGGTCATCCACTTGGCAATGAGGTTCAATGTGGATAAATGTAAACGTAATGCAATCTGGGTGCCAATAATCCAAAAGGCAAATATGTCCCTTGGGGGAGTAAATCTGGGAGAGTCCCCCTTGCTGAGAAGGACCTGGAGGTCATAGTAATCAAAGTATATAAAATCATAGTAATCATAGTATATAAATAACACAGCATCCAATGTCTCAGCAGCTCCTCTAAGACGACAAGAACTTGTCATGTAGCAAAAGTGGCATGGACTCTCAAGATGGGGATAAATATACCACAAGCAGAGACTTCAGAAAGGGCCAGATGCCTTTTTACATCTATGGCCTAAATAACATTGATGGTTATGTAATTAGAATTCCCTTCCTCATTCACCCCTTCCTTTCCTTGGTTGAACTTGATGGACATGTTTCTTTTTTCAAAAACTATGATACTATGAATACCCACCTCCAACGCTTTTAAACATGCTCTTAAAGCCCCTCCTTAGGAACCGAGTCACTATCCTACTTCATAAAGTTCAACTCTCGCATTAACCCATCCTGTATCCTCTCGCAGTCCTGTTACCGCCTGCTTCTGAGCCTGTGCATTCACTAAGATGAACATGTACGTCATGTACTGCGTCGCAGTATACCACATTTCCTGAGTCATGTTCGTCTCAATTGTTTTCATTGAAGGGTTACTTCACAAGCAAATTTGTCTTTTTAGAGAACTAAATCATAATTATCATGCACACTATTTATAGATACTACCCTTGTACTTGTCCCAGAAGATTAATGCTGTGGGAAAGTAAGCTTTATAAGTTCTTTTAGCAGCTTTTTTAGAGTAAGATTTTTTTTACATAAAGCTCCAAACTTCTACGTTTAACAGGGGCAACTATAACACAATCCTGATGAGGGGAGATTCTACGGTGCTATGGTTAGAATACACACCGTTTGAAGTAAGTCTTCCATGATTCTATACAAGTGCTATCTGCACATGATATGCAAAATAAGGATTGGGTTTATAACCATAATGCATTCACAAAGCTGTTTACGCTTATTTACAAAACATCAACTTATCCTCTGGCAGAATGTGAAAAGTAGTATCCCTAAAAATAATGATACTTTTAAAATGACCTGGAACTTTGTGTTTTCTAGGGGGGGTTTTTGCCCCAAACCAGTTAGGAAGATGAGCGCTGTCGAAGAGCAAAATGGAGGAGTATCTGCGGGAGACATTGCTTACAGTTTTAAGAAGTACATGAGCAAAACTAAGGTTACGATGATGCTGTATAATGTTTAAACATATGTTGATCAAAGGTGTGTTCATGGGAAAATCCACAAAAGTGTTTTTTCCAACTTTTAGCTACTGTCTATTATTCTAGACAAAACATGTAGTTAATAAAACTATCTATAAATTAAGGAAATCTAACCATCAAAATCAACAATGGTATAACTCAGGGAAAATAATCCAGGCAATGTGACTCTAGTAAATTTTCTGATTTTGTTAGCCATCCGTTGTAAATACAAATTAATGTTTTACTTTGCTAAGAGCCTGAGGGGCTCCGTTGGTGTTTCTAGAGCCCCATCACAGATGTTACAATGAGGCAGAACATGTCTCCCCCTTCCCCTTTTCTTTCCCCACCCATCTCCCTCATCCCCCTACCCTGTGTATCTAGCAGCAGCAGGGGGAGAGAGACCTGTACTATTCTCTTGTAACAAGCGGTGAAAAGATCACTGAGGGGCTCTGGAAACACCCACCAGACCCTTCATGCTTGTTAGCATACTTTAGTAAATAAAAAGGTTGATTTTAGCAGGAAGAAGGGATGGATAAACAAATATAAAGAGATTACCTTACCGTAACAGTCCATCGCCTGTATCTATGATGTAAGTGTCCCTGGCTTATCATGATGGTTTTTATGAATAGATTTTCACGGGTATGTGAAAAAAAAATTTAAATTGTTATGAAATGGTAAAGCCGTTCCAAACATATGTCATTTGATAGAATAGTAAATGAATAGAATAGAAATTGAAGAATAGCCTAAAAGAACATCCAAACACTGGACCTTGATTCAGTACCAATAACCTTGGTCTAAAAGGTTGGCTTGAAGAATAATAGTATGGGCCAAAACCAACAACACCACAGAGGTTCGATCTTATGCAAATGTACCAACTACTATATCTGCCACTTGTTTTTACAATTACTAAGTTACAACAAAGGTTTGTCTAAGATTTTTTCCAACCAACCTTTGATGAAGCCTATTTGTGGTTTTAGCACATTAGTAAAGCAGCAGAAAAATAAATTAGCTCTTTTCTTTCTGTTACATATAACTTGCTGTTGTATAAGGGACATTAACATTCGCCTGACACTGCCATAGAAATATATACTAAAGACTATTTTTCCAAGCAGTTTTTCTTGATAAGAGCTATTTACAGTGTATAGTATATGCTGCTTGATATCACCAGAAAATGTTGGATTTGGCTGCTTTCTGAGTTATTTCCCTCTGATCTTGGGCAAAGCCTTAAAAATCTGTCACCCTCTCTAGTAGGTTATATTTCTTTCATCCTGTCATCATCCACTGCAGCTTTACTGAAGGTCACTCATTTCTCCGTGCCTGCATATGTTTTCCCCCCTGCTCCTTGTAGTGCAAATAGTTGATTGTAATGTTGGTCTGGGAAAAGCCAATTGAAGTATCTGGTACACTCGGCCTTATAATAAACCAATCTAAAAGGCCTTTACTAGTGGAGAACAAAGCGTCGTAATCTGTTTCCAAGCAACACCCAACTATTCACGCGCTATACATTAGTTATTGCCTTCCAACTCTGAGGCTTTGCCATAAAACCTAAAAGTGTCCTGCAAATGATTTTACCATTAACGTGCTTCCCCCTGCTCTAAATGCTTCCGCTGCTATTTCGTACAGAAGACTCTTAAAATGGATAAATGACAGAAATGAAATGTAACGTTGTATGTATAAAGATTAAAAAAGAAGAGCAATCGCCTGCATTGGTTATACTATATAAAAAGGGATTGGTGAGAATTTCTGGAAAACGTTGTCAATATAGAAAAAAATTAACCAATAATATATCATTTTAATAGTTTTCACTTTGGAATTGAAATTACTAATCATTTATGGTCCACGTACCCATAGTTTTCATAGAATAACCTGCAATAGACCCTGCAGGAGGTTGTATATTGCCTGAGCAATCAGACCCCCTTTGGTTCCCACACTCTATAGGAAAAGTTCAAAGGAGTAAAAAGAGTAAAGAGTAAAAAAAAATGAAAGTTTTAAATTACACTAGGATGAGTGATAAAGAACAATGAGAAAATCTATGAGTCATCCCTAGTGAAGTGAACCTTGTGAAAACTAAATAAGGCCAAATATCATGATCTCCATTTTTCACAAATTCACTAGCCATAAAGAATTGAAAAAAAGTGATCGATAGGTCAAACATTTTGCACAATGGTATTAAATCCTGTGAAAAACAGTTTTTTGTCTATTAAACTGAACTAGGAATTTTTTGCAGTTTCCAAGTACATTGTAAGTTATATTAAATGGTTTTACTAGGCAGTTTAGTTTGCAACTCATACATGTCTGTAAAAATAAATAGAAAATAAAACACTATGGTATTTGGAAGGAAATAAATAAAAAAACAGAACCATAAAAACAGACAAAGGTTTTATTGGCAAGCGGTTAAAATAAAATCTGCTATATACATGGTATATTTAAGGCTTTTGCCTAAAGTTCACTAACCTTTAAAAAAATATTAAAGGGGTATTCCCATTTTGGCAAATTAATGTTATTGTTTGTATGATAAAAAGTTATATAATTTTCCAATATACTTTCTGTATCAGTTGCTCACAGTTCTAAATATCTCTGCACGCTGTCCTCTATAGAAAGCTTCAATGTTTACTCTAGTGGACAAAAAATCTGACCATGGGTCCCACGAGTGCAACAGATCTTTAGTATCATACGAGAAAAAAAAAATTCAGGCTGTATGGTGTAACGAGCCGTGCACCTGTGTGACCATGGACAGATTTCTGTCTCCTGGAAATAAACAGAGAAGCTTTCTATTGAATGACAGCAAGCAGAGATCTAGAAAACGGTCAAAGAATTGATACAGAAAGTATTGTATAAATACAGTGAAAAATTAACTATTCATTATACAAACAATAACATTTATTTAGCTGAAATGGGAATTTCCCTTTAACACAATTTTTAAAAAATTTAATTCTTAGAAGCATTTTTCTATACATGCTCAAAATTATACACACACATATGTGTATATATATATAGTAGTAGTCAGTCATATCGTGTGTGTATCTATATTATATCTCATATCCATATCATTCTTATATATATATATATTTCTCTCTATGATAGCTATATTCTAACTCTAATATATATCCCTTGTTTAGATACTCCTTGACATGTTTCTTACCATACTTATCATCATCAAGCATAGTCATGAAAGGTAGACCTACAGTATTCTTTAGTGTCCTATAATCCAAATCTCATAGGAACATGGTCAACGTCAGCTAATTTCCTGGCGAAACCCACGGTTCCCATGAAGAGATCATACAGAATCATAAGGTTTTTTTTGATACTTCAAGCTTCCTAAGTACCCTGGTTATAGCTGTACACTTCTTAATGATGCTCTGTATACTTTCTCCACCCCCAAATGCTGCACTATATATTTTAGCAGTTTAAAGCTCCGCATGTACATTTCTTTTGCCATATTTTTTTTTTTTCTGATATCTGATTTCTCATGTGCATGAGCACAGTTCATTATTTATTTGTGGAATAGTTAAGCTTTGGCCCTATGCTATTTATTATTTTCGAACCTCATTAAATAACAATACGCTGATATCAGAATCTAACATCTGAATTGATCATCAGTTTAAAATAAAATCCAATATTTCATTGAAGCTTTATTTATGAATAATACATTACTTATTCTAAGAAACACCGGCTGTATCTCACACTGAGACCCACCTAATAGAAAACACATTCTCAATGAAAACTAGATTATCTATGCACAGTATAGATCAAATGGTGTTATTTGTCTGACAATCATCCGCTGGCATAGATAATCTAGTTTTCATTGAGAATGTTGTTTGTCTATTAGGTGGTCTCAGTGTGAGATACCAGCCGGTGTTTTCTTAGAATAAGTAATGTATTATTCATAAATAAAGCTTCAATGAAATATTGGATTTTTATTTTAAACTGATGATCAACTCAGATGTTAGATTCTGATATCAGCGTAATTGTTATTTAATGAGTTTCGAAAATAAATAGCATAGGGCCAAAGCTTAACGTATTCCACAAATAAGTAATGAACTGTGCTCATGCAATGAGAAATCAGATATCAGAAAAAAAAATATGGCAAAAGAAATATACATGAGGAGACTTAAAATGCTAAAATATATAGTGCAGCATTGTGGGGAGAAGTATACAGAGCATCATCTAAGAACTGTACAGTATAACCAGGGTACTTAGGAAGCTTGAAGTATCAAAAAACATTATGATTCTGTATGATCTCTTCATGGGAACCGTGGTTTCGCCAGGAAATGTAGCTGACGTTGACCATGTTCCTCATGAGATTTGGATTATAGACACCTAAAGAATACTGTAGGTCTACCTTTCATGACTATGCTTAGATGATGATAAGTATGGTAAGAAAATGTAATTAGTATCTAAACAAGGACTATATATATATATATATATATATATATATATATATATATATTCCCTTTATTATTTACCAAATGTGTTTATATTTGTGCATTTATGTGTCTTGTTTGGTTTCTTTTATTTCTTTTTGTGTGATACCCTATTATTTGTTTAAGCACTCCAGAACGCTTCAATTTAATACCTCAGAAGAGATTTCCCTACAAATTGATGCTTATTATGAGTATATATTTAATTTGATGGCATAGTCTAGTGCTGCAAGTCTTTTACTCTTTGTTTTTCTAAAAATGTATCATTTAATTTCTAGTCATTTGTCTTCCCTCCTCCCACCTAAAAGTTGGCAAACCACGAGATCTATCTCTCCGTCCCCCCCCGTCCCCCTTCTTTTACCTGGGATCTTTACCTGGCACGGTAAATAAAAGATGCCCTGCATCTTTTACTCTAGTACTTCTATATTAACATACATCTTTCCTTCCTCATAAATCTATACCAATGTGATAATGATCCCTATTATTCTACATTTTCTTCAAAGGTGTTTTCTTTGGTGCACTTTATGTTAGTTGATAATGTCTTTGTTGATCCAACTTTCTCTCACTGTGATTCTGTTTCTTCTCAGAAATGGTGATGCCGTAGTGCCTAAGTCCAACTGCCTTCAGTACCGAAGTTGGACTTTATGAGGTAGGTGAACTTTGTGATCTATCAAATAAAGATCCTGGCCCATACTGGGGGTTAAAGAGATAAATCAACAACTTTGACTCGGGGTAACAACTTGGAATTCATCCCATGCCAACGTATCTAGTAGACAGTACCCACTGTCAGTTACAGAGACTTACAGGGTCTATTTAACTTTTGTTATATTGTAATTAAATTTGTTTGCATTGAAACTATTTCTTTTCTATAACTTTGTACTAATGTAAGTGTGACATGTCTGTAAAGTGACAGAAAATAATAAGGAACAATGAAATCAAAGGGTGGCAAGTTCTTTAAATTTAGCAGCCTAAGTTGTGAGAATCTGCAGCTTTGCACTATTAATACTTGTTGCTTGACAGGTAACACAGGCATTATCCCTAATGACTACATTATAATGGGTTTGTGGTCATAATTGCTACTAATAGCAATCGGTGCAGTGGACCATTAACAATACTATCGGTGAATAACTACAACACACCAGTTGTGAGTTCATTGCCAGTGGTTCTCAATCTATAGCATTTATTAGTTGTCTTCTCTTTCTTCAGTTTCATAGATACAAAGTGGATGGGTACATTACAGCTAATGGTAAGGCATAAAGGAAACCTGTCCCCTACATTTACCCCCTAAAATAGCAGCCCCCCCCCCCGCCCCCCCCCCGCCCCCCGCCCAACTAAATGTCTTTCTAGAAAGATTCCCTTCTTATATGAAATCTTCCCTCCCAGTTTAACCTACAAAAAATCTTTACATGTGACATGATCAGAGAGTTGTCATTCTCAGAAGCTGAAGGAGAGTTTCACTATAGAGGCCTAATATCTTGAGGTTTTATAGCAGCGATAACCAGGTTTCTGGTAACTGCTATATCCCTCCCCATTCTATCCATCACAGAAACCAACCCTATTTGAATGAATTCTCTTCTCTTTATTTCATATGATGCCACACTTTACTTGTAGCTGCTATACCCAAATATAGGGTCCTAAATTGGACGCTCCATCTCTACTCCAGCCTCTCTTCTCTGGTACAATATGGCAAATTTCCCTGCTCATTTTCACATGAACTTTAGAGGAGATTTTTGATAGCTATGGTTGAGATTTCACTTCAAAAAAAAATAACATTCTAGAACGGACTTTTTACCTTACATGATTCTGATTCTATCTATTCTGGTCATCATCCATTATGCAGGTGTGGCGCATCAGCATGAAGCAGATGCTGCTGCTATGTACTGCGGCCAGCGTTAACCCTGTAAGGATAGGAATCCAATTACACGTCTTTGGGTATTACCTTTTGCTATATATATATCTTTGGTTTCCACCTTACGTAGTACTGTTGGGGAGGGTAACTACCTTCTGTTTGAGACATTATCTGCTGCTTTTTAATGTTTTTTATAAATTGTTTATAATAAAGTTTTATTTTCATTGAAATTCTCCCCCCCTCATTGGTCATAATTCTATCCAAAATCTAAAACCCTCTCTTGGAAATAGGTATTATAGTATGGTTTATTAGACCAGGACCTTGGTGTGATAAGAGGCGTAAGAGTCAATCTAGGCCTATGGTATAAGCTACTTCACATAATATAAGTGTTTTTCTTCCTGTCTCCTCTACTGTTGTTCAAATTTTGGTGTTAACTATTTATAGTCGGGCCTAAAGATTAAGTATAGAGGGGCCAATGCAGGGGATCAGTGGTGCACCAAGCCTGCTGCGCCTGAGGCGATCCTAAGAGAAGACCCCCCCACCCCCCCCCCATTTATTAATATATAAGGAATGTCCGGACCCAGATCCATCATTGGTTTGGTGTGAAAATAATCCAATGCAACATACATTACAACGTAACACCATGTAGTATAATGCATACAGCCTATCACCATGTATTGCAATATGAATACAAGTTGTCCCACCATGTAGTATAAAAATGCATATAGCGTCGGCCACCATGTAGTACAAAGATATTATACAGTGGTACCGCCATGTATTATAAAATGCATACAGCGTACACCATGTAAAAAAGATATATACAGTGTACATCCATGTAGTATAAAATTCATAGGTACCCCGTCATGTAGTAGAAAAGAGATACAATCAGGGCCCCCATGATTTGTCAGACAGGGAAAAGCAATATACGACGGACGGGGCCCCCAACCAGCAATTACTGTATACGCTCCCACCCAGCAAGCATGACTGTATCCCAGCTCCCCCCCACGCAAGCAAAATGACTGTATACAGCAGCTCCCCCAAGCAAGCAATCACTGTATACAGTACCCCAAGCAAGCAATCACGGTATACAGCTCCCCCCAAGCAATCATCCTGTATACCGCTCACCCAACCAGCAATCACTGTATACAGCTCCCCCCAGAGCCAGCCATCCTGTAGTACAGCTTTCCCTCCAAGCAAGCAAAGACTGTATACAATCTCCCTCCAGCAAGCAAAGACTGTATACCAGCTCCCTCCAAGCAAGCAAAGACTTAGACAGCTCCCCCAAGCCAATCAATCACTGTACACAGCTCCCCCAAGCCAGCAATCACTGATATATCATATATATCACACACATCACAAATTACACCCCATATGTAATATACATAGATATAATGTATAGAAACCTATGGCACATGTTATAATACGTGATATACAAGTAATATCACGCATTACACCTATATCTACCCCCTTACCTTGGTAAAACCTTGCATATACCCCATGCTGGCACCTATATATCCACCTTTACATGTTTAAATACACGATATCCACACAAATATAATACCTTACCCTATATACAAAAGCTATTTACATTTCATCCTCCTATATACACACACTAACTTCCATATATATATATATATGTATATTATATATTATATAATATATATACAGCTATTACACGTCATACCTCTATAATACACATGCATTACACGCTATATATACAGCTATTTCATGCTACCTCTAATATACAACAACCAACTAAACACCTCATATATAACAGTTTTTCACATGTCATACATATATTACACACACAACTACACCTAAGATATACAGCTATTACATGTCATATACATCTATATATCACACACACTCCTACACCTATATAGACAGCTATTACATCTATATACACATGCATTACAACCCCTATATATACATCTATTACCTGTCTACCTCGATATACACATTCATTACAACCTATATATAATATACAGTTTTCCCATTTCATACATCTATACACACACCCACACACTACACCTATATATACAGCTATTACAGCATACATCTATATACACACACACTATAACCTTATATACAGCTTATTACATGCATACATCTATCACAACAAACACGACACTACAAAAAACTACACCTCTATATATTATATAACAGCTATTACATTTCATACAATCTATACACAACACACTCTACACCTATATATATCAGCTATACCATGTCATATACTCTATACGCACACACAATAAACCATAGTTTTATATCAGCATATTTCCATGTCATACATCTATACACACACACACCACCTACACCTATATATTACGTTTTCACATGTCATAATCGATACACCACTACACCTATATATACCGGCTTTACATGTCATACATCTTTATATACAACAACACTCACCTATATATACAGCTATTACTGTCATACATCTAACCACAACACACACTACCCTATATATTATATCAGCGCTTACAGGTCATACATCTATATACACACACCCTACACCTATATATATACAGCTATTCATGTCATACATCTATACACACCACACACCACTACACACACTACAACAACCTATATATAACAGTTTTTCACATGTCATACATCTAAACACACTACACACTATATTAGAATATATAATATTATATAGAATATATACAGTTTTCCAAGCATGTCATAACATCTATACACACACACACTACAAAAACATCCTATATATACACTCTTACATGTCATACATCTATACACCACACTACACCTATATTATATACACTCTTACATGTCATCAATCTATACTATCACACCCACACTACACCCTATATATATATACAAGCGAATTACATGTCATACATCTATTACCACACCACACTACACCTATTAATACATCATTACATGTCATACGTCAACCCCACAACACACCCTAGTCTACACCTATCTATATATACCATCTATTCCATGTCATACCCTCTATACACCCCCACAAACCCTCACCTATATATATACCTCTATTACACCTTTCATACATCTAAACACCACACACTACCACCCTATATATATACAGCTATTACATGTCATACATCTATAAACAACACACCCACACTACAACTATATATCAGCTATACATGTTATAAACCTCTATATACAACACACCAGCACACAGCACAGATACACCTATATATTACAGTTTTTCACATGTCATACATCTATACCCACACGACAACCTATAAATATATTATATATATATAATATATATAACAGTTTTCACATGTCATAACATCTAGACACACACA
Organism: Engystomops pustulosus; assembly: GCA_019512145.1. Classification (NCBI taxonomy): domain Eukaryota; kingdom Metazoa; phylum Chordata; class Amphibia; order Anura; family Leptodactylidae; genus Engystomops; species Engystomops pustulosus. The sequence continues at coordinate 208,979,654 of CM033641.1, read as the reverse complement.
CACCACTCACCTTTAGATACATCTTTACATGTTATACCATCTATATACACACCACATGGACATGTTTTTAACAACTACACCCACATATACACATACAAAACACATATAACAGGGAACCCAACACACCACACATATATATACAAATGACAAGACCCCATATCCATTTACACTTACTGTTTTATCCCCGGCGCAGGTGTCAGGTCAGGCTGGGGATACATCATGGCGAGTGGCTGGAGCGTCACCTCTGTGCAGTAGAGGCCCGGTCTGGGGGCGGGGGCTTCTCCTGTCAGCTCTGCCGGGGCTGCACCTCCAGGGGATACCAGCACAGCTTGATGTGGGGCTCCCGCTCCTCCTCCTCGCTCTTTCCTTCCTCCGCTCCTCCGGCTGACCCTCTGCACTGTGACACATAAGCGCTAGTAAGCCGCTTCCTGTGTCACAGCAGCGCCGGCACAGGACGCCTGCGCGGTGCTGTAAGCCTATTACTTCATCCAAATGATGCAAGTACTATTGTAAGTAGTAGCGGAGCGAGCCTGGCAGCCTTCCAAAATCGCCGCCCCCCTCCACCAGCGAAGTCGCAACTCGCCTCATGCAGGTGCGTGCCCCTGCAGGGGATGTGTACGCCTGCTCCTGGACTGCATTAGTGAGGGCCCACGGCTTTCTAGCTTAGGCTCTGATAATGGCCACCTGTCAGGAAATTACTTTTCAGTGTATCAAGCACATCTCAGTGCTTGCAGCACAATGCGTGATAGGTGCCAGTTCTGACACGGAATACTTCATAAGAATCAACTAACTTGCATAACAAAGTACAGAGGGTTACTAAGATTATAGTGCAGAATGAGATCCCCTGACTACGAAGGGTGACAGCGAGAGGGCATTCATTAGAAGATTTAATGGGGGCATTTATTATCATGGGTAGAAATTGGGTACTTTGCCTCAGACTGGGCCAAAAAAGGAGCCCTACACTAAGGCTTTTATCGCACAGCCCTGGCTACATTAGAATATGAGCACAGCTCACAACTGCTAATGTAAAAAGAAAAATGGCAACGCTGCAATACCAGGAAGGAATAGGACCTCTGCTCTCTATTTACATTTTTTCGGCCAGTCAATGAGGATCGGTGCATGCACCATCCCGTAACTACATGAATTGCCCAATTGGGGTCGTGAGTTAGCCGCATTTGTGTGGCAAGCTCCTGGCTGATGCATACCTGTGTTGAGGCCTTAAGAATTTTAAGGGCCTTTCAATGGGGGTAAAAATGGGAATCTTTACTAAATTAGGGGATATTCTAGAAGTAGGATTAAACATAAAGGACAATAAGAGGGCATTCTTACTACAGACAGGGGGCAATATAAAATGGGAGGTGAATTTAAGGGGGAATCATCCTAATCATAGTGGGAATTAAACTAATTTGGGAACAAAGAGGTTAAATTAAATAAATATTTAATAATATTAAATCAATTTTTTTGTCCTTTGAGTTAATGTTATGGTCACGGTTAGGGGGTAAGGGCCCACTGTAAAAAATGCACTATACTATCAACAAAGTAAAATTTTACCAAGTTCCAGTTTAGCTGAAAGTGTTTACTTGATGTAACAAACCTTTTAAAGCATTCAACATTTTCAATAGAACTAACTGCATCTTTTAGTGAATAAACCGCTTCATATTCATTTAATACTTCTGTGTATACTTTATGATCTTCCCTAAATGAAGGGAACATTAGCTATCACTTTTATATTTTATTCCACCTTCACACAAAGCATTTACAATATAAGTCTGAAGTTTTACCCATATTTCACCATATAATTGTAAATGTATAAGTGCAGTCCTGCGTTTTCACTGGGAAGCATACGCATTGAATTGTTGATGGACTGAGGTATTATGAATGTTTTGTTTATTATTAGAAAACCTACCCAAATGCCTTCCTCTTGATGGTATTGCTCCAGTTCCTCCAGTGGTCCCGTACAGCAGCAAGATAGCTTGTCACCAACCCACCTGAGCGTCCGCATATTTGGCTTGTGTGCAAAGCTTAATTTCAGTCTCTGTGTCCTACGGTCAATCGAGCCATTGGTACTTATTCGATACACTAGGAGACCACCCTCCAGCTCCCGCAGAAATGAATACACAAATTCAGGAAATTTCCTACATAGTTATGCAAGAATACTTATGTCAGAAAATAGGAGAATACATAAAAACAAATATCATAACAGTTTACTAACTCCAAAATTCATAAGGAGATGTATTAGGATGATTAAGTAACTATGTATAACCCAGGTAGGTAGACAGGACACTCATCCATCCTTTTTCCTCCATCACCTAAAGGGACGCTAACGGACTTTTAAGTGCTCAGACTAATTGTGATAAGACAACTTTCCCTTAACCCTGTCAAATGTTTTTAATAAATTACAAAAAAAAACATCTTGGCCCACATATATTAACCCCTTAACGCTGAAGCCACTTTTTCACGTCCTCCTGACACGGCCCCTTTTTTCAATCTGCCCTGTTTCACTATAAGTGGGTATAACTTCGGAACCGATTTTAATAAACATATCCAGGTGATTTTTAAATGTGTTTCCTCGTGACACATCGACTTCAGGTTATTTTGAAAAATTTTGGTGGTATGTTTGCATTTATTTAATTGCGAAAATCATATATTTTGGTGAAAATTTGAACAATTTTTGATTTTGGTTGACTTCAAAATGTTCTACTTTTTCCCATCCATAGTCTAAAACCAGCAAAAAAACGTAATAACTACATTCACGAAATGTCTAATTTATGTGGACATGGTTTTTATTCATACCTTATTTTTGTAGGAATGTTATGGGCCTTTGAACGTTAGGTGCTATTTTTTTCACATTTTCATAAAAAACGCCAAAATCTGCTATTGAGGGACCTGCTCAGGTTTCAATCACTTTTAGAGAGCCTCATAAGTAACAACCCCTAAATTACCCCCATTCTATAAACTACAAAACAAAACACAAACAAAACAACCCCCTCCGACGTGAACAACTTTTATTAAGTGTGTTAACCCTTTAATTGTTTACAGGGGTTAAAACAAAATCGGATACAAATTTGAAAGTAAATTTTTTTTTTGGCTAAATTAATCTGTTTTTCAAAAAATGTCATTCTCGTGGACAAAATACCAAAACGCTCCACAAAATTTGATAACCCAATTCTTTCAGTGATATTCCCCCATATGTGGTTGGCAACCTGCTGTTGGGCCACTCCAGGGCATCAAGGGAGCCTGCGCCATTCAGCAGCACATTATGCATTGTCAATTTTTTATTGGCTATGCTTTAATTTTTTGGCAATTTGCATATAATGGCTTATTTTCTGTGACATGAGATGCACTTTTAACAATACTTTCATATTAAGTTGGTCATGAGCTATTGTGAGATTTTTATTAACTCTTGAATGTAATGGGTGAAAAGACAATGGTCATTTTGGTTTACTTTTCCTTTCGTATTTTTTGGGGGTCGTACACCGTACACTAAAACTACTATATTATCTTTATTCTATAGGTCACTACGATTAATGGTGATCTCATTTATATAGTTTTTTTTCATTTATTTTTACAATTTTACTGGATAAAAACTAATATAGAGGAAATCTCATTTGTTTTGCATCGCCATCTTTTCTGAGACTAACTTTAATATTTTTGGTTGACCAGAGCTAGTTTAGAAGGGCTTATTTTTTACGTGTTGAGTTGTTCTTTTCAGTGGTACCATTTTTGGCGCACATAATTTTTTTTATCAACTTTTTTAGAACATTTTTGTGAAGAGATTTAATGAAAATGTACATTTTTGCGTGTTTTTCCGGGTTTGTTTTTACGTAAACGAAACGGTCGTTCAATATTGTTTCTGAGTTATTGTATGGATTGTTTACGGACTCGGCGATACCAAATATGTGGGGTTTTTTTTCACTTATATTGCATGTGTATATGAATTTTGTGTTTTAAGGGGGACCTACACTTTATTTAATTAATTATTTTTATTAAACAATTATTTTATGTAATGTTTTTAACAATTTTTTTTTATTAACTTTTACAGTTAGCTGAACAGTGATCCACTGTTCAAGCCTTCTTTCACATAAAACGTGTAATACAGATGTATTACCTGTGTAATGTACACACTGAGCATGCTGCGCATGCTCAGTGTGTTACAGCCGGGTCCTGTCAGAGAAGGCAGGAACCCGGCTACAGGAAGTAGAACGCGCAGCCCCCGCCCCGGGCACCGGCAGCCCCGGGCTGCGATCGTAGCAGCGTGACCCCCGGTAATCGCCGCGGTGGGTTCCGAGTTCTTCTGAAATGCCCCTTGCACACCTCCCCCCCGCCGCGGTCGCCGCTGACCGCGGCGTGCAAGGGGCATTTCAGTAAGAACTACCCCCGCTGCATTACCGGGGGGTCCGCTGCTCCGATCGCAGCCCCGGGGCTGCCGTGGCCCGGCGGCTTCTCTTTCCCTCCTTCCTGTAGCCGTCCTGTAGAATTCTTCTCCGATCGCGGGTGTTTAGAGGCAGGTGTCGGCTCTAAATATATAGCTGACACTGCATCTTCTCTGAGGCGCCGGCTCCGTTCAGGAGCCGGTGCCATAAGCATGACGTAATAGTACTGCATTTTGCGGAACGCAACTTCCCCGATGCATACTATTACGTCCAAATGTCGGGAAGGGGTTAAAGTGGTTTTAACCAACTCTGGAAACACATTTACTTAACTTACCTGAACGCTGGATGTTCACTGAAAGTTCAATGAAAGTGCAGCACACACTTGGTAAATAAGCCCCAACATCTTTACATTTCCTAATTATGCGACGAAAAATGTCTTCTCTAAGGCCTTGAAAATCCAAATGGTAATGAATGAGATATGAACATATTATTCCAAAAAATTTCTAGAGTCACCGTCCCCTTTTACTTAGCATTTGTATTGACAAAAACTTTCTTCTTAGTAAATAGAGAAAACAAGTTTAGAACTAAAAAACTGTAAATAAGTAGAAATATTCAACTTCTTTTCTAATTTTATTTAATGTTTGGCCCCTTATATGCAATACATTACGTACACTCATCCAAATGAGGTATATTTTTTGTATAAAGCTGCCAGTCATCTGTCATTGCTTATATGGAAAAAGAAGGTAAGGATGCATAATATTTAATGTATGCAGACAGATTTATGCTAATGTCATACAATCATATGTTATAGGAAAACAGGCATTCAGGCATTCTGCGGAGAATGAAACAATCTTTTTTGGCCAGATTCTTTTAAAACAAGGACGTGTATCAATCCTGAAGATATTAAGCAGAGACAGATTGAGTTTAAGATATTAAATTAGGCTTATTGAGCCAATATTCCTGAGCTCTTCTGGCATTACTGCCAGGCAATAAGCTTTATTTTTGCTTTGAAAGACTGTTGCAGTAAATATTGACTGTATTAAAGTATTTCTTAAATTCTCTTTGGAATTGTGTTCTACAATTTAATAACAGTAATTAACCCCTTACCACTGAAGTTTTCAACCTTCCCACTAGTCATAATCTTAGAATCTGACGTTCACTTAATGCTTTAACATATCCATTTGATTTGAAAAATGTTATCTTGTGACAAATTTACTATTTTGGGTGCAAGCATGACTGTCACATCGGAGAGCATTCCCTGAAAGTCACAGCCCTATGTATTAAAATGCGCGCAGCTGTAAGTAATTAATGGGTAGACGGCAACTAAGGCAGTCGTGCCCCATACAAATTCTGACATCAAGAGATTTGTCGCCAGAAGCTTACATTGACTGCGCCTACTTTTGCTCTGACCATTTTTTTTTCCTGTCTATTGTGCGCCAAAATGCGGCCTAAATGTGACAAAAACACATAAATGTACGGATATGTGGAAATTAGGTCACTCCCATTGCGCCCAAAAAGACAGAGGATCGGTATAGTCGGAAACATCTATTCTTTCTTGCGCAAACTCATTATAAATTATCTGCAACAATTATGCGCCCCAAAACAAAAACGAAAGATCCCAGCATTTTTTAGGTGCGATAACGATAATACATCTGTCCCATAGTATTGTACCTGGAATTGAAACATCTGGGTGAATAAATCGTTATTTATTTTATGAAAAAACTGAAATTTGCAAAACATTTGACAAATTTTCCAATTTTTAAATTCTACTACATTTCGGCTTTTTTAGGCAAGTGGTGAAACATCATAAAAACTTATAACTGCCATTTCCTAAATGTCTGTTTTAATGTTGGCATCTTTTTTTAGAAGAATCATCCCTCTCATTTTTGTTAGATGTTCTAGGCTTTTTAAGGACTTACAAAACCCCCATAAATACCCTATTATATAAAAAACTAAACCCTGTAACCCACATGTAAACACTTGAGAATAGAATAACTAACCTGGCATATACGAATCACCAGCTCATTTGTCCGTTGATGGGTGAGTATCCTTCTTGCTTTGCATTATAAGTTTTTGGGGAGCATCTAGAAAACCATAAGGATCCACGTTTTTACTGAATATTGGAACTAGTTGCTGTATTGTATTGCAAATGTGACATGCTATGTTTGAACTATAGAGGTTCAACTATAATAACTAATTACATGAGACACACGCCTGCATTGCTCATACTTAACCTATTACTAATCAGATGTGTTAACTACATGTATTAATTTTACAGAATGCTTGTGAAAGTATAGAGAATAATTGAGGTGTTGTTTTCTAATACTGTTTCCTTATGCAATCTGAAAGAGGCTTCTGAAACTATATATGGCATCTTAAGAATGAATGAGAATACAGATACATGTTACTTTCATCTCCACACTCCTGAACGCAGGGTCTATTCTTGACTAACCCCTACTCTCATGCTTATCCCGTCCTTGCCCCCTGGCAACTCTGGTTCACTCTGTGTATTCCACTAAACTTCCTATTTCGTAAGAGTCTCCAATGATCGCCTCACTATTGATCCAAAAGTGACTATTTACTACCCCCATTCTGTATCGGATCTGTTGACAGTGTTCGATACTGTGGGACACCAATCCTCCTCCGAGGATGCTTCCTTAGCTAAGGACACTTGTACTACTCTCTCGTTTTCTATCTATATCTCTGACCTGCACTTTCATGTCTCCCTTTCTGGATCTTTTCTTCTGTTCCATCTTTCCTCTCCTTCATTGTCATGGTTCCTCAGGCGTCAGTCCTAGGTTCTCTTCTCCCTATACACGCTGCCCTCATTGGACAAACCATCAGCGATATTTGGTTCCCGTATCATCTCTATGCTGCTGATACCCAGCTGTATACCTCTGCATGTACATCCCCCTCCGTGTCTGTCCCTGTCTCAAACAGCATGCCTTCTCTCTTCTCTCTCTGTCTTGAATTTAATCTTTCTAAGACGTAACTATCTATTCTGAATAGACAATAACGAACTTCTTTCTCTTTCCCCCCGATCAACTAACCAAACCCAACCATGATTTTTCCATCTTTTGGGCTGTGGGATCACTTTAGCACAAGGGCAGCAGTCGCTACTGTCTGGGGTTGTGCTAGACTATGACCTCTCCTGTTTCCACAAATTTACTCGTTGGGTTATATATTGAAGCTACTCAATGGCAAGTGGCGCTTTTCATACTGATAATAAAGATATAACTATGTTGTTTGGTGGGTTAGTTCAGCTAATTTTTGTTTGTTATGTTTTTTTTCAAAGTAAATGGTGGAGATCTAAATAATTTATAGACTGTGGGTTTCAGAGAAGTTTAAAAATAATATTATAATTTTGTAACCAATTAATCGTAAAGGATGTCAGCAGAAATATACCTGATAAGCCCTACCAGTACTTTTGTGCAGCGCCGCTGAACACGTGCCAGATAATGTTTCTTTCACTGCCCAGGGTGGTGATTCATCCAGAAAACAACTTTGAACGTAGTTACATGTCTTCTATCTAAAAGTCAAGGTAGGAAGACTTTAACACTCGTGAATCTGAGCTTTTCCCTTCCTCAGAATGCCTCCTTCACTGTAATTGATGGTCCTTGCCTCAGAACATCAGTAGACGATCTCCTGAATCTGCTGCATGATGCCAGGTCAACAGTCGGAGATGTTCATGATGCAAGGAGAGCTTGACTGGCCCACTCTCTGACTTTATACAACCAGTTTCACTTTCCCTTCAAGTTGATTTTCTGGGTGATAGTAAGCTTGCTGGGCTATGAAAAAACTGGATCTTCAAGCGTGAAGCCGTTAGGCCATGTGGGTAATAATTGTGTATAACACTGGTAGTAGTTTAGCGGACGCAGTTTCCCTTTTAACTTTCTCAAGTTTCTTCAGCCCCTTCTAACAAACCATTTCTTTATTTAGGAATCTCATATTAGACCAGATCCAATTGCGCATGCCAGCTGCCCCTTAGTGAGTATGACAATAGAGAAATAACTTGGTTAATGACAGTCCTGTACTGAAATTTTATATGTAAATAATAAATGCAGTCATGATATGATCTTATTCAATGACTGGGGGCTATGTATGAAGTTTTATTATTTATGCATGTATGTATATTTTTTCATGAAGATGAATGTGATGATACATGGAGCCAAATTCATGAGCAAATTGTAGGTGTTAAAGGCTTTGTGTAGGCATCTACATTTTGTCAGGTCAAACCAAAGGGCAAAGGAATTGGTCTGTCTATAACATGTAAGTACAATTCATTTATAGTGGAAAGGGTGTATTAGTTTTAAAATGTGTTTACCCACTCCCTATTGCAGGCAGATTATATCAAGGGGGCAAGAGTGGAGAGGGGGGGCATTAATCTGCAGTAGCTCCTGACTGGCATTAAACCATTCTTAAAAATAACACTAATTTTCTTGAGTTTTTACTCTATTTCATGTGATTTTTTCATGCTTTTTTGTGCAATAATATCAGGACCCGAACATAATAGGCAAAGGCTTATTTATTGGTGATAGATACATGGGAATCTTTATGCAGGAGACGCCTAAACCTTAATTATTTCTTATCCAATTCGTGCTACACTGGAAGAATCTCTTTGAATCTATCTAAAGTAGGACTTCACGAATAAGATTAATGACACAATGATACATATAGACTAAGTTACCTTGCTAATACACCTTGACTCAGGGCCTTGCAAATTTCATTTCATTGAGCTTCATTAATGACAACATCTTGTGTCATCTTCAGAACTATATTTGATGCCCAAATTTGTGCAACTGCTTATTTTAATAATTACTATGTCTACACTTAACCCTAATGCTACTAAACATTGTTTTGCTCACTGCAACTGTCACTGGGAAACATAGCAGTCGTATTGGAGCTGTGATATGGCTTTGCAGGGAGCTAAGTGTCATGCGGTCGGTCCTCCAGGCTCACTCCCATAACGGCCTTATGGGCCATTAAAGTAGATTTTACAAGCTGTTCTTTGGTTTGGGAAAACCTACCAGAAAAGATCCTTAAGATAGAGTGGGGAAGTAAGAAGTTCTCTCAATGAGACTGTCATTAGGGTCGCCTTGTTGGTGTAGTGAAGATTTATAGCTATGGGACACACTTCATACTACTGGGATTCTGGGAATATTGCAAATAGGTTTTTCATTTATGGAATAAGTGAAAAAACAAACACTCTCTTTCAGCTACCTTGCAAGGCAGCTTGCATGACATCAAGCATTAACCCCGTTAATTGGCAATCCGTAAGGAGATATGCTTCTTCCAAGCCCTAAGTCAACAAGCCTCTCACTTATCCAAACCATCGCCCTATGCTGGTGGGGGATATCTTTTTCCATCCTGAAATAGATATATAGTTGGGGTCTTAATTCCAATAGCATTAGGTTTTCCCCTCAAGGGCCATGCTTGATTGTCAAGGATCTGCCTTATGAGGTACCTAAAAGGCCTTCTTCTGCAATAAAGGCTCTTGAAAGGGCAGGCCCCCGCTCAACACCTCAAGGATGTCAAGGAGGTCATTTGCACTTCATTTAACACCTTGGAAACATACTTTTCATATTTCCAAATCTCCTATTGGAAAGGCGGCCTTAATTCATAGTCTTTGTAAGGAGAACTCGAATTCACTTCCCCACTGCTGTCCCAAGTATGCTTGAAAAGGATAACTAAAAGATACATAGGAAAAAAAAGTTTCATATTTATAACCTCACTGTATATAAAAAGTTTGCGTAGCAGTTTCTTCTGTCATAACCCGCTTCATGTTTATATATGACTCATCTAAGAATGTACGCACGCCACGTACTCTAAACTCTTTGTAGTTGTTCAACAGTTAATGGATCAGGTTAATTTGGCCCAAATACTGATGATATAAACTTGTTTAAAAATTTTGGCTGTAATCCATGTAGTATCTGTTGACATTACTTCTCTATATGTGATCTAGTTTTATAGTTTTGATATATGAATAATAACTTGAGTTTATCTGCGTGTTTTAAATAATCAATACAGCCCTATCCCGTGACCCACATTAATTCTAGCATGCTGTATTTGTGATTACCATTCTAGATTTCATATTAGCTATTTATTCTGGCCAGAACTCATATACTGTGCCCCCCGGCCGTCTGAAAGTTCACCCCCAAGTTAACCACTTTTCTCCGAACCTTAATCATATTTCCAATACATTTCAGCATTAGGTTTCATTACATTTGATGAACTGACTCAGAAAGTGCCACCAGAGAGCTGGCAAAAATATGGAACAGTTTTTATACCGCCTAATTTCCAGCTCAGAAAATGTTGTTGTTCATATGCAAGTAAAATTATACTTCAAAGCAATTACTTGGCATGCAAACCATGATAGCAGTGGAAAATTACTTTTTGCTATTTCAAAAAATATTCACAATGCACAGTAAGTCTTCAGTACACTGAACAAGTTCATCCCTCACAATGTGTATCATAATTGTTGTAAAATCAGAACAGACTTCAATACCACATACAAATTATCTATTATATATCTAATATTCCTAGTAAACAGTACAACACTTGACAGTATAAAAAAAAAACTTTTGCCCTGCTCTGCACTAATCAAAAGAAGTACTTCCCCTCCATCGAGCTATCTGGAGTTTCTAAGACCTTGAATGCTAGCAGTTGTCTTTCTCCCCTATTTTGCTGTCTTTGTTTGGTTTTGTTGCCATGGAAATCCATAGCTAGACTTATAGTACAAGAAAGAGAGATGGTTGTGGAAGAAAAAATGCTTTTTTTTTTGAAGGGGTTACTGAATACATGCACGCCTCATCATGATCAGCCGCTTGTTTGCAATCATAGGAAGTGCATGCACCGTATGTGAGGCACACACATGATGTTGGCAAGTCGGACTGACGTAATGGTTTTTTTGCAACAGGAAACCTCCGGGTAGCTGAAGCTACAGAGTACGTAAAAGAGTGAAGATACCCTGCAAGGGGTGTCAAAGAGGTGAGTACAGTTTTTTTTTTTCATAAACTTGAGTATACCAGAGTTAGGGGTTTTTTTTTACGTCAATTTTTTTTGTGCTGAGAAAATCTCGGTCTTATCCTCAAGTATTTATGGTCCATACCAGGAATGAATGTGGCAGAGACTGTTTGTTGTAGTTTGTAAGTTGAAATATAGAGGAAATGTTGATGTATGGAAGTTTTGAATGCACATCCATAAGACAATTACCTCAGCTCCCCATCAGTTTAGTAAATGATATAGATCATGCACCCAACAGCATAGTGTATTCAGTTCGCAACCTTTTTATAGCTTCATATGTATAGCTTTCAATAGAGTAAATGGCAAAAAAATACAATGACAATCAGTGATGAATAAAAAAAACTGTTTTTGGGGAAGGTCCCCACAGAGAAATGGTCCGTTTGGAGAGTTTCATAGTGCGTTAACCACGTGCATATACGCACATGACTTTTAAAATGTCTCGAACAGGCTGCAAAGAGGCCATTGACTGATTGTTGAACATATTTAATATATCTTTTCTTTGTGATGGTAGTATAATCACTGTATGTGGCAGATGGCCTGCTGCAGTCCTCTCCCCTGCCTTGCTCTGGCCATAGATCTATGTACATACCTTAGCAAAGTTAAACACTATATTAATGTGTCTGATTGGGCATATGAGGTTTCGTGTACACATTCCTGAAAGCCCTTGAAATAGCCACAATGAGAATGCTAGTTGATCAGACATTGCATAGAATTCGAAACAGTCTATGTAATTGTGGTATCAACCAGGACAATGCTGCACGACGAGTCCCTCACCAGTAAAGTGCACATAGTACAGACTGCAACTCGGTTTTGAATAAAATGTGGGCCGTGTATGTTCTTTTATTATTTTATACTAACAACTGTGTAGTAACCTATTTATGTTATTTGTGTTTCATTCCATTTTTATTTGATTTTTATCTCTTTATGCATAGCATGTAATATCTTGGGAATCCAACACGCTATATTTGGAACGCCCTTTTATTGTTTTTGACACTGTTCTAGTGCTAATTTTGTTGAGAACACTAAAAACCAGAAATTGACGTAATAACCAGCTCAAATAGGACAACACCCCTCAGATGTTTCTTTTCTCATGACTCATAATATCTTCACACACATGCTATGCATAAAGCTGCGCCTTCCTACCTCTCCTCTCTATCTGGATCTATCACCAAATCTGTACTCTTCGATCTGGCAGTGAACTAGACTTGATCTAAAAACTGGCTGAAGGAGACGTAATCCAGAGAGTTGGGGTCAATGATTCTCTAACTCGGTAATGGTCACCAGTTATGATTGGTGTACCACCACGGGTTCTGTGTCTTGGCCCACTACTATTCTTCATTATTTTTAATGATAGTAGAGTGGAAGGTAATGAGCACGGTGTCTATTTTTTTACTGATGACACCAACTTGTGTAGTATAATACAGTCTATTGGAGGATGTCCAAGACTGCGTGGTGACTTGGACAAACTGAGTGTTTGGTCATCCACTTGGCAATGAGGTTCAATGTGGATAAATGTAACTTAATGCAATCTGGGTCCAATAATCCAAAAGGCAATATGTCCCTTGGGGGAGTAAATCTGGGAGAGTCCCCTTTTCTTGATAAGGACCTGGAGGTCATAGTATCAAAGTATATAAAATCAATGTAATCATAGTAATATAAATAACCAGCATCCAATGTTCATCAGCAGCTGCCTCTAAGACGACAGAACTGTCATGTAGCAAAAGTGGCATGGACTCTCAAGATGGGGATATAATATTACCACAGCAGCAGAGACTTCAAAAGAAAGGGCCAGATGCCTTTTTACATCTAGGCCTAAATAACATTGATGGTTATGTTAATAGAATTCCCTTCCTCATTCACCCCTTCCTTTCCTATGGGTTGAACTTTATGGACATGTTTTCTTTTTTCAAAAACTATATACTAAATGAATACCCAACCTCCAAAGCTTTTAAACATGCTCTTAAAGCCCACTCCTTTAGGAAAGCCATCACTATCCCTACTCATGATCAAGTTCAACCTCGCATTAACCCATCCTGTATCCTCTCCAGTCCTGTTACCGGCTCTGCTTCTGAGCCGTGCATTCACTAGATGAACATGTACGTCAGTATGGTGCGTCAGTATACCACATTTCCTGATGTCATTTCGTCCAATTTTGTTTTTCATTGAAGGGTGTATTCCAAGCAAATTTTCTTTTAGAGAACTAAATCATAATATATTGCACAACTATTATAGATACTACCCATTGTAACTTGTCCCATAAGATTAATGCTGTGGGGAAGTAAGCTTTAGTAAGTTCTTTTAGCAGCTTTTTTAGAGTAAGATTTTTTTTACATAAAGCTCCAAACTTCTACGTTTACAGGGGCAACTATAACACAATCCTGATGAGGGGAGATTCTAGGTGCTATGTTAAGATACACAGCCCGTTGAAGTAAGTTTTCCATGATTTCTATACAAGTGCTATCTGCACATGATAATGCAAAATAAGGATGGTTTTAGACCATAATGCATTCACAAAGCTGTTTTAAGCTTATTTACAAAAACATCACTTATCCTCTGGCGAATGTAGAAAAGTAGTATCCCTAAAAAATAATGTACTTTTAAAATGAACTCGGGACTCTGTTGTTCTAGGGGGGGGGGTTTTTTGGGCCCCAAAACAGTTGGAATATGAGCCTGTTCGAAGAGCAAAATGGAGGAGTATCTGCGGGAGACATTGCTTAACATTTTAGAAGTACATGTACCAAACTAAGGTTACGATGATGCTGTATAATGTTTAACATATGTTGATCAGAAGGTGTGTTCATGGTGACAAAATCCACAAAAGTGTATTTTTCCAACTTTTAGCTACTGTCTAACTTATTCTAGACAAAACATGTAGTTAATAAAACTATCTTAAAATTAAGGAAATCTAACCATCAAAATCAGAATCAACATGGATAACCAGGGAAAATAATCCAGGCAATGTGATGCATCTAGTAAATTTTCTGATTTTGTTAGCCATCCGATGTAAATACAATTATTTTTACTTTGCAAGAGCCTGGGGGCTCCGTTGGGTGTTTCTAGAGCCCCATCACAGATGTTACATGAGCAGAACATGTCTCCCCCTTCCCCTTCTTTCCCCCTCTCCCTCCATCCCCCTACCCTGTGTATCTAGCAAGCAGCAGGGGGAGGAGAGACCTGTACTATTCTCTTGGTACAAGCAGGTGAAAAGATCAGAGGGGCTCTGGAAACACCCACCAGACCCTTCAGCTTGTTAGCATACTTTAAGTAAATAAAAAAGATTGATTTTGCAGGAAGAAGGTGATGGATATAACAGATATAAAAGATTACCTCCAAAAGTCCATCGCCTGTATCTATGAGTTAAGTGTCCCTGCTTATCATGATGGTTTTTGATGATAGATTTTCACGTGTATGTGAAAAAAAAATTTAAATTGTTATGAATGTAAAGCCGTTCCAACATATGTCATTTGACTAGAATAAAATGAATAGAAATAGAAATTGAAGAATAGCCTAAAAACATCCAAAACCTGGACCTGATTCAGTACCTAATAACCCTTGTCATAAAAGGTTGGGCCTGAGGAATATAGTATGGCCAAAACCACAACACCATCAGAGGTTCGTGCTTATAGCAAATGTACAAACTACTATACTGGCCACTTGTGTTTTACAATACTAAGTACAAAACAGGTTTGTCTAAGATTTTCCAACCAACCTTTGAGTAACCTATGTTGTGGTTTTTAGCACATTAGTAAAAGCGAGAAAATATAATTAGCTCTTTCTTTTCTGTTCACATAGTAACTTGCTGTTTGTATAAGGGAACTTTAACAATTCGCCTGAACTGCCATAGAAATATATAACTAAAGACTATTTTTCCAAGCAGTTTTTCTGATAAGAGCTATTTACATGTATAGTATATGGCTGCTTTGATATCACCAGTGAAAATGTTGGATTTGCTGCTTTCGTGAGTTATTCCTCTGATCTTGGTGCAAAGCCTAAAAATCTGTCACCTCTCCTTAGTAGGTTTATATTTCTTTCATGCCTGTCATCATCACTGCAGCTTTTACTGAATGGTCACTCATTTCATCGTGCCTGCCATATGTTTCCCCCCTGCTCCTTGTAGTGCAAAGTAGTGATTGTAATGTTGGTCTGGGAATGAAGTCCAATTGAAAGTATCGGTTACACTCGCCTTATAATAAACCATCATAAAAGGCTTTACTAGTGGAGACAAAGCTTCGTAATCTGTTTCCTAAGCAAACACCAACTATTCACGCGCTATCAATTATTATTGCCTTCCAACTCTGAGGCTTTGCCATAAACACTAAAAGTGTCTGGCAAATGATTTTACCAAATTAGTGCTTCCCCCCAGTCTCCTCCAAAATCTTCCGCTGCTATTCGTACAGAAGACTCTTAAAATGGGAGTAAATGACAGAAATAAATGTACGTTGTATTATAAAGAATAAAAGAAGAGCAATCGCCTCATTGGTTATACTATATAAAAAG
This sequence comes from Engystomops pustulosus, assembly GCA_019512145.1. Taxonomy (NCBI): domain Eukaryota; kingdom Metazoa; phylum Chordata; class Amphibia; order Anura; family Leptodactylidae; genus Engystomops; species Engystomops pustulosus. The sequence goes on along the minus strand of CM033641.1, from coordinate 208,963,761 downwards.
TGATTGGTGAGAATTCTGGTAAAACGTTGTCAATATAGAAAAAAATTAACCAATAATATATCATTTATAGTTTTTCAACATTGTTGATTGAATTGACTAATCATTTATGGTCCACGTACCCATAGTTTTCATAGAATAACCTGCAATAGACCCTGCAGGAGGTTGTATATTGCCTGAGTCAATCAGGACCCCCTTGGTTCCCCACTCTACTAGGAAAAGTTCAAAGAGTAAAAAGATTAAGATAAAAAAAAATTGAAAGTTTTAAATTACACTAGGATGAGGATAAAAATGAACATAATGAGAAACATATGAGTCATCCCTAGTGAAGTGAACCTTGTGAAAACTAAATAAGGCCAAATATCATGATCTCCATTTTTCACAAATTCACTAGCCATAAAGAATTGAAAAAAAGTGATCGATAGGTCAAACATTTTGCACAATGGTAATAAACCCTGTGAAAAACAGTTTTTTGTCTATTAAACTGAACTAGGAATTTTTTGCAGTTCCGTATCACGTCCCTTAAGTTATTAAATGGTTTTACTAGTCAGTTTAATTTTTGCCCCACGAAAATAAGAACTCATACCTTCTGTAAAATAAATAGAAATAAACACTATGGGTTTTGGAAGGAAGAAATAAAAAACAGAACCCTAAAAACCAGACCAAGGTTTAATTGGGCAAGGGTGTAAATAAATCTGCTATTACAGGTATATTTAAGGCTTTTTGCCTAAAGTTCACTATCTTTAAAAAATATTAAAGGGGTATTCTCCATTTGGCAATTAGGTTATTGTTTGTATGATAAACAGTTATATAATTTTCCAATATACTTTCTGTATCAGTTGCTCACAGTTCTAAATATCTCTGCACGCTGTCCTTCTATAGAAAGCTTCAATGTTTACTTCTAGGGAACAAAAATCTGACCATGGTCACACAGGTGCACAGATCTTTAGTATCATAGAGAATAATCAGAGCTGTATGGTGTAACGAGCCGTGCACCTGTGTGACCATGGACAGATTTTTGTCTCCTTAAATAAACAGAGAGAGCTTTCATTGAATGACTAGCAAGCAGAGATCTAGAAAACGGTCAAAGCAATTGATACAGAAAGTATTGTAGAAATACAGTTAAAAATTAACTATTCATTATCAAACAATAACATTTTATTTAAACTGAAATGGGAATTTCCTTTAACACAATTTAAAAAAATAGTAATTCTTACAGCATTTTTCTATACATGCTCAAATTATACCACACATTGTGTAATATATATAGTAGTAGTACGTCATTCGTGTGTGTTCTATATTATACTTATATCCTACATTCATTATATATATATATATATATATACTATACTTATAGATATATATATTATATCCTTGTTTAGATACTATTGACATGTTTCTAATATTATTGGTTAATTTTTTTCTATATTGACAACGTTTTCCAGAAATTTTTCGCCCACATCACCCTCCATGCATGCTCTGTTCATCTCAAACTTCCCTGGATGGGTAACTATGTACCTCTGATCAAACTATTTCTCACAGAGTGTGCCTCTTGTTCCTATAGCATCATATGCTTATTGTTTAGAAGGGAAATCACATATGTTTATCTCAAATTCTCTTTATGTAATGTTTCAAATTCCCATTTAATCATTACTTCTGATAGGAACTTTTGGACAACATTCCCATCGTCCATTTGGGTGATGTGTTGTGTATGGATCTATTGTGATCTCAATACATGGGTCTAAGATATATGTATGTATGTACTTTTTAGGTGCTTTTATATGTTTGTTATGTGTGGTGTCAATAGTTAATAAAGATTTGTAAAATTTTTTGGCCTATACACACTTCTCTTGGTTTTTCTTGCATGTTTCGTTTTCCAGAAATTCTCACCAATCCCTTTTTATATAGTATAAACCAATGCAGGCGATTGCTCTTCTTTTTTAATCTTTATACATACAACGTTACATTTTATTTCTGTCATTTCTCCTTTTAAGAGTCTTCTGTTACGAATAGCAGCGGAAGCATTTTAGGAGGAAGCACGGTAAAATCATTTGCAGAAACTTTTTAGGTTTATGGCAAAGCCTTCAGAGTTGGAAGGCAATAAATAATTGTATAGCGCGCTAATAAGTTGGCTGTCTGCTTGGGAAACAGATTACGAATAGAGATGAGCGAGCACTAAAATGCTCGGGTACTCGTTATTCGAGACGAACTTTTCCCGATGCTCGAGTGCTCGTTTCGAGTAACGAGCCCATCGCTTTCCCTGACCAGCAGCAGCTCTCTCCCTAGCGGCATCCAGACAGAGAATGATCCGAGCAGCGCGGGCAGCGGCTAGTCTATCCCAGGGTCACCTGATCTGGCCAGCCAACCACTGCTATCGACGTGTAAGGGTACCACGTCATGCTGGGTGGAGTGCAGAGTCTCCTGGCTTGTGATTGGCTCTGTTTCTGGCCGCCAAAAAGCAAAACGGCGGGAGCTGCCATTTTCTCGAGCGGGCGAAATACTCGTCCGAGCAACGAGCAGTTACGAGTACGCTAATGCTCGATCGAGCATCAAGCTCGGACGAGTATGTTCGCTCATCTCTAATTACGAAGCTTTGTTCTCCACTAGTAAAGGCCTTTTATGTTGGTTATTATAAGGCAGAGTGTAACCAGATACATTCAATTGGCTTCTTCCCAGACCAACATTACAATCAATACTTTGCACTACAAGGAGCAGTGGGGAAACATATGTCAGGCACAGAGAAATGAGTGACCATTCAGTAAAAGCTGCAGTGATGATGACAGGCTGATAAAGAAATATAACCCTACTAAGAGAGTGACAGATTTTAAGGCTTTGCACCAAGATCAGAGGAAATAACTCAGAAAGCAGCAAATCAACATTTTCCTGGTGATATCAAAGCTAAGCATATACTTTACACTGTAAATAGCTCTTATCAGAAAACTGCTTGGAAAAATAAGCTTTAGTTATATATTTCTATGGCAGTGCAGGCGAATTTTAAAATTCCTTATACAACAGCAAGTTACTATGTAACAGAAAAGAAAGCAGCTAATTTATATTCTGCTTTACTAATGTGCTAAAAACCACAAATAGGTTCTCAAAGGTTGGTCTGGAAAATCTTAGACAAACCTGTGTACTTAGTATGTAAACACAAGTGGCAGATATAGTAGTTGGTACATTTTGCCATAAGCATCGACCTCTGCTGGTGTTGTGGTTTTTGGCCGATACTATTATTCCTCAGCTCAACCCTTTTTATGACCAAGGGTTATTGGTACCTGAATCCAGGTCCAGTTTTGGAGTTCTTTTTAGGCTATTCTTCAATTTCTATTCTATTCATTTCTATTCTATTCAAATGACATTATGTTTGGAACGGCTTTACATTTCATAACAATTTAAATTTTTTTTTCACATACACGTGAAAATCTATCATCAAAATCCATCATGATAAGCCAGGGACACTTACTCATAGATCCAGGCGCTGTGACTGCGGTAATCTTCTTATATCTGTTATCCATCACCTTCTTCCTGCTAAAATCAACTTTTAAAGTTATGCTAACAAGCCTGAAGGGTTCTGGTGGGTGTTTCCAGAGCCCCTCAGTGATATCTTTTCACCTGTTGTTACAATGAGAAGTACAGGTCTCTCCTCCCCCTGCTGCTGCTAGATTACACAGGTAGGGGGAGGAGGGAGAAAGAAGGGGAAGGGGGAGACATGTTCTGCTCATTGTAACAATCTGTGATGGGGCTCTAGACACATCCAACAGAGCCCCTCAGGCTATTTAGCATAAATGTAAAAAATGTATTTTACAAGGATGGCTAACAAAAATCAGAAAATTACTAGAGTCACATTGCCTGGATCTATTTTCCCTGGTTTATCCATGCTTGATTTTGATGGTAGATTTCCTTTAATTTTATAGTATAGCTTTATTAACTACATGTTTTTGTTAGAATAATTAGACAAGTAGCTAAAAGTTGGAAAAATACACTTTTTGGCATTTTTCCCATGAACACACCTTTATCAACATATGTAAAACATATATACAGCATCATCCATAACCCTTAGTGTACATGTACTTCTAAAACTGTAAGCAATGTCTCCCTGCAGATACTCCTCCATTTTGCTCTTCGAACAGCTCTATCTTCCTAACTGTGGCACCTAGAAACACAGTTCCAGTGTCATTTTAAAGTATCCATTATTTTTTAGGGATACTACTTTTTACATTCTCCAGAGGATAAGTTGATGTTGTAAATAAGCTTTAACAGCTTTGTGAATGCATTATGGTTATAAACATCCTTATTTTGCATATCCTGTGCAGATAGCACTTGTATAGACATCATGGAAAGAGCTTACTTCAAACGGCTGTGTATTCTTAACCATAGCACCTAGAATCTCCCCTCATCAGGATTGTGTTTATAGTTGCCCCTGTTAAAGTTAGAGTTTGGAGCTTTATGTAAAAAAAATCTTACTAAAAAAAGCTTGCTAAAAGAACTTAATAAAGCTTACTTCCCACAGCATTAATCTTCTGGGACAAGTACAATGGGTAGTATCTATAAATGTGTGCATTTATAATTATGATTTAGTTCTCATAAAAAGAAATTTGCTTTGGAATTAACCCCTTAATGCAATTGGACGAACATGTACATCAGGAAATGTGGTCTACTGCCGCATCCTGACGTACATGTTCATCTTAGTGAATGCACAGGCTCAGAAGCAGAGCCGGATAACAGACTGGAGGAGGATACAGGATGGGTTAATAGCGAGAGTTGAACTTTCATGCAGTTATGGATAGTGATTGGCTTTCCTAAAGTGATGGGCTTTAAGAGCATGTTTAAAGCTTTGGAGGTTGGGTATTCATAGTATCATAGTTGAAAAAAGAAACATGTCCATCAAGTTCAACCAAGGAAAGGAAGGGGTTGGATGAGGAAGGGAATTCTATATAACATAACCATCAATGTTATTTAGGTGTAAAAAGGCATCTAGGCCCTTCTTGAAGCTCTCTGCTGTGGTAATATTATATCCCCATCTTGAGAGTCCACACCACTTTTGATACATGATAAGTTCTTGTCGTCTTTAGAGGCAGCTGATTGACATTGGATGCTGTTATTTTATATACTATGATTTACTATGATTTTATATACTTTGATTTACTATGACCTCCAGGTCCTTCTCAGCAAGGGACTCTCCCAGATTTACTCCCCCAAGGACATATTTTGCCTTTGGATTATTGGCACCCAGATGCATTACGTTACATTTATCCACATTGAACCTCATTAGCCAAGTGGATGACCAAACACTCAGTTTGTCCAAGTCACCACGCAGTCTATGGACATCCTCCATAGACTGTATTATACTACACAAGTTGGTGTCATCAGTAAAAATAGACACCGTGCTATTACTTCCTACCTCTATATCATTAATAAATATATGAAATAGTAGTGGGCCAAGCACAGAACCCTGGGGTACACCACTCATAACTGGTGACCATTCCGAGTAGGAATCATTGACCCCAACTCTCTGGATACGTTCCTTCAGCCAGTTTTAGATCAGTCTAAGATCACTGGCAGATCGAAGAGTACAGATTTGGTGATAGATCCAGATAAGAGAGGAGAGGTAGGAAGGCGCAGCTTTATGCATAGCATTGTGTGTGAAGATGATTATGGTCATGAAAGAAACATCTGGAAGGTGTTGTCCTATTTGAGTGGTTTATTATGTCAATTTCTGTTTTTAGGTTCTCAAACAATAGCACTAGAAAGTGTCAAAACAATACCAAGTGCGTTCAAATATAGCTGTGTTGGATTCACAAGATATTACAATGCTATTGCCATAAAGAGATAAAATCAAATAAAACTGACTGAAAACAAATAACATAAATAGTACTACACAGTTGTTAGATAAATAATAAAAGAACATACACTGGCCCACATTTATCAAAACGAGTGCAGTCTGTACTATGTGCACTTTACCTGTGGAGTGTGCAGATTTCCTGGTTGTCACATCAACTATGGGCAATGATGCACAAACCCAGCCAATCAGGACACATAATTAGTGTTACTGTATGTACAGGAAGGTGTTGTCCTATTTGAGTGGTTTATTATGTCAATTTCTGTTTTTAGGTTCTCAAACAATAGCACTAGAAAGTGTCAAAACAATACCAAGTGCATTCAAATATAGCTGTGTTGGATTCACAAGATATTACAATGCTATTGCCATAAAGAGATAAAATCAAATAAAACTGACTGAAAACAAATAACATAAATAGTACTACGCAGTTGTTAGATAAATAATAAAAGAACATACACTGGCCCACATTTATCAAAACGAGTGCAGTCTGTACTATGTGCACTTTACCTGTGGAGTGTGCAGATTTCCTGGTTGTCACATCAACTATGGGCAATGATGTCAATAGCACTCAGGGCATTCACGTGAATGTGCACAAACCCAGCCAATCAGGACACATAATTAGTGTTACTGTATGTACAGAGATCTAGTGCAGAGCAAGGCAGGGGAGACTGCAGCAGAGCTCTGCATCATACAGTAATCTACTACATCACAAAGAAAAAGATATATTAAAATATGTCCAACAATCAGTCAAATTTCCTCTTTGCAGCTGTTCAGATGCATTTAAAAGTCATGTGTTAATGCCACGTGTTAACGCACTATGAAACCTCTCCAAAGGACCATTTCTCTGTGAGGACTTCCTCCCCAAAACACAGTTTTTTTATTCAATCACTGATTTATTTATTTTTTCGCCATTTTACTCTATGAAAGCTATAATGAAGCTATAAAGAGGTTGCAATGTATATACACTATGCTGTGTGTGCATGATCTGATATCATTTACTAGAACTGATGGGGAGCCTGAGCTATGTCTTTATTTTTGCATTCAAACTTCCATACATACACATTTCTACTATATTCCAACTTACAAACACAAACAGCTCTGCCACATTCCATTCCTGGTATGACCATAAATACTTGAGTATAAGCCGAGTTTTTCAGCACAAAAAATTTGCTGAAAAACCCTAACTCTGCTTATACTCAAGTTTATGAAAAAAAACTCTGTACTCACCTTTTTGACACCCCCTGCAGGTCTTCCTCTTTCTTCGTCTCTGTCTTCAGCTCCCCGGGCGGTCCTGTTGCAAAAACCTTTACGTCAGCCGCTTGCCAACATCATAGTGTGTGCCCCACCATCGGTGCACACTATGATGTCAACAAGCGGCTGATCATGAGCCTGCATGTATTAGTAACCCCTCTCAAAAGCATCCACCCACTCTCCTCTTCTTTACTAAGTCTAGCTATGGATTTCCATGGCAACAAACCAAACAAAGACAGCAAAAGGGAGAAAGCAACTGCTAGCTTCAAGTTAGAAACTCCAGATAGCTCATGGGAATTACTTCTTTTGACTTAGTGCAGAGCAAGGCAAAAGTTTTTATACATTACAGTTGTACTTTTACTAGAATATTAATATATAATAGATATTTTGTATGTGGTATTGATAGTTCTGTATTTTACAACCACTGTATATTACCATTGTTGGAGAGACTTGTTCATGTCCTGAAGACTTACTGTGCATTGCTGAATATTTTTTGAAATAGCAAAAGTAATTTTCACTGCTATCATGGTTGCATGCCAAGTAATTCTGCTTTAGAAGTAATTTTACTTGCATGAACAACAACATCTTTCTGAGCTGGAAATTAGGCGTAAAAACTGTTCAATTTTTGCCAGCTCTTTGGCACTTTCTGATCTAGGTTCATCACATGTAATGAAACCTAATGCTGTAATGTATTGAAATAATGATTATGGTTCAGGAAAAGTGTCCTCTGGGGCCTGAACTGTCAAGACGGCCCGGGGCACCAGTATATGAGTTGCTGGCAGAATAAATAGCTAATCTGAAATCTAGAATGGTAATCACAAATACAGCATGCTAGAATTAATGTGGGTCACGGGATAGGGCTATTTGATTATAAAACACGCAGATAAACTCAGTTATTCATAAAACTATAAAACTAGATCACATATAGAGAATGTCAACAGATTACCTGGATTACAGCACAATTTTAAACAAGCTTTTATATCATAGTATTTGGCTAAATTAACCTGTATCATTAACTGTTGAACATACTACAAAGAGTTTAGAGTACTGGCTAGCGTCATTCTAGATGAGTCTATTATAAAATGACAGCGGGTATGACAGAAGAAACTGCTACTGCAAAACTTTTTATATACAGTTAGGTTATAAATGAAACATTTTTTTCCTATGTATTCTTTTATTATCTTTATCAAGCATACTTGACAGAGTGGGGAAGTAAGAGTTCTCCTTACAAAGACTATGAATTAAGGCCGCCTTTCCACTAGGAGATTCTGGAAAATATGAAAATATGTTTTCCAAGGTGTAAAATGGAGTGTAATACCTCCTTTTGCTACCTTGCCTTGGTGTTGAGGGGGCTGCCTTTCAAGGTAGCAAAAGAAGGCCCTTTTAGGTACCTCATAAGGCAGCTCCTTGACATCAAGCATGCCCTTGAGGAAGCCTAATGCTATTGTGATTAAGACCAAACCTATATATCTATTTCAGATGGAAAAGATACCCCACAGCATAGGGAATTGGTTTGGCTAAGTGAGAGGCTTTTGACTAGGGTTTGGAAGTAAGCATTCTCCTTACGGATTGCCAATTAAGGTAATGCTTGATGTCATGAAAGCTGCCTTGCAAGGTAGCTGAAAGAGGTGTTGTTTTCCTTATCCCATCCATGAAAACCTATTTGCATATATTCCCAGAATCCCATAGTGAAGTGTCAATAGCTATAAATCTCCACACACCTACAAGGCGACCTTAAATGACAGTCTTCATTAGGAGAACTCTTACTTCCCCACTCTATCTTACAGGACTTTTTCTGGTAGGTTTTCCCAAACCAACTGAACAGCTTGTAAAATCTATCTTTAAGGCCTCATTAAGGCCGTTATGGGGACCATGATCTGGTCGCATGATTTGCAAACATATCACAGCTCCAATAGACTGCTATGTTTCCCAGTGACAGTGCAGTGAGCAATAACAATTGTTTATGTAGATAAGGGTTTAATTGTAGAAATAATGTATTTAAACTAAGCAGTGCCACACATTTGGCATCAAATATAGTTCATGAAGTAGCTGACAAGATTGTTCATATAATGAAGCTAATGAATGAAATTTGCAAGGCCTGATTCAAGGTTAAGCAAGGTAACTTAGCTCTATGCTGTGTCATTAATTTATTCTGAAGTCCTACTTTAGATAGATCAAAAGATCTTCTCAGTGTAAGTAAGAAATTGGATAAGAATATACATTTAAGGTTTAAGGGTCTCCTGCATCAAAGATTCCCATTCATCTTATGACCAATAAATAAAGCATTTTGCCATTATGTTCTGGTCCTGATATTATGCACAAAAAAGCCATGAAAAAATACATGAAATAGAGTAAAACTCAAGAAAATCTAGTTATATTTTTTAAGAATGTTTAAGTGACAGTCAGGGCTACCAGATATTCCTTACTGCTGCCCTGAATATGCCTGCAATAGGGAGTTGGGTAACACATTTTAAATATAATACAACCCTTTCCACCTATAAATGAATTGTACTTTACATGTTATAGACATGCACAATCCTTTGCCTTTGTGTTTGACCTGACAAAATGTAGCATGCTACACAAAAGCATTTAACACTACACTTTGCTTCATGAATTTTGAATCCATGTATCATACCACATCATCTTCATGAAAAAAATCATACATACATGCATAAATATAAACTTCATCATAGCCCCCAGTCATTGAATAATATCATCATGACTGCATTTTATTATTTACATATATGTCATACTCACTAAGGGGCAAGCTGGCACATTGGATCTGGTCCTATATATGAGATTCCTAAATAAAGAAATGTTTGTTCAGAAGGGGGCTGAAGAAATCTTGTTTAAAGGGAACTGGCCTAAACTACTACCAGTATTATACCAAATTATACCACATGGTCTAACAGCTTCACGCCTTACAGATCATGTTTCTTTCATAGCCCAGCATAGTTCTATCACCCAGAAAATCAACTTTGAAGTGAAATGTAAACTGGTTGTATAAAGTCAAAGAGGTGGAGAGTCAAGCTCTCCTTGCCTCTGAACATCTCCGCCTGTGACTTGCATCATGCAGCAGACTTCAGGAGATCTGGTTACTGATGTCTCTGAGTGCAGGACCATCAATTACAGTGAAGGAGGCATTCTGAGACAGGGAAAGCTCAGATTCAGTGTTAAAGTCTTCCTCCTTGACTTTATAGAAGACATTTACACTTACTTCAAAGTTGTTTTTCTGAATGAATCCACCACCCTGGGCCGTGAAAGAAACATTATCTGGCACGTGTTCAGCTGCCTGACAAAATACTGGTAGTGGCTTATTAGGTATATTTCTGCTGACATCCCTTTAAGATAATTGGTTATAATAATTATACATATTATTTTTAAACTTCTCTGAAACCCACAGTCTATAAATTATTTAGATCTCACCATTTACTTTGAAAAAAAACATAACACACAAAAATTAGCTACTAACCCACCAACAACAATAGTTATATCTTTATATCAGTATGAAAAGCTGCCACTTGCCATTTGAGTATGGCTCAAATATATACCCAAGAGTCAAATTTGGTGAAAAGGAGAGGTCATAGTCTAGCACAACCCCAAGACAGTAGGCCTGCTGCCTTGGTGCTAAAGTGATCCCACAGACCAAGATGGAAAAAATCATGGTTGGGTTGGTTAGTAGATGGTGGAAAGAGAAGAAGTTCAGTCTATTGTCTATTCAGAATAGATAGTTCAGTCTTAGAAAGATTAAATTTCAAGAAGAGAGAAGGCATGATGTTTGAGACAGCCGACAGACAATGGCAGGGGTGATGTTGCATGCAGAAGTATACAGCTGGGTATCATCAGCATAGAGATGATACTGGAAACCAAATCTGCTGATGCTTTGTCCAATGAGGGCAGCGTATAGGGAGAAGAGAACCTAGGACTGAGCCCTGAGGAACCCTGACACTGAGAGGAAGATGAGAAGAGAAAGATCCAGAAAAGAAGACACTGAAAGTGCAGTCAGAGATATAGATAGAAAACCGAGAGAGTACAGTGTCCTTTAGGCTAATGGAGCATCCTGAGGAGGAGCTTGTTGTCCACAGTATCGAACACTGTCAACAGATCCAGAAGAATCGGGAGTAAATAGTCACTTTTGGATCAATCAGTGAGGAGATCATTGGAGACTTTAGAAAGAGCAGTTTCAGTGGAATACACAGAGCTGAAACCAGATTGCAGGGGGTCAAGGAGGGAGTAAGCTGAGAGAAAGCGGGTTAGTCAAGAATAGACCCTTGGTTCCAGGAGTTTGGAGATGAAAGTACATGTATCTGTATTTATATTCATCTTAAATGTTCCCATATTATAGCTCATGCAAGCCTCTTTTCAGATTAAGCAATAAGGACAGTATTTAGAAAACATACACTTTACAATTATTTCTTATACTTTCCCATAGACATTCTGTAATTAATTACATGTAGTTACACAATCTGATTAGTAATAGGTTTAAGTATGAGCAATGCAGGCTGTGTCTCATGTAATTAGTTATTATGTGAACCTCTTTTAGTTCAAACATAGCATGTCACATTTGCAATAAATACAGCAACTAGTTCCAATATTCAGGTAAAACGTGGATCCTTATGGTTTTCTAGATGCCTCCCCAAACCTTTATAATGCAAAGCAAGAAGGATACTCACCCATCACTGACAAATGAAGCTGGTGACTTCTTATATGCCTAGGATAGTTATTCTATTCTCAAGTTGTTTACATGTGGGTTTACAGGGGTTTAGTTTATATAATAGGGTAATTTATGGGGTTTTTGTAAGTCACTTAAAAAGCCTTATAACATCTAACAAAAATGAGAGGATTCTTTAAAAAACTATGCCAACATAAAACAGACATTAGGTAAATGTCAGTTATTACGTTTTTATGATGTTATCACCATCTGCCTAAAAAGCAGAAAATTTAGGATTTTAAAATTGGAAAATTTGTCAAATTTTTTGCCAAATTTCAGGTTTTTTCATAAATAAATAACAAATTTATCACCCAGATGTTTCAATTCCATGTACAATTACTATGGGACAGATGTATTATCGTCTCTGCACCTAAAAAATGCTGGGATCTTTTGTTTTTTGGGCGCAGAATTGTTGCTGATCATTTATAATGAGTTTGCGCAAGAAAGAATAAATGTTTCCGACTATCCCGACTCCTCCGTCTTTTTTTGGCGCAACAGGGAGTAACCTAACTTTCCACATTATCCGTCACATTTATGTGTATTTTGTCAGCATTTTAAGGCACAATTTTTGGCGCACAATAGACCTGGAAAAAAATGGTCAGAGCAAAGTTAAGGCGCAGTCCTTGTAAGCTTCTGGCGCACATCTCATTGATGTCAGAATTTTTATGGGGCACGACTGCTTAGTTCCGTCTACCCATTAATTACTTACAGCCGCGTGCCATTTTAATACATAGGGCTGTGCTTTCAGGAGACTGATCTCCGATGCTGACCGTCGTGCTTGCACCAAAATTAGTAAATTTTGTCACAAGATAACATTTTTCAAATCACATGGATATGTTAAAGCATTATAGTGACACGTCAGATTCTAAGATTATGAATTAGTCGGGAAGGTGAAAACTTCAGTGGTAAGGGGTTAATTACTGTTATTAAATTTTAGAACACAATTCCAAAGAGAATTTAAGAAATACTTTAATACAGTCATATTTACTGCATACAAGTCTTCAAGCAAAAAATAAAGCTTATTGCCTGGCAGTAATTTCAGAAGAGCTCAGAATATTGCTCACTAAGCCTAATAATATCTTAAACTCAATCTGTCTCCTGGTAATATCTTCATGGATTGTACAGTCCTGTTTTAAAATGAATCTGGCCAAAAAAGATTGTTTCATTCCTCCGCAGAATGCCTGAATGCCTAGTTTTCCTATAACATCTGATTGTATTGACATAAATCTGTCTGCATACACTAAATCTATGCATCACTTTACCTTCTTTTTCCATATAAGCAATGACAGATGACTGGCAGCTTTATACAACAAATATACCTCCATTTGGATGGGTGTAAACGTACTGTATTGCATATAAGGCCAAACATTAAATAAAATTAGAACAGAAGTTGAAAATTTCTACTTATTTACAGTTTTTTAGTTCTAAACTTGTTTTCTCTATTTACTAAGATGCTAAGTAAAAGGGGACGAATAATATGTTTCATATCTCATTCATTTACCATTTGGGTATTTTCAAGCTTAGAGCGAACATTTTTCTTCGCATAATTATTGGAATGTAAAGATGTTGGGGCTTATTTACCAAGTGTTGTGTGCTGCACTTTCATTGAACTTTCAGTGAACTCCAGCGTTCAGGTAAGTAAATGTGTCCCGTTGGTTAAAATACTTTAATATATGTGTGCCAAGATGTTTTTTTTGTATTAAAAACATTTGACAGGTTAAGGGAAAGTTGTCTTATCACAATTAGTCTGAGCAACTTAAAAGTCACGTTAGAGTCCCATTTAGGTGAATGGAGAAAAGGATGGATGAGTGTCCTGTCTACCTACCTGGGTTATACATAGTTACTTTAATCATCTAATACATCTCCTTATGAATTTTGGAGTTAGTAACTGTTATGATATTTTGTTTTTATTGTATTCTCCTATTTCTTGCATAAGTATTCTTGCATAACTATTGTAGGAAATTTCCTGAATTTTATGTTTTCATTTTCTGCAGGAGCTGGAGGGTGGTCTCCTCGTGTATCTAATAAGTACCAATGGCTTCAGATTGACCTAGGACAGAGGACTGAAATTACAGCTATTGCCACACAAGGCAAATATGGGAGCTCAGATTGGGTGACAAGCTATCTGCTGCTGTACAGTGACACTGGGAGGAACTGGAAGCAATACCATCAAGAGGAAGGCATTTGGGTAGGTTTTCCTAATAATAAACAAATACATTTCAATAACTACATCAGTACATCAACAATTCAATGCTTATGCTTCCCAGTGAAAAAGCAGACTGCACTTATACATTTTACAATAATATTGGTGAAATATGTGTAAAATCTTCAGACTTATATTTTAAATTGCTTTGTGTGAAGAGTGGAATAAAATAAAAGTGATGGCTAATGTTCCCTTCATTTAGGTAAGATCATAAAGTATACACTAGGAAGTATTTAAATGAATATGAAGCTGTTTTATTCACTAAAAAGATGCAGTTAGTATATTGAAATGTTGATATGCTTAAAGTGTTCTGTTACTCAAGTAAACACTTTCAGCTAAACTTGACTTTGGTAAATTTTACTTTGTGATATTATAGTGCATTTTTTACAGTGGGCCCCTTACCCCTAACCGTGGCCATCAACATTAACTCAAAAGACAAAAAATATTATTTAATATTATTAAATATTTATTTAATTTAATCCTCTTTGTTCCAAATTAGTTTAATTGTCCCACTATGATTCAGGATGATTCCCCCTTAAATATCACCTCCATTTTATATGCCCCCTGTTGTAGTAAGTGCCCTCTTATTGTCCTTTTATGTTTAATCCTACATTTCTAGTAAACATCCCCTAATTTTAGTAAAGATTCCCATTTTTACCCCCATTGTAAGGGTCCCTTAATTCTTAAGCCTCATACACAGGTATGTATCAGCCAGGAGCTTGCCACACAAACTGCGGCTAACTCACGACCCCAATGGGCACTTTCATGGTATGTTGAGGGATGGTGCATGCACCGCTCCTCATTGACTGGAACAAAATGTAAATTATAGAGCAGGTCCTATTCCTTCCTGTATTGCAGCGTTGCCAATTTTTTTCTTTTTACATTAGCAGTGTGAGCTGTGCTCATATTCTGATGTTAGCCAGGCTGTGTGCATAAAGCCTTAGTGAGTGCTCCCTTTTTTGACCCCAGTCTTAGCAATTACCCAATTTCTACCCCATTATTAATAAATGCCCCATTACTGCCCATCTTCTAAGTGAATGCCCTCTTGCTGTCACCCTTCGTAGTCAGGGGCTCCATTCTGCACGAATCTTAGTAAACCCTCTGTACTTTGTTATTGCAAGTTGACTTCTTATGAGGTATTCCGTTCAGCACTGGCACCTTTATCACGCCATTGTGCTGCAAGCACTGAGATGCTATAAACTGAAAGAGTCATTTCCTGACAGGTGGCCATTATCAGAGGCCTAAGCTAGAAAGCCGTGGCCCTCCTAATGCACTCCAGGAGCAGGGAGTACACATCCCCTGCATTGGCCCCTCTCCTAATCTTTAGGCCCGCTATATATAGTTAACACCAAAATTTGAACAACAGTAGAGGAGACAGGAAGAAAACACTTATATTATAGTGTAATGTAGTATACCATACTGGCCTAGATTGACTCTTACGTCCTCTTATCAACACCAAGTCCTGGTCTAATAAACCATACTATAAGACCTACTTTATCCCAGTAGAGGGTAGAATTATGACCAATGAGAGAATTTAATGAAATAAACTTTATTATAAACAATTTTATAAAAAACATTAAAAAGCAGCAGATAAGTCTCAAACAGACAGGTAGTTACCCCTTCCACAACATACTACGTAAGGTGGAAACCAAATATATCTATATAGCAATGTTAGATACCCAAAGACAGTGTAATTGGCATCCTAATCCATACAGGTAACGCTGGCCCGCAGTACATAGCAGCAGCATCTGCTTCATGCTGATGCACCACACCTGCCTACTGGATGATGAAAGAATAGATAGAATCAGAATCATGTAAGGTATAAAATGTCCTTTCTAGAATGTTGTTTTTTAAGTGAAATCTCAACCATAGCCTATAAAAAATCTCCTCTAAAGTCATGTGAAAATGAGCAGGAAATTGCCATATTTTACCAGAGAAGAGAGGCTGGAGATGGAGCGTCAATTTAGACGCCTATATCTTGGGTATAGCAGCTACAATCAAAGTTGTGGCATCATATTAAATAAGAGAATTCAATCAAATAATTGTGGTTCTGTGAGGTATAGAATGGGGGATATAGCCAGTTACCAGAACCATGGTTATAGCTGCTATAAAACCCAAGATATAGGCATCTATAGTGACACTCTCCCTTCAGCCTCTGAGCCTGATACTTCTCTGATCATTTTCACATGCAAGATTTTTGTAGGTAAACTGGGAAGATTTCATATAAGAAAGGGAATTCTAGAAAGACATTCTAGCTTGGGGGGGGGGGGGGGGGGGTGTTTTTTTGGGGGGTAAATGTAGGGGACAGGTTTCCTTTATGCCTTACCATAGCTGTGATGTACCCATACACTGTATCTATGAAACTGAAGAAAAACTATAAATGCTATATATTGATGACCACTGGCAATATAACTCACACACTGGTGTGTTTTAGTTATTCACCTATAGTATTGTAATGTACACTGCACGATGCTATTAGTAGCTAATTCTGACAAACCCATTATAATGTAGGTCATTAGGGATATTGCCTGTGTTACCTGTCAAGCAAAAAGTATTAAATCTAGGGCAAAGCTGCAGATTCTCACACTTAGGCTTCTAAATTTAAAAGAACTTGCCACCTTTGATTTCATTGTTCATGTATTATTTTCTGTCACTTTACAGACATGTCACACTTACATTAGTACAAGTTCTAGAAAGAAATAGTTTCCATGCAAACAATTTATTACAATATAACAAAATGTTAACTAGACCTTGTTAATGGCTCTGTAAATGACAGTGTGCTACTGTGCTACTAGACTACGTTGGTATTGGGCTAATCCAAAGTTGTTACCCGAGTCAAAGTTGTTGATTTTATCTCTTTAACCCCCATTATGGGCCAGGACTTTTCTTTGATAGGATCACAAGTTACCTACCTCATAAAGTCACCTTGGTACTGAAGGCAGTTGGATTAGGCACAAGGCATCACCAATTGTCTGAGAAACAGAATCACTAGATAGAGATAAAGTTGGATCACAAAGCCATTATCAACTAACATAAGTCACCAAAAGAAAACACCTTTGAAGCAACTAGCAAGCTAGGGATCATATCACATTGGTATCTATTTATGAGGAAAGATGTATTTTGATACTAGAGTACTAGAGTAAAAGATGCAGTGCATACATTACCTTGCCAGTAAGATCCCAGTAAACAGAAGGGGGAGGGGGGTTGTACGGAGAGATAGATCTCGTGGTTTGCACTTTTAGTGGGAGGAGGGAAGACAATGACTAGTAATTACATGATACAATTTAGAAAATAACCAAAGAGTAAAAGACTGCATGCATAGACTATGCTCAAATACAATATTATACTCATTAATTAAGCAATCAATTTAGGTAACATCTCTTCTGAGTTATTAAATTGGAGTTCTGGAGTGCTTACAAATAATAGGGTTATCACACAAAAGATAACATAAAATAAACAAACATATACACATATAATGCAAAAATAAACAGTTTGGTAAAATAAAAGGGATAAAATATATATACATCACTTTATAAGTCTGGGGAAGCAGATATACTCAATCAATCGATTCAACAAGATCCCCAAAGAATGACAACTTGCTATAAAGAAACGTTAACCGAAGTAGAATTCTAAATCTCTACCATAGCCACCCTTTCTGTGATGATACGAGGAAGGCTTCAGGTATACCATTAGCTACAAATATACACACTAATCATGATGATATTAATATTTTGGAAATCATGATTGTGTTAATATTTTGGGATTTAATTGCTCCCTGTTGCTGTGATGCCATTTAGTGGCCTTTGATACAGTAACAGCAAAGACCTAGATGGAATTATTAGGAAAAAGCTTGTGGCTGAAATATGAATTATACTAAATATTTCTTTGATGTGTATTGTAATATGTTTATTTTTCAGATGTGACCTTCATTATATCACCTTTTCCTAACCTCTAAAATGTTTGCTAGAGTCCCATTATCGGACCATTAGGTTTTATGATAGGATCTGGTTCCTGTGGATACTAGTTTCATGGCCTAAGCATCCTGGCATGGTTTAGGGACAAGTCATTTCAAGGAAGGGGTGTCTACTTTAACTCTTACTCATAATTTTGATGTTTCCCTATCTTTATTACCACAAAAAATACAGTGTCCTACCACTGATCTCCTGCTAAAAACAACAAGAGACCTTAATGAGCAGGACTTAAAGTATACAGTCGTCTCTGATTTATTGAACACTGCTGCCATGAGGCCAGAAGCTCAAATGGCCTCATGGGAGATGGAGCATGTATCATAAGGTACTGTTTATCATTTTGCAGATTACATTGCCTTTCCATTGTGAAAAATTTTCTTTAAAGGTCCGACAAATCACCTTTAACCAAAATAGCATAACTGTATAGAAGAGTATCTATGAAACAGTTGTTTAGACTTTCTATTAGCATCCCTGTACTACCACATACTGCTGCGTTCCTATTTGATCCTACATTTATCCAAGTTACTTAAGATTGCTAGACCCAGGAGAGCTGAAACAATATATAGACATTGCAATCTCATTAACACCATGTTGTGATAATTTAATATAAAACATCACAAGATGTTACTAATGGAAAGTGCATTTCATTTTGAAACTCAGTGGGCCTTGTTTGTGAAAACTCTTGTAGACAAATAGTAAAAGTATTGTCTATAAATGGTTTATTACAAGATAAAATGGAACAAAAAGTGTAATCTGTTTAGCTATGATGCCTGACAAATCTACTTTTCCTGAAGGTGAGCCCTAAATATTAAAGTGTAACTCCGATGATATAATGATTTTTATCAAATTGTCATATGTAATTCCCCCTTTTAAAACAGATAAGATGCCCATGTTGTGTTGGGAAGAGCTTTGTGGGTTTGGGACAAACTTTTGGGAGTTGCGAGCATTTATCTGTGCTGAATGTTGCTCTTTTGGACCTGAAACCTGGACCTGAAGCAGCAGCCAGAATTTCAGGTTTGTGTTAGGCTAAACTACCCTACCAATAACATAATTGCGGGTGCTGTCTCTTTAAGTGCTGTCAACAAAGCTGCAAGCAGAATTTTGTAAGAAAGATTTAAGCACTTCTGAAGAATAGGCTACATAAACAATCCTGTGACATACCTAAAGCGACCAGCACACAATAAAGCAATTTTACATGTAAGTACATTTTAGAGGATTGGACCACCATGCTACTCTCATCACACTTATTACACACCCTATTGGTATTTTATCCCAATATTATAGTGCCAGACTATCCTCAGCTTTGGATAATATTTTCTCCCCTTCTGTCACTAAACATAATTTGCTAGGAAGCAGTTGTGGATTATAGTAGAAGCAATTTGGGCGGTAGCACAGGGCCCAAGCTTTCTAGTGGGCCCATGGCCATCCACCAAATTTTATACTGAGAATAGTCTTCACCCATAAAATCCTCATATATCTGTTCCTTCTCTCAATATACATGAACTCAAGAGCCATTTTAGGACCTTTGAAAGCCGTCCAAAGGAGGGGACCTTTGAAAGCCGACAAAAGGGACGCATGCTCTATTTCCCAAGAAGCTTGCTTCTAGTACTATATATAGGAAGTGAATTCCAGACTTGTAGGGGCTATAATATTGATACACTCCAGGGCCCATGGCAGGCTTAATCTGCTCCTGCTAGGAAGCTGCAAGCATTCTGGTCAGTATGATCAGTTCTAAACTTGTTAGTAATACAGATTTCCTATTGACCAATATATTGACTATGGATACTATATTCTGTGTACTTCACTACATGTTTTTACAGTACTAATAATGTAGTGCTTATTATGCACTTATGAAGGAGTAGGGTGCTCTGAAAATGTCCTTACCCCAAACATATAATTCAGAAAAAAACTAGGCACATGCATGAAGAGCTTATCAAAATATACAGAAATGTTATTGCAGCAAAATACAACATATGTGACTCTTCAGTCAGTCTTAGTCAAACACTGTGACAAAATGATAAAAATGAAAAGAATATAAAGAAGGACATAACAAGGGGCATGAATATATAGTACATATTGCATATGTATACCTCAACAACTATTCTTAGCAATATCAGGCTGACAAAATATATATGTATATATCTAACATGTGTCTCTTAAATGTAAAGAAAGAAAGAAGGGGTCAGCTCTGTGCCATCGGCACTATAGTAGTATTCCGTGTCTGTGCTTTAAGAACTGCGCTCACTCGACTGAGGAGATGCATGCGAGACCACACCCTCCAGAAGAAGTCACGTGGCTTGTGTGAGCAAATCAAGGCAGAGAGATTTTATTATACTAATACTGTCTGTTTGTGAAAAAAGACCACGCCTCAGGCCATGTTGGTTACTACCAGCCAATCAGTATAAGTGGGTTTATTCTTAAATTGAATTTGTATATAACTCGGAACTGTATATTTTATAATTGTAACCCCAGCTAAAATCTTTTTGGTCTTTGTGACAATTGTATTTTAAAACAATAAAACTTGATTGCAGACACAATTGATTACCGTTACAGCTGATCAGTGTAGTCTGGGGCTAAAGTAGAGTAAATTACCAACGTTCAGAGGCCCGTTTGTAACTAGGGGTCATCTGTAAGTCTGATGTTCTTAAGAAGGGGAACGCCTTAATATATATTTATTGTCAACCTGATATTACCATGAGTAGTAGTGTACTACAATATATGTACTATATATTCATGTCCCTTATTATGTCCTATTGTATATACATTCTTTTCATATTTTCCTATTTTGTTACACTGTTTGACAAAGGGTTAATGAAGCAGAAACATAATGGGGCAGATTTACTTACCCGGTCCATTCGCAATCCAGCGACGCGTTCTCTGCGGTGGATTCGGGTCCGGCCGGGATTCATTAAGGCAGTTCCTCCGACGTCCACCAGGCGGCGCTG
Source organism: Engystomops pustulosus (assembly GCA_019512145.1). Classification (NCBI taxonomy): domain Eukaryota; kingdom Metazoa; phylum Chordata; class Amphibia; order Anura; family Leptodactylidae; genus Engystomops; species Engystomops pustulosus. The sequence continues at coordinate 208,942,850 of CM033641.1, read as the reverse complement.
CTGCGCTGAAGTTCCCGAAATGCACTCAAGTTCAGCGGCCTATTCCTAGTGAAGGTAAGTGCAAGCTCCGCGACACTTTTTTTTTTTTTAAATGCAGCGGTTTTTCCGAATACGTCAGGTTTTCATTTGGCCACGCCCCCGATTTCCGTCGCGTGCATGCCAGCGCCGATGTGCCACAATCCGATCGCGTGCGCCAAAATCCCGGGGCAATACAGGGAAAATAGGCGCAAATCGGAAATATTTGGGTAACACGTCGGGAAAACGCGAATCAGGCCCCTAGTAAATGACCCCCAATGTATGTTGCAAGTTGTAATGTATGTATTTTCCCACAATACAGTTTCTGCATATTTTGATAAGTTCTACAGGCATGTTCCTGAATCTATTCTGAATTTACTTTACTAATGGTTTAGACCTGATGAAGGGAGCAGTGTGCACCCAAAATGCATTGTCCATTTTTACATGCACGTGTATAAATATATCAGTTTCTGAAACAAAGAAGCACATCCCGAATATTCCTAGGTTTTCCAGTTATCTGAATAACAACTGCCTACAGCATGGCAATCTTAAAACAATGAAGGAAAATGATGGAGTTTTGTACACCACAATTGTGGCACTAAGAAGTTGCAAAATAGGACTTTCTAATTTTGTAATTTAAGTAGATCTATGTAGATTTAAGTAGATCTGTTACAATATGCAATGGGAACATTGGAACAGAACATGTACAAAAACACCATATACTGCTAAACTGTTGCATGGCAGTACAGGGGAGGTTCGATCAGAAACACTAGGACAAACCCTAAGTAACCTAGGGCTTCTAAACAACTGCAAAAAAAAATGTACACATTTTAAGTTCACCACCTTATCCCTAGAACTGATATAAAAATAAACAAAAATCAGAAACATTTTAGGTATTGCTGCATCTCATAACTCCCTACCTATTTTATAAAAATGATATATAAAAACGATTATTCCTAGCGGTGAACTCCTTAACGGAAAAAAATCACCCAAAAACACCAGTTCTTGTCATTTTGCAATTCATAAAAATTTAAATAAAAAGGAATCCAAAGGTCATACAGGCCCACAAAAGGTGTCGATGTCAACATCATCACATCCTGCAAAAAATGACCTCGCCTTACAGGGGTCTCTACAACACCATCAATTGTTAGTTTCCATGTTGCAACTAATAAAAAAGTAATAAAGAATGTTGTTCAATAAAAAATTTATTAAAAATTCCCACAAGCCCCATGAACATATAATGCAAAAAAGTCCAAATCATAAAGTCCACATGTACAGCATCACAGTGTCTGTAATGACCGGTAGATTTAAAGAATATGATCACCATACAAAAAAACATTTGAGAAACCCACCAAAAATTTTGAATTTTACCTATTTGTCCACAAAAATCCAATAAAATGTGATCAAAAAACATATGTACACCAGAATTATACTGTTGCAAAGCACAACATGTCCCATAAAAATAAGCCATCAACCAGCTCTGTAGCCAAAAAATAAAAATGTTATGCCAATTTCCTCTTAGAATTTTATTTTGCAAATTTAGTATTGTATTGACCCATAGAATAAAGATAACATGATTATTAGGTTATGCGATGAACACCAAAAAAAAAAATTTAAAAAATCCATTGCAGAATTGATGCTTTTCTACTCCTGCCTTCTAAAAAAAAGTCCATACATTTTCAAGAATAGGAGATACCAACCCCCAAAATGGTAACACTGGAAAAAGCTGAAATAAAATTCCATAATATGGCCCCAATAACGAAAAAGCTAAAAAACTGGCAACTACAGGGCGCTGCTTCCCTTCTGCGCCTTGCTGTGCGCCCATAAAACACTTAATGTTGGGGAGTCTCTGTACTCGGGAGAAATTTTGTAATAAATTGTACGATGGGTTTTCTTTTTTAATCTTTTGGAAAGGTGTAAATTTTAGGACTGACTGAAGGTATAACCGACAAAATTTGACCAATCCAAATCTCATCTCCATTTTCATTTTATTACTATGAAGATCTCAAGGAAAAGCTGTTTCTGATAGTTTGAGGGGTGCAGATTTGAAAATGGGTTGGTTATATAAGGGGTTTTTGATGTTATATATTTAAAATGTCATTAAAAACAGCAATTATCCCCAAAATAGTAAATTCTGAAAATATGAAAAACCAATATTCAATTTGTAAGCCGTGTGACATCAAAATAAATTACCCAAACATTATGAAAATGTAAAGCAGACATATAGGAAATGTTATTTAGCCACTAATTTAGGTGGTAAAACTATCTGCCTGAAAACGAGATGATTTTGAATTTTGAAAATGACCAATTTTTTTTAAAAAAATTACCTTTTTTTATAAATAAAACGCAAAACTTATCAGCTAAAATTTACCTCTAAAATGCATTACAACATATGAGGGAAAAAACGGTCTCATAATCGCTTTGACAAGTAACAGTGTTCAAAAATGATAACCAAATAAAGCGACGCAAGTCAGAATACAAAAAATGGGGCTGAGCCTTAAGCTACAAAATGGCGTCTTAAAGGGGTTAAAGGACATCTATCAATAACGCATTACTACCATGCATTACTGTGCACTATTCACTGAGAAGAGCACTTTTGTTATCCATGCATTACTGTGCTCTATTCACTATGGAGAGCAATTTTATGATCTATGTTTTACTGCATGCTATTCACTATGAAGAGCAATTCTATGATTCACACAGTACTGTGCACATTTCACTATTAAGAGCACATCTATGATCTATGTATTACTGTGCACTATTCACTTTGAAGAGCACTTTTTTGATCCACATATTACTGTGCATTATTCTTTATGATAAGTACTTTTATGATACATGTATAAATGCTCACTATTCACTACAAAGATTGATTTTACAATCAAGCTATGATTGAGGATGATTTATGATTTTTCTGGAGCTGAATAATAAAATATGATACTAAATATTTTTGTCTGGTTTGGTTCGGTCTTTGCACATATTGCTTTATAATCCTATACAATCAGACAGAATATCCCTGATCTATAGCAGCCTATGAGTATCATAATACAGTTCTTCAGAGTGCCCTTATTAGGGCAGTTATTTCAGATTTACGTTTCCCTAATAACAGCATCCTTCTCTATGCTCCTCAGTGCCCTAAAAATGGCAATTGCTGGTTTTTCAGAAGTGCCTGCCAGTCTGACATGACCCTCTCATGAGCACCTGTCTCTTGTGTGTAACTGTGTCTGGACATGTGACCCTGCTCCTGTATTGCAGAGTCAAGTGTCCAGCCTTGCCAATCACAGGCATGCCCACAGAGGACATGTGTGTGGTTACTAAGGGGCATGTGAAGTTACCCTAAGGTAGTGATGGCGAACCTTTTAGAGACTGAGTGCCCAAACTACAATCGAAAGCCACATATTTTTTTACAAAGTGCAAAATGCCAATTTAAATTAACATATTGCTCCCAGCCGTGTCACAGATTCGAACATATTAGCGTCCTGAAGACAGTAGAAAGATGGAGAAATTTGGATTATTATTGTAGCTTCCCTCTAAGGTCCCCTTAACAGGATGAATCGCAGGCCCTGAGAAGGGGCTTCAATGATAATCCAGCTCTGCCCACTCCTCCCTGGCACGTTCTGGGCTACCTGTGACTGCAGGAGGAGGAGTCCTGAATGGTGACCTTTGTGCTGAGTGATGGCCTGGGTGCCCACAGAGAGGGCTCCAAGTTCCACCTCTGGCACCCGTGCCAAAGGTTCGCCACCACTGCCCTAAGGTGTGAAGATTTGTACATCTACAAAATAATGACCAAAATACTACAATGCAAAACTAACCTCTTATTTTGAAGAGTTTGAAGAGAATGTAAATGCAAAAAAAACACTAAGCTCTGTTATAATAGACTGTGCCATTGTTAAGATCTAGTACTTTTATATGATAAAAAGAATGCGCTTCAAATGTTACTTTTTATTGAAATGCTAAATTGTTTGGTGAATTTAAGAGCAAAGCCAATTATTCCCTTTGTTATAAAATTATGTTTCATTATGCATTCAAATAACAGTTTTCAATTCAGAATTGGGTAAATGAATAGGAACAATGGCTGAGAAACAATGGAATATTTCAGACAAAAAGAACAAATCACAAGGACATATGGATTACTGCTAAAATTAAGCATTGTGCACTGTGCAGCTGATGAACCATTTCGGTTTTGGCTACATTCCATGGTAATAGTAAAGCAAGAATACACATTAACATTGCCTAGAACATCCAAGTTTCATTTTTTGTAACCAGCCATGCATAATGTATTCCTTTTATTAAAGATGATCGTAATTGTTCTCACCACATTAAATTAGCCAGATTAGTAAACTTTTATCCCTGGATTTAAGTTTATTTTTTACTCACTGTTAAATCATCGCTAAAATTAGATCTTAAAAAGTTTTCTATATTTGAGTTGTATATTTGTTGACTCTAGCTTTATGAATTGTGGATACCTGAATGTTGTTTAGGCTCTTTTAATGAGTCTGTGAAGCAATAATTTATTCAGTTACATCTCATCTATTGATTAATTTCCTTTTGTCAGGACACGTTTAAATATGTAAGTCACAGGATGACCAGGTTTTCAAATCATCTTCATTTTGTGATGTTCTTTCAATTAATGTTCATCATATGTATCTCTGTTTGACCAGTAACTTTCTGTGTTGTGAGTTATGTCTTGGGTCTTGTTAGAATGTCACAATATTGTATTGAATTGGTTTCTGGAACAAGTCCATAAAAGAGGTAGGGGACTCAAAGAATAATCATTCACTGGAATTTACTTCTGTGATGGCATTGACAAATGTCACTATTCCACCTGTCAAAAGCTATTGGTAAAACTACAGATATTGTAAAACTACAGACACACACGCTAGTTGTAAACACCAAAACAGACAAGACAGGAAAGTGAACTAGTATTCTTTAACAGCTGAACAACACAGGACGGGAATGTTCATCTAAATTAGCGGTGAATTTCTGCATTAGATCTAGCATTCTTGTGCTAGTGATCGGAATGGAACTGTGAAAGTGTCACCCTGGTTAGCAGAAGGAGAGCGGCTGTGATGCCCTGCATGCAGATCTCTCTTCTCAAGCGACATTTTAGTAGAGCAGAATAGCTGTTTTATTTTGTTTCTACCCAGGAAAGGGTTAATAAATGTTTATAATTATGCTATTTTACCTTAAAAATGAAGCCATTTTTAAATACATTTTTTACCGCAAAAACAAGCCCTCATATGGCTACGTCAGAAAAAAGTAAAACAAATTATGGATTCTGAAATTTGAGCATGAAAAAAAGAAAAAAGTGTTCTGTCCTGAAGGCCAGAAAAGGCCTTGTTCTTATGTTATCAAAATTGTGACCCATAAATGTTTTCTCTATGTGGCTCGAGTCCTTAACACTTGTATAACATAGACTACCAGGTGAAGAGGTTAATCAAATCCATCCCCTTAATAAATGCAAAATCAAGACCAGACCAAATGCCACAACATTTGGGACAACTCAAACATATACTCATAGTATTTAAGGGAGGAGATTTATGACTGCTTCTATGCCAGTTTTCTGGTGTAACAGCTGTGAAATTACTGCAAATTCTTGCACAGTGCAAGAATGTGTAGTTACGATAGCAACAATGGCATTGAGAGGGCGTAGAGACGTACCGTGGCCGGTGGAGTAGTAGAGTAGCCGGTACATTCATTTGAAAAACCAACAAACTTTCTTTTGCTGGTTTTCACACAAAACTATGCCACGTCAGACCTAACAAATTGGGGCATGATTTGGACTGTAATGGACAAAAGATTATTTCATTTTGTTTTATCATTTTACAAAACAAATAAGCTCTGCTGTGTTTTTTGGACCAGGAGGGGAGCTACAAAATACTTATATGTTGGTATTGCATCCTAATGAAAATCCATTTAATCTCTTGTGGTGTTCCAGAGACCTTTAGACAGTGTACTGTATAGCTAAGGGGGAAGACTATGCTCTATATATGCTGGAACTGCAGAAGCTATGACTTATTTTTATCTATTCTTAAGTCCACTATCCATCAGATACTTCTAGGCAGTGCACTGTATTACTGAGGGGGAAGTCAAGCCATTAGTGGTTGAAATATTCTTTTTTGGAGAAATCAATTTCTGCATACAGTATCATAAAACTATGGGCCAATCATTTGGTCCACTTACGTAGCACTTCTGACCACCCTTCTGATTGCTAGTCAAAAAAAAAATTATCTGCAATTTTGCTGACATTGTACTCAGTAGTGATGCATCACCAGAATAATAGATAGTAGAAGTGGCAGCATTTAGGACACAAGTCATTCTTGAAAATATAACAGCTTTGGCTTTCCTTTAGAGACATTCACAAATTTAATAACTTGTTAACATAGAGTCACTGCAAACCCTCTTCTGGAAGTACTCTAGAACCTCAAGTCCACAGCAGGACTTGGCATCAAGGTCCACACACCCACTCTGGTCACATTCCATTCCCTACTAAACCTCAAAGTCCATGTAATGTGAACTCTGAATTTGAAAGGATCACAAATACCAGAAACCACACTCATTTTTATTTACTTAACTAACAGAAATGCTGAAGATCTCTGAAAGGGTTGGTTAAAGAGCCCAGATTCAGTTATTTGCATTTCTTCTTAGTAAAGATTTGTAGTGTTTGTTTTCTTGAAACAAAAGGAAACCTCAGATTGAAAATAAGTTTCGGAAGCTTCATGAAATTAGTAAATGAAAAAAAATATTCTACAGTAAAAAAAATATTTGAATGAGTTTGAAGTTGCAATGCTTATATATTTATCTGTTGTTCTGCAGACTTAATAATTTTACTTCAGGCCAAATAACCGAGCATTAAGCAGAAAATTGACAAACTGAGATGTCTGAGTGATCATTCAAATTAAAGTAATTATCAATTCCGATCTTACAAAATGGCTATAAACAAAGCCACCCACATGCCATTAAGAAGCATATTATTATAGAATAGCCATCAAAGCAGAAACCACATATAATGGCTTCTAGAAATGTTCTGAATGAATGCATTCCTAATACAAAGTTAGTCAAACCACAAATAGTTTGCTGAAAATTTTAATTTACTCGTTCAACGTGTCATATAGTGTCTCTTTAGGAAATTATACTTTATCCATTAAATTCTTTTTATGCAGGTACTAGCTATGTAAATAACTAAAAGATACATTAAAAAACACAGAATATTTAAATCACACAAAATTGTGAGCCTGTGATGAGCCTCAATTGAAATGGAAAATGGGTTGGTATAGGCTACACTATGTACTTCATAAAATGTTCCCCGAAGTTCCACCAAATTGTTGGTGTTGTGAAAAGGAGGAAGGAACCCTCCTACACGTTTTCTTGAGCTGCCCTAAACTCACACCTTGTTGGAAGTCGGTGCTAGATGTAATCTGTGAGGTGACAGGTAGAGAGTTGCAGGATGATCCCACTTTGGTCCTGTTACACCATCATGAGGTTTCCTTTGCCACATACAAAAAGTCACTACTGTGCCACCTCCTCAAAAGGCCTGCTGGCACTTTTTTGAACCCCGCTCTTTGTGTAAGTGGTTGAGATGTGTCAATGGATGGAGAGTCGTCTTATCCACTGATCCAAAGAGGACCACACACTCTAAGAAAACATGGTTCCACAAGTCCTCTTTTGTTACCTCCTTTTGCTATCTAGAGCTGACAAGTACGTTCCCAGTACAGTTGGCAGACTGATGGACTTGTGATGACTTGGGTACCAGGAGGAAGGGGGGCAGTCTCCCTTTCCACTTTCCCCTTCTCCATTTCCCCCAAGCTTGTTTCAAATTTTTCTCAAGTGATATATTTCTTTTATATAATGTTGACGTCATTATGTATTCTAGCTTTGGCACTCATCTATAACCTCTTCATTGGGTGCGTTCTACCGCCCTACATTATGTGTGCTTCTTGCATTATTCTTGTTTTTCTGTCTAAACTCTGTTTTGAGCTGTTAAAATTCTTTAGTTACCTTTAATATAAAAAAGGAGTTTAACTGTCAAGAAAGCTTGATAGCTCAAATTACAACTAACAGGCCAGAATCACACATCTAAACTTTGCATAGGTTTATAAATACAAGTATTTATATAATACTTTTTCAGCTAAAATCTACCCTGTTTTGGCACAATTTTGTCATAACAAAATGAAAACAATCAAATTAATTTTGTCATTAGTTTATTTTTTATTTTGCCATAAAAATATAGTTAGAAATGCAAGCTGCAGATAAAGATCCAGTTCCTGCCTATGTTTTAACTGCATGTATTTCCAGTTGTGTACAACCATAAACTTGATGTTATCTCAAAGATGCATTTCTTATCTTTTATATGACGCAAAAAGCATTTTACTATTGGTACTATAAAACAGAGGATGTGGGCTTCTGAATTGACACTCCATCTGAAACCACTAAACTTGACTCACATGAATCACATGTGAGAAGAGTAATATTTGCCTGACTTTGGGGAAGATATTTTATAGGTTAATGGGTGATATTTCACATAAAAGTGGGTACTCTAGAAAAGACAGGGCCATAACGTCTCTCTTTTGCATGCTATTATTTTTAGTTTTATATGGGGTTCAATTTGTAAAAAGTGGAAAAGAGCTGTTTTGTAATGTATAGTATATATATTTTGTAATTTTCAACCTAACTCAAAATGAACATGGTAAATTAATTCCTTAGTTGATCACTGAAGCAGGATCAACTCCTTTCTTCACTGTACAGCGCTACTTCAGAATTATGCAGTGAATACGGGAAGAGGCAGAAGCATTAATAAAATGCTTCTACCATCTCTTTATAGTCTCTGGCTGCCTCTGACAGCCTGAGACAGTTGTTTTGATATATAATATGTATAGTCTCAGGAAAACGGGAGACTATGGTAGTGTTTTTTATAGTGTAGCAGGGGATTTTTTTAAATTTTATTGGTAAATGTTAATGTATGTTTCTTATTATTTGTTAATATATTGTTTTTGTGTGTTTTTTATTTTATATGTCCAGCATGAGGTAAAAAAGTTTATTTAAGTTTTCCACTGTAACTCGCATCACACTCGCAAGGCATGCTGCTCAGATCGCACGGTCCAAACGCTGTACACCGGGACTGAACTCAGCATGTCAGTTCAGTCCCAGTTTGCAGCGTTCGGGCCGTGCGATCCGAGCAGCATGGGTTGCGAGTGTGATGGGAGTTCATCGCATCACACTCGCAAGTGTGGAGCGGGCCTAAGAGCCCCAGTGATGAAAAGAGAAGGCAGAAGCATTAATTAAATGCTTAGAGTCTGTGGCCTCTGCCCCTGACAGCCGGAGACATGGTCCTGGTTTAGTGCAGGGTGCAATTTTGGCACAATTCAATTACAGTCTTGAGCAGGTATAGTAAAAACTTTAGAAAGGGGTTGCAACTTTACATTTAAAAAAAAATGGCACAAAAAGACAACAGACACAGATGCAATATAAGACACTCTAAGATAAATGAAACAAGTCCAAAACCCAGAAAAAGCAAAAAGAGACAAATACAAATGTCCTGACTAAAGATAAATGACCCCCATAGAGTTTCTTCTTTCGCTAAAAGCTTTTTCTTATTTATCTCAAAATCTGGTGAAATCTAATTTTGTTATTTTAATGAGTATCTTTAAAACAAAGAAAGTTCGACCATTATTGTTAGGTCACTTGCTTGATTTAATATAGCACTGTTGCTAAATTTGCTGGTAAATAGACACATTTTTCTGTGAATAAATAACAGATTTACAATTTTTTTACAGAGCCTAAATTGTTTTTAATCTATATGCAAATTCTACTTTAGCAGAATCTGCTAGTCTCCCATTTTAAAGATGATTTAGATAATGTTTTCTACTAACGTCTCAGAAAGCAAAGATACTTAGACATTTACTAGGAAAATATTTTCTATATACTGTACAGCTATTTTGTCAGTATTTAATGCTCTACGGCCGGGCTGTGTTACAAGATTATGCAACCAGTTATCCTGTGCTTTACCTTCAAATAGTTAAAGGTGTTGAATATAATTTTATATCTTAATGTATTAACTTGTTATGTATGCCATTGTTACACTATTGACAAAAGTACCCTAACTCTTATCAATGTCATCGCAGTTTGTGACTTGTAGTCTGCCATCACTTTACAAACACTGCAGTCATGTAAACAGGTCTGTTCTCCATATCTCTCCTTTTGGATTCATATGTCCAGATACAGATGTAAACTGCAGCTTGGTTCACTTTGAAGAGATGAAATTCACCACCACTTCTTCCTCAATCCTCACAGAGTGGCCACACATAGCCAGAAAATAGCTTAGCTCTCTCATATTTCTACTTTACTGATCTATTTGGATAACTCATGAGTCTGTCAAACCAATAACAAAGTCTATTGAGCATATGGCTGCATATCAAGTTACATTAGGAAATTCATTGAAAACTTAACTTAAAATATTGGCCTGAAAAATTTACCACATCATCCAACCTCTACAAAGCACCAGCAGCTCTTTGAAGAGGTTCTAAATGGTAACAGCGGCATATTTTTATCAAAGATAGTCGGCAACAGATTTCTTGTAAAAAATACCTTTATCTTTATGTAAATGAGGATCTAGGGCTACAGCTCTGGCTGAATGCCCTCCTGCCCCTCACAACACTTCAAACCCTCCCCCTGCCTCCTCTGGTCTTTACTAATAACGTCAGCCAGCTCCTTAAGCAGACGTTAGGATGGAGGTGGAGGATGAGGAAGCTGGCAGGTCAGAAGTGCTGCAGAGGGGCATGTAGCCAGTGCCTTGTAGGTTCCGGTATTGCCCCATAAGTCCTTTAGCCTAATTTTTATATAGATCAAAGTCTTTTTTTACAAACAATAAGCTGGCTATTACCTGTGATAAAAGTGTGTGTTCTGGCAATACATTTGTTTTAACTTCAACAAATCACTGGTAGTGCTTTGTAGAGTTTAACTGATGTGGTAGATTAGGGTTAACCTTTCCCCATTGTAATCTACATTGTTGCATATTATACAATGATATGCTATATATTCTTTCATTTATTTACTCATAAGGATTTTATTACAATAGAAGGGTTCTTTACTACTGTTATACATTAATACATTTGTATTTTATTGTAGGAATTAATGGGAAATACAAATGCTGACACTGTTGTTTACTACAAGCTTCAGAACCACATTCGAGCAAGATACCTACGTTTTAACCCATTGGATTGGAATATGAATGGCAGGATTGGAATGAGAGTAGAAGTTTATGGCTGTACATACAGTAAGTACTACCCGTTTACATTTTTAGATATATTTACCTAAGGTCCATTCCACACAAATGTATGCATTGTGATGTATTTAATGCGTATCTGCATGTATTTCAATGCTCTATTAGGCTACTTTCACACAGCCGTTTTCTCGCTTGGCAGTTGAACAGACGAACATACACCCACTCTCCATAGCAATTGAGGCACCTGGCCGTAATCACAGGAAAATATAGAGCATACTCTATCTTTTTCCTGTGCATTACTATTATTATTATGGTGGCACACGTGAAAGCGCAACATATTGCGACTAGGCACCATAACCATATATAGGGACATATATCTGGCTGCAAACTTGCAGTTGGATATAGACCCCCACTGTGTGAAAGGGCCTTTGGCTGTATATGAAGTTTTTCAACTGTATGTGCACATATCTGTTCTGTATCCATATAAAAAATGTTTGGTTTGGAAAATGTTGGTTTGCTCAACACCCAAAATCCCTGGATACTACACATATAAACGGCAGCATATGGTGTTCGACTGTATGAAACGCATATTTTAAATGTCACCATAGACATCTGTTGGGTGTATAGAACGGAAATACTGGAATAAATAGGACATGTTCTAGATTTATTTACATCACAGTACGGCCATGTAAATGGTTGATCGTACTGTCCATTTTTGTGAATGTGGCCATGTGCTACCCATATAAAAACGGTATGTTACTGATAGCATGCATCTGTTTTAAAACGGGCCAAACTAATGATAAATGAAAATAGTGGGAAAATAGTGTGTTGCTGTAGTAAATTTATTATTTGGTGTAGAACATTCTACTGAAATGAACTTGCCTCAATATTGGTAACTTTAAAAAAAATTGCATTTATCAATTTAGTCTTGAAGATAACCAAAAGGGCACAATACCCATTTTGTTGTAGCCAGGAATATGGCATGCACGGCTTCATAATTTGCTATTAATATGTTTTGTTCACAATAAAATGTATTATTATTACTTATTATTATTTTAGCTATATTTTATTACTATTCTATTGAGTTTGGTGAATAACAAAAGCAGACAAATAAAAAGAATGGTAAAAGTAATATACATTACTATGTATATACTTATTTTTTTAAGGTATTTACTTTCTGTAAAATATTATGCCAAGTAACTTTATAAAACTGTATGTGGACATTTCCTAAACTTTTATATGGATGTGTTATTGAAGTTAAGACATAGAAGAGCTTGCTTAAGATAATTTTTGTTTTATTTTATAACATTATATTAAAAACTAACATTCTATGTAGGATCTGACTAGTAACAGTTTTAAAATGGCAGATCTAAAGGTCAATGTAGTAGCAAAAGGCTAAGCAATATCTCACATATTTTACCACTTCTTTCCAGTGTTTTGCACGTGATCAAGCAATTAATGGTTATGTTTGTTACTGCCATTGATACATTTTTAAAGCCCAGTGAATTTTCTATCGTCTCTTCTAACCTTTTATCCTCGGATAATTTTGAAATGGCAACAGCATGTTTAGAATACCAGGAAATCAGAGTTGATGACTTGAAGTACTCTGCTGAGCAATCTCTTCTATTTTTTTTTTTGTTTTTTTCTTTGGAATTAGGAAGAGCATAGTCACTAATATTTCCTAAGGTATTTTGTAGATAAACACTTAAATGTTACTTTAATCCCTTGTATCTGCACCTATTTTCCATGTTAATGCCCAGGGTATTAATTCAGGTTTTTTCATCATTTCAACAAGCTCTAACTTTTTATTTACCAGTCACCGTACCTCTATTTGGTTATGTTTTTGTCAGAATTAAATGCAGTTTTCAATAAAACAATTTGGGGTTTTTATATGTTCTACTGTTGCACTTTTATTAACCCTTTCTGTGCAGTATAGTAAAAAAAAAAGGCAAATCTGATATTTTTAATAAAAATGTTCTGCATTTATTGTGGAACCTGAGGGGTTTTTCTTTTTAAATGGCCTTTATTTGCATAATAAATCCTTTTTATGGGGGGAGGGGGGACTTCTTCTGTTATTACCTTTCAAGTGCCATTACTTTTGTAATTCTTTGTAAATGTGAGCTTATATTTTGTGTAAAGACCTGTAGTATTTATTTGGTCACATGCAAGGTTTATAAAGCTTTTTGATCACGTTTAATATATTTTTTTATGTGAAGGTTGAAAAAAAATGTCCATTTGGCCATCATTTAAAAAAATGTCAAGTTTTTTGCTGTGTGGTATAAATACTATTATATATTTTAGCCTGGGTTGGAACAGTTGTGAAGCTACAAAATTGTAGTTGTAATTTGTAGTGTTATTTTAAGATTCTTTTTAGCCAGGCAATTTTTGTGTGTTGGTGAGTTTACATAAACTTTATTTTTCCATTTACTTTTTTATTACTTTGCCCAACAAGTGGCACTGACAGGAGTTCACTTGATATTTTTTTAATAATGAACTGCACTACCACTGAACGACCTATGTAGAGCAGTACATTCTGCTGTCATAAGTGCATTATAATATGTCACAGTGCACTATACTATACTATTTTGCATCTTTTCTCTCACTCAGAGACAGCTCGAGACCTTACTTGTGAGTTAGGAAATGCTGAGCCTTTCATTTACAAACATTGGGGCAGATTTACTTACCCCGTCTATTCGCGATCCAGCGGCGTGTTATCTCCGGTGGATTCGGGTCTTCCGGCGATTCACTAAGGCAGTTCCTCCAACGTTCACCAGATGTCGCTGCTGCACTGAAGTACGCCGAGGTCCGCCGGAGTTCATGATCCTATTCCTGGTGAAGGCAAGTATGTGTCCAGCAACACTTTTTTTTTAAATGCGGCGGTTTCTCCGAATCTGTCAGGTTTTTGTTCGACCACGCCCCCCCCCCAATTTCCGTCACGTGCACGCCGGTGCCGATCCGATCGCGTGCGCCAAAAACCCAGGGCAATTGAGGGAAAATCGACTCAAATGAGAAATATTCAGGTAACACGTCGGGAAGATGCGAATCGAGCCCTTAGTAAATGCCCCCCATTGAGCGGCTGCTATTAGGTTAAGAACAGTCTTCTTAGGCCTTTATTAGTTAACTTTACAATTTCCCATAAGTGGCCCAGTTAAAAGGAAAATCTGCCCAATTTCAGTTAGATTTGTCCAAGCTAGTTCTGGGTACATCCATTCCACTACATGCCTTTATGTACCAGGTTATTAGTGATCATGTGCAATAGAAGTCTATCAAGCCTAGTGAATAGATGATCCTGCATGAGGAACAAAGTTGGACCTGTAAGTGTTTTAGTTTAAATCGTGCCTATCCAAGTGTTAGTGTTCCTTGAATCTTTGTAATAATTATTTCAGCTTTGCAACATCATTTTGTTATTCAAATTCTGCAATTTCTGTTTATGTTATAAATATGTATTATCATTATTAGATACAGTGATTAAATATTCACTTCGAGGAGATGCAAAAATAAAGCAAAATTGAATCTTGTTGGTAATTGATGTCAGGGTACAGTAGTTTATATTTTGCAAAGAAAATAAATAAGGACCTAAACTTCATTTCTTTTTCATATGTTAAATAGCACAGTAACATTGACATACCACACTTTATCACTAGATAAGTATCTTTTACTTTTTTAATTTAAGAATAATCTATCTGATCACCTTTAATAAAGTTAAAGGGGTTGTCCACTTTCAGAAAGTAATGGACAGATTCTATTCACTGGAAGCTTATAAGAAAATATAGAAGCTTTCTATAGAAGTTCAGCAAGCAGAGATCTAGAAAACCATGAGGAATTGACAGAGAAAATTGTATAACTTTTCATTACACAAATAATATCAATTATTTACTGGAAGTGGCCAACCCCTTAAAGCCCAACAAGAAATAATGGAATAGGCTCATTAATTAATTTGCTTTGCAATATCTTGCAAGTCTCTCCATTTCGATAGAATACAAAATCTTTATTGATCCCTGGGGGGGGGTGTACATTTGCTTAGGCAAATATTACATTCAGTTAGAGGTAGATATACATGTTATAGGTAAGGTTGCACACAAATGTTATGAGAGGCACATTATACACATACATTACAATACATGTATACAAGACTTTTTAGCTTTTTACTTAATGTTACCCATTATAATTTCTATACATACTACATAAATGCAAACTTTGTATTCAATACATGTTCACATACACATTACATTACAGGCTACATACAGATTGTGGGACAAGTTTACAGGTGACAGATGTGTACAATAAGAAACAGGCTACACAGGATATTATTTGAGCATAATACATTCATTTATTGGGGATCTAATTTTCAACTTTAGGTTACGCTGTGGAGGTCTGAAAAATTGTAAAAAAATAATTAATAAAAGTAATACAATAGTATATTAAATAGTATATTAAAAAAACCTTAATATTCAAATCACCCCCTTATCCCTAGAAGTCATATAAATATAAATAAACAATAAAAATCATAAACATGTCAGGTATTGCTGCGTCCCAAAATGGTCTTTACAGCTTTTAACCCCGTAATGGAAAATAGTGCCCAAGGTCAAAAATACCACTTTTTGCCATTTTGAAAAATATAAAACATTCAATAAAAAACAATCAAAAGGCCGTACAGTCCTAAAAGTGGTAGCATTGAAAACAACATCAAAGGTTGCAATAAATTACACCACCCACAGCTCCGTACACCGAAGTATGAAAAAGTTATTAGCACCAGCAAAATATTTTTTTTTTCCTATAGCAGGTTTTAATTTTTGTATATGTATTAAAACATTATAAAACCTATACAAATTTGGTATGCCTATGATTGGACCAACCCAAAGAATGAAGTAGACATGTCATTTGCGGAGCACAGTGAAATTGGTAAAATCTAAGCCCACAAGAAAACAGCGCAAATGTGTTTTTTCACCATTTTTACTGCATTTTGAAATTTTTTCACGCTTCCCAGTACATGGCATGGAATATTACATATAATCACTTTGAAGTGCAATGTGTTATTAAAAAAACATGCCATGAAACAGTTTTAGCAATAGAAAAATAAAAAAGTTATAGGTTTTTAAAGGTGGGGAGTAAGTAATGGAAACACAAAAATGAAAAAGAGCCTCAGCATTAAGGAGTTAAAAATACTCTTTATATCATTCTTTTGACCAGCCTAAGAAATGATAGGTCAGGTTTATCATATGACATGCAAAGTCCCTAAAATAGAATTTGGTCAATAAAGGGTTAATGTGCTCTTTAATTTTTTTTTTTAACAAGGAAACTTTACCACTCCAGCTATTTCAGCATTGCTCTTTCACTCTATGCCAAACTTTGCAGGAATATTTAAAAGGAAATTGTACAACTGAAATAGAAAGATAATTTCTGATAGCAGAATATAAGCGCTAGTGAACTAATTCCCTTATCTTTAACATTAACTTCATGATGGAATGTCAGGCTGATCAATTTAGGATTATACTGCTCCCCCTTTTCACCTTATAACATTTTCAAATTGATCTGCTAATAACTTAGCTTATCTGAACATCATCTCTCATTCTATAAAGTACATCAGTTTTAGACCTTAGCATTAAATAGATTTTATTTTATGAATTCTATAGAAAACTACATTTTCAAATGTCCCATTTATAGTCAAATTACAATAGCAATAGAACATAAACCTAAAACATCATACATTTTACCAATTTTTACTTTTTCATTTTTTAATATAATATGCATATGCTGATTAAGGAATTAGGAATATATATTTTTAGTTTACCTAATGTTGTCATGACAAGGAACAAGTGCAGGCCCTGAACTAACCTCTGGCCCTACTAATAGATGTGTTTCTTTGAGAGAAAAGTATTCTTGAGAGGAGCAATTGGTGAAAAGCACGTTCTCTCATAAATACTGGATACACATAGTTAAATATTATACCAATGCTTCAGGCCACTTCCACACTCGCGTTGCATTTCACGTCAGAGTTTGATCAGGGTGCGATCAGGGTTTGGTCAGTGAAAAACGCACATTTTGTATCAGAGTGCAATCAGTTTTCAGTCAGAGTTTGCTCAGTGTCTCAGTTTTTCACGCGCGTTTTCAATGCAATTTCAATGCAATTTCAATGCGTTTTTCAACCGCGTTTTCTGCGTGTGAAAGGACTCAGGACTGAGCTCTATCTTTTCTATGGCAATTGCTGCGTGAAAAACGCATTGCACTTGCATTGCACTTGCAAGTGTCTCAGAGTGCAATGCGTTTTTGATGCGTCTCCATAGACTTGTATGGTGCGTTTTTCACGCGCGTGACTTGCAAAAGTAGAGCATGCTGAGATTTAAACGCGCGTTAAAAAAAACGTGTGTGTGCGCGTGAAAAAAAAGTCTGAAAAGACCCATTGATTACAATGGGTCAGAGTGCAATGCAAGTTCTGCACGTCAAAAGCATGCACAGAAAATGCGCATGAAAAGCGCAAGTGTGAAAGGGGCCTCACTCCGACACAACTAAAAACAGTAAACCTCAGGCCAAAGAAAAGAAAAACAGTACTTCCCATTGAGGATCACATGCACCGCTCCACCCTGTTGGAAGACCCTTAGTGTTTCAAGATTGGCAGTCCCTCTCAGTCATAGTAAACACCGTCGGAATCAATCCATTTTATAATATTTTGTTTTTAGATGGAGAAAAAAAGCCGTAATCCTGCCGAACGGGAGATAAGTCAATCGTGCGGATCACCAAGGTTTAAGGAGACAAGTAATTATTATAAAGATACTCACAAACATTTTTTAACATGTGCATATAGCGTTAAAAGAGTCCAAGAAACTCCAAAGCACCTTGGCCGTCCTCAGGATTCGCCTCTTTAGGCTTCTTCTGGGGCATGGTGCTTGACGCGTTTAAATACACAATTATGTTAATTTTATAAACAATTTAAAAGTGTGGTAAAAATTTATATATCTTCTTATTCAAAAGCAAACAACTATTTATATAAAACAAATGTTCATAAAACTATTTTCTTTCAGTTAACAAAGTAAACATTTGCATTATATGCAAGAAAATAGTCTTCCATTTCGGAACAGGGGGAGTGGTGCATGGGATCCTCAATTGAAAAGTACTGTTCTTCTTTTCTTTGGCCTGAGGCTTAGTATTTTTCGTTGTGAAAGGGGAGTTGAACATTGGTTGTATATTTAACTAACCTGTGTCCCTGCCTACTTTATTGGCCCTGTGCTAACCCACAAGCAACTGGTTGACTTTTCTTATTGTGAGTATGTGCTAAGAATAAACAAAGAGTGATAGATAGACAGATATAAGCATAATCATGTTTAACATGTCATAACTAAGATGGCCATGAGGTACAGAATTGTGAGGCAAAGAATAGAACGGAAGTAGCAAGAACACAGCAATAGCAATAGAGTAAGTAGTGAAACAAGTATCAGAAGACCAATATAACCAGCACCAAAAGGAGGGAGGAATGAGTATAAATAGAGTACCTGAATACCCCCCCAGCAGCTGACTATTTCGGCCATTGATCACTCCAATACCTGTGACACATCACCAGCTCAAAAACATGATTTAATACTCAGCCAAATAGCTCAGCCATAAGTAAGCTGTCAATCACAGTCTGAAGCAGAGCAGTCGGGGGTATGTTTCACAAGCTCAGAAACCTGCTGCCAGAACCCATTCAGAGAGTTCTGACAACTCCAGTTGACAGCTTTGTGGTTGGCTTGTACAGCCAAGCACTGTAACAATGTAAAGCACAAATGAGACAAGACAAAGAATGAGACTCAGCAACTATGGAAACATGGAAACAAGATGTGAATTTAGCTATATATCAAAAAACACACCAACTTTTTGGATAGTCAATGCAGGACATTTATAGTTGATTGCAGGAAAGATATAATTTTTATTAATTGTCATTATGTGTAGTTACTCTATGGGGGTCATTTATCTTATTTTCCCCTTCTCTAAGCACTTTGTGCATCTGTTCTGAGTCTATTTTTGTACCTCATTTGTCTTTGTTGTTGTGGCTCTTTGTCAAATGCAGGGGTTTTTTAAAATTTTTTAAAAATGTGTAATTTTCCTAAGCATGGTCAGGACTGGTGTGTTATTGCACAATTATTTGCAGCCATAAAGGTGCGAATCAATGTTAAATAAAGTGCAAACACAAGAGGCACAATATAATGACAAATAGGGTGCAACAACACACAATGGTTACATGGAGAATTAAGGTATAACATTCCAAAAAACCCAGCAAAATAGGCTTACGGCTTACGGCTCAATGCAATTTCAATGCAATTTCAATGCGTTTTTCAACCGCGTTTTCTGCGTGTGAAAGGACTCAGGACTGAAGCTTCTATCTTTTCTATGGCATCTTGCTGTCTGAAAACGCATTGCACTTGCTGCACTTGCAAGTGTCTCAGAGTGCAATGGTTTTTTGATTGCGTCCTCCATAGACTTTTGCTATGGTGGCGTTTTTCACGCGCGTGACTTGCAAAGTAGAGCTAGGCGGAGATTTAACCGCGCGTTCAAAAAACTTGTGTGGTGCGCGTGCAAAAAAATTCTGAAAAGATCTCCATTTCATTACAATGGGGTCAGAGTGCACCAATGCAAGTTCTGCACGTCAAAGCATGCACAGAAAATGCGGCATGAAAGCTTCTAGTGTGAAGAGGGGCCTCACTCCGACACCAACTAAAAACAGCAACCTCAGGCCAACAGCAAAAGACAAAACAGTACTTCCATTGAGGACACCTGCACCGCTCCACCCTGTTGAAACCCTTAGTGTTTCAAGATTGGCAGTCCCTCTCAGTCTAGTAAACAAAATCGTCGGAATCAACCTTTATAATATTTTGTTTTTATGATGGAGAAAAAAGCGCTAAATCCTTGCCACGGCGAGAAAGTCATCGTCTTGCGGATCACAAGGTTTAAGGAATCAAGTATTATTATAAAGATACTCCAAACATTTTTTAACATGTGCATAGAGCGTTAAAAGAGTCCAAGAACTCCAAAGCACTTGGCCCTTCTCAGGATTTTCGCCTCTTAGGCTTCTTCTGGGGCCATGGTGCTTGACCGCTTAAATACAACAATTATTTAATTTTATAAACAATTTAAAGTGTTGGTAAAAATTTATAGCTCTTCTTATCAAGAAGCAAACACTATTTTATAAAACAAATGTTCATAAACTTATTTTCTTTCAGTTAAAAATTATCCATTTTCATTATATCTCAAGAAAATAAGTCTTCCATTTCGGAACAGGCGGGATGGGCTGCATGGGATCCTCAATTGACAAGTCTGTTCTCTTTTCTTTGGCCTGAGCCTTAGTATTTTTGTCTTAAAGTGGCAGTTGAACATTGGTTGTGTTCTTTAACTAACCTGTGTCCCCCCTGCCTACTTCATTGGCCTCCTGTGCTAACCACAAGCAACTGTTTGATTTTCCTTATATTGTGAGTATGTGCTCGGATAAACAGAGTGAGAGATCATACAGATATAAGCATAACGTCATGTTTAACATGTCATAACTACGATTGGCATGAGGTAACAGAATTGTGAGGCAGAATAGAATGAAGTAACAAGAACACAGCAATAGCGAATAGAGTAAGTAGTGAACAAGTATCAGAGAGACCCAATATAACCAGCAACCAAAAGGAGGGAGGAATGAGTCATAAATAGAGTACCTACACTGAATACCCCCCAGCAGCTGCTATGTTCGGACCATTGAGCACTCCTAATACACAACCTGTGACATCCCATCACCAAGCTCAAAAACATGAATTAATACTCCAGCAATATCTCAGCCATAAGTAAGTCTGTCAATCACAGTCTGTCCAGAGCAGTCCGGGGGTAATGTGTCACAAGCTCAAAACCTGCTGTGCAGAACCATTCAGAGATTCTTTGACAACTCCAGTTGACAGCTTTGGGTTGGCTTGTACTAGCCAGCACTGTAACAGTCTGTGCATAAAGCAGCAAGATTGAGACAAGACAAATAATGAGATTCAGCACTAGGAACACAATGGAAACCAGCTGTGAATTTAGCTATATATCAAAAACACAGACACCAACTTTTTTGGATAGTCAATGCAAGGACATCTATAGTTGATTGCCACAGGACAAAATATAATTTTATATTAATTGTCCATTAATGTCGTATTACTCTATGGGGTCATTTATCTTATTTTTTCCCCTTCTCTCTAAGCACATTTGTGCATCTGTTCTGAGTCTATTTTTGTACTCTCAATTTGTCTTTGTTTTTGTGGCTCTTTGTCAATGCAGGGGTTTTTTAAAAAAATTTTTTAAAATGTTAATTTTCTAATCACATGGTCAGGACTGGTGTTTATTGCACAATTATTGACGCCATAAAGGTGCGAATCAATGTTAGAATAACGGGCACAACACAAGAGGTGCCAATATAAAACGACAAATATGCAGGTGCACAACACACAATGTTACATGGAGAAATTAAGGTAAACTCCATTCCATAAAAACCCCACAAATAGGCTTAACTGCTGTACGGCTCAAATGCAATTATCAATGCAATTTTCACTGCGTTTTTTATCAAACCGCATCATGTTTCTCGTGCGTGTGAAAGGACTCAGTGTACTGAGCTTCTATCTTTTTCTAAAAAATATGCAATTGCGGCGTGAAACAACGCATTGCACTTGCATTTGCAACTTGCAAGTGTCTCAGATTGCATGCGTTTTTGATGCGTCTCCATAGACTTGTATGGATGCGTTCTCACGCGGCGGTCGACTTGCAAGAGTAGAGCATGCCTGAGATCTTAAACGCCGCGTTAAAAAAACTGTTGTGTGCCGTTAAAAAAAAGTCTAAACATACCCATTGATTACTATGTGTTCAAGTGCAATGCAACGTTCGGCACTTCAAAAGCATGTGCAACCGAAAATGCGCATGAAAGGCGCAAGTGTGAAAGGGCCCACTCCGCACAACTAAAAACAGTAAACCAACACTCAGGCCAGAAAAAGAAAAACAGTACTCTACTGTTCCCATTGGATCACATGCCCCCTCCACCCTGTTGCGGAAGACCCTTAGTGTTTCAAGATGGCGTCCTCTCCAGTCATAGATAACCCGTCTGGAATCAATCCTTTTATAATATTTTTGTTTTTTAAGATGGAGAAAAAAGCCGATCCTGCCGACGGAGATAAGTCATCGTTCGGATCACGCAAGTGTTACTAAGGAGACAAGTACATTATAGATAAGATACCCACAAACATTTTTTACATGTGCATTCAGCGTTAAAAAGTCAAGAAACTCCCAAAGCACCTTGGCCGTCCTCAGGATTCGCCTCTTTAGGAGGGAACGGTTAGCGCAAGTTTCTGGATGGGGGGATGGGTCTTGGTGGAAAATGGGCCGTTAGGCTAAGGAGAGGGTTTGCCAACGGATCTGCTGGCCTTTAAAATGATATACGGTAAAGCCGGGTGAAGTTAGGGGTGTTCGAGAGTTTATTGTGGGAGGAATGGGGTGGGGGGCATTTCTTCTCATTTGGTGCTTGATTAAATACACTTATGTATTTTATAAACATTTAAAAGTGTGGTAAAATGTATATATCTTCTTATTCAAAAGCAAACACAACTATTTATATAAAAAATGTTCATAACTATTTTCTTTCAGTTAAACCAAGTAAACATTTGCATTATATGCAAGAAAAATAGTCTTCCATTTCGGACAGGGGGAGTGGTGCATGGGGCTCCTCAATTGAAAAGTACTGTTTTCTTTTTTCTTGGCCTGAGGCTTAGTATTTTTCGTTGTGAAAGGGGGTTGAACATTGGTTGTATATTTACCTAACCTGTTCCCTGCCTACTGTATTGGCCCTGTGCTAACCCACAAGCAAATGGTTGACTTTCTTATTGTGAGTATGTGCTAAAATAAACAAAGAGTGATAGATAGACAGATATAAGCATAATCATTTTAACATGTCATAACTAAGATGGCCATGAGGTCCAGATTGTGAGGCAAAGAATAGAACGGAAGTAGCAAGAACACAGCATAGCAATAGGAGTAAGTAGTGAACAACAAGATCAGAAAGACCATATAACCAGCACCAAAGGAGTGGAGAATTAGTATAAATGAGTACCTGAATACCCCCCCAGCAGCTGACTATTTCGGCCATTGATCATCCCAATACCTGTGACACATCACCAGCTCAAAACATGATTTATACTCACGCCAAATAGCTAGCCTAAGTAGCTGTCAATCACAGTCTGAAGCAGAGCAGTCGGGGTATGTTCACAATCTCAGAAACCTGCTGCCAGAACCCATTCAGAGAGTTCTGACAACTCCAGTTTGACAGCTTTGTGTTGGCTTTTACAGCCAAGCACTGTAACAAGTAAAGCACAAATGAGACAAGACAAAGAATGAGACTCAGCACTAGGAAACTGGAACAAGATGTGAATTTAGCTATATATCAAAAAACAAACACCAACTTTTTGGATCGTCAATGCAGGACATTTATAGTTGATGCAGGAAAGATAAATAATTTTATTAATGTCATTATGTGTAGTTACTCTATGGGGGTCATTTAGCTTATTTTCCCCTTCTCTAAGCACTTTGGGCATCTGTTCTGACTCTATTTTGTACTCATGTTGTCTTTGTTGTTGTGGCTCTTTGTCAAATGTCAGGGGTTTTTAAAATTTTTTAAAATGTGTAATTTTCCTAAGCATGTCAGGACTGGTGTGTTATTGCACAATTATTTGCAGCCATAAAGGTGCGAATCAATGTTAAATAAAGTTGCAACACAAGAGGCACATACATGCAAATAGGGTGACACAAACAGCACAATGGTTACATGGAGAATTAGGTCTAACTTCCACAAAACCCAGCAAAATAGGCTTAAAAAACAGCCATTAGGACAGCAAAGCGGTGAAAAACACTCCAATGGAAGGGAAAACGATAAATGACCCCTATATGTTCTGCGGGCCAATCAATAAGAAAGTCTGGAAGAATTTCCAAGAAAACAAATGCACAGAGACGATCATAAGAGTTCAAAGATAAGAAATACTAAAACTTCAATGCAGATATTTCAAAACCCACTACCTGCGATTACTGATAATGCCAAAAGACACAAATAACATTAAAGAATATAAAATTTGAAATATCCTAAATCAGCATTTAGGGATTCTTCCATGTGACCTTCCAGTAAGAATAATTCACAGAGGCCCTGTATAGGTTATGGCAGTGATGGGCAACCTTTTGAACCATGTGTGTCAAAATTCGCCAAAAAAAACCATCATAACTCGGTGTGTGTCCCCCTTAGAAAAAAAAAAACTTTTTTGTGATTTAGAGTTTAAATCAACAATATGTATAGTTATTTAACTTACCTGCTAGTGACTCTCTTGTTATTGGTCATTTGGTTTCTTTTGTCGGTCTTACTGTTATTTTAACTTATGTGGGTGCCATGAACTAGATACTGAGGGTGAGGGGGGAATTCTTCCTTGATGGCGAACCTGTGGCAGCCAGCAACAGCTAGTTTTAAAGGACATTTGTGTCCTGAGAAGTGCCATCACCATAGAGTGTTCACAGCCCAGCGCCCAGCAGAGCTTCAACTCAAAAAATTAACTTACCTAACTGGCACAGGCCCCAATGACACCACGGACCTCTGTACTACTCCTTTCAGGCCGCTTCAGGCTCCTGTGTACATGTTCCCGGGAGGCAGAGCATAGGTTTTCCCTCTTTGCAAGCTGGGACTGCTCCACTCTGATTCATTGCGCGGCCTCACGAAGAGCAGGACTGGAGGACAGGAGCAGCAGCGTGCGATCTCTCTGACTGAGATGCAGCCGCTCGCTGCAGACCACATCACCGGCCTACAGCCTGACCGACCCCAGAAACTGCACTAAGCACATTTTTCTCCAGCAGCCGTGTGTCACTGAAAATGGCTACGTGTGTCAGTGCGACACCCTGTCATAGGTTGGCTATCACTGTGTTATGGAATACTCCCCAAAGAATGGTTGAACATCAGTGGTATGGTTTATGCATCACATAGAGATAGCGAGCCACTAAAATGCTCGGGTACCTCGTTATTCGAGCGAACTTTTCCCGATGCTCGAGTGCTCGTCTCGAATAACAACCCCATGAATCAATGGGATGACTCGAGCATTTTTCAAGGGGACCAAGTGCTCTGCACAGGGAAGCTTGGCCAAACACCTGGGAACCTCAAAAGGATGGAAACACCACGGAAATGGCACAGGAAACAGCAGGGGCAGCAATGCAGGATCCTCTGAGGCTGCATAATCGCACCATTATGCCAAAATTAATGGCAACAGCATGGCCATGACAGATTGACGAATGAAGCTAGATAGCATCTAAACATCCAAGTAATTGACCCTGACCTATAGGGGACGGCATGCAGAGGCAGCCGCGCAGGCTAGGAGTGTCTGGGCGACATACCCTAAATGGACCTCAGGCTCAAACCAAGTGTGGGCAGAGAGGAACCAAAGGAGGAGCAAGAAGCGCTCAAATAATATATCGGGTACATGATAAAAGTTTGCCAGTATATTTTGTGGATTACACAACAGCAGGGTGGCGACACAAGTTAACATGGATAGCCCATGAAACCTAACCCCAAATTTCTGAGCCCTGACACAGCCGTCGTTTGATAAGGGACCATGTTGGAGCCAGTGAACTAGTCTATAGTTACAAGGTGTCTGCAGCTAAACTATGTTGTTGGTCTGCTGGCAGAGCTGGGCGCTCTTCGCTGCTTAGGTCGCTCTTACACGCCAATCCAGCCCCTGTCCTCTAGCTACTACTCCCCAAACCGATCTGGGCTCCCTAGAGAACCTTTATGTATAGTATCACGTGTTACTAGCGTTCTTTAAGTTAAGGATATGTGCGGGTGAAGGGGAATATGTAGAACAGTGCGGCGTGGAGAGAAGCGCCTGAAATAGATATCGGTAATGAAAAAGTTGCCCAGTATTTTTTGTGCGAGTCCTCAGCCAGGTTGGCGACCAGTTACACAAAGTTTTTGTGGACATCCATAAAACAACCCAACATTCTGACCTGGACGCAGCTCGTGTTGATAAGGGTGACCATGTATGCGTTACAGTTCAGATGCCAGTAGCTGCACGTCTGCCAGTCTCCTTGTCGAATATTTAAAATAATACCCTCATCCCATAAAGCTCTGTATACACTTTCTTGCAACTCCCCTCACCTCGTCCGCTCTTATCTCAGGTCTAAGCCGATCGCCCAACCCTTGCTCTTAGATGCCGCCGTGATCTGAATTACCCTTCTACCTAGTGCGGACCTCCCACTACCGCGTCTCCAAGACTGCTCTCCAATACTTCCTCTAGAGCTGCACCAATTCCGAGGAAACTGCTCTGCCCCGGACTATCAGACTACTACCTAACCTCCACAGTTTCTCAAACATGCTCTTAAACCCAGTTCGTTAGGCAATCCTATAACACTCATTACGCATAAGTTTTAACTCTTCTTTCTAACCCGTCCCCTGTGTCGTCTCCCAACTGTTTACCAGCAAACCAACAGGCATCCAGACTTCTCTACTAAGCCCATTCACCCGGACCTGGTAGATAGATGACGGCTGAGTGGTTCAAGCGCAGCAAGTCATTTATTATATTTTGTTCTTTTCCCTAGAAGAATGGGCTTGCCATTAAATATTCTTTTACCTCGTGTTACCACATCATCTTCATAACCGTAGCTCTGGCAGCAGACCTCACTCCTGTTGTTCCATACAAAATGTTTGTGCTCTGGTTTACATTACATTTGTATTTGGTTTTCCTCTTATCTTGTAAAGCTCTACGGATATATGGCGCTATATAAATAAGATTATTATTATTATTCGGGAGGCAGTGAACTAGTAGTATATTAAGGTGCTCAGTTTTTAAAACTATTTAGTTGGATCTTGGGATGGAGGCTTGCGCTCCGCAGCCAGGCGAGTCTTTCGCCAATCCAAAGCCCTGTCGCTAGCTACTCCCCAAACAGCAACTCTAAGAAACCTTTTGTATAAGATCAAGTGTAGTAGCGTTCTATAATTTGGGATATGGCGGGTGAGGGAATGTAAACAGATGCCCGAAGCCTGAAATATAGTGGTAAATGAGAAAAGTTTTATTAGTATATTTTGTGGATAACACCGCTGGGTGGCGACAAGTTAAAACAACTTTGATGTGGATCCATTAAAACACCAAATTTTCTGCCTGACCCACCCGTTTGATAAGGGAGATGTATGGAGGCAGCTATAGGACGACTTTTGGAGGTAGCACAGGAGACAATACGTGTGGAGCTGCGTATGGAGCCTTTTAATTTGGATGTGCCTGTAATGTGGCAGTCCCAAACTTTTTCACAAAACCAAGGAGCAGTAGGTGGGCCCTCAGAAAAATAGAATAGATTGAGTGCCTGATGTGGCAGTCCCAAAAGTTTCAAACCAGAGGACGGTAGGTGCGCCTCCAAAAATTGAATCGTTGAGTGCCTGTATGTGGCAGTCCAAAAAGTTTCAAACCAGAGGAGCAGGTAGGTGTCCCCCAGAAAATAGAATAGATTGAGTGCCTTATGTGGCAGTCCCAAAAAGTTTTCAAACCAGAGGAGTCGGTAGGTGGCCCCTCCATCAGAAAAATTGAATCGCTTGATGCCTTTATTGGCAGTCCCAAAAAGTTTCAAACCAGAGGAGCAGGTAGTTGGCCCTCCAGAAAAATTGAATAGAAAATTGAGTGCCTAGTAGTGGCAGTCCACACAGTTTTCAAACCAGAGGAGCAGGGTAGGGGGTGGCCCTCCAGAAAATTGATATATTTAGTGCCTGTATGTGGCACTCCCCAAAATTGTTTTTAAAACAGAGGACCGCGGGTCGGTGGCCCTCCAGAAAAATTAAATGCATAAAGTCCTATAGCTAAGCCAGGGGGCCCTGCAAAAATAGCCAGTTTCCTCTGCTTTTTACTGTACAAGAGAGGAAATGAGGAGGAGGAGGAGGGGATCAATTATTCTGTTGAGCTTCCTTCACTGTGGAATTGGAAATTATGAGAAATCCAGGCCTTTAGTCATCCTTAATTAAGCGTCAGCCTGTCATGCGCTGTCAGTCGACAGGCGTGTCGCTTATCGGTGATGATGCCACCAGCCTCACTAAAACCCGCTCGACAAGACGCTAGCGGTGCAGGCAGGCAAGAACCTCCCAAGCGTACAGCGCCAGTTCGTGCCACATGTCCACTTTGAAAACCCATAGTTTGTAGGAGCTGTGTGATCATTTAGTACGATGGTATGGTTCAGCCCGTACTCCCTCACCATCTTTCTGTCAAGATCCAGCCCTACTCTGCCGAGACTGGGGCAGTGACAGTGTCCTTGTTGGGGTGACATAAAACTGGCAAAGCCTGTAAAGCTTACCACCCTGCCCGTGCTGGACAAGCTGCCTGCTCTCCTAACCTCTCCCTCGCTACTGGTCCCGCAAAGTACGCCCTCTTGCCCGCTAGCGCTTGTCAGAAGGGAAATACTGTTTCACGTGTGAACGCAGGGCCTGCTGGTATTCATGCATTCTCACACTCCTTTCCATTCTGCAGTGATGATAGTGAAATATTTTGCTGTACCGTGGGTCCCGAGATGTGGAACACCCAGTAATCGGTGCTGGAATAAATTCTTTGAACGCGAGGGTCACGGGATAGGCAGCCGAGCATGAATCTGCCATAAATGCGCCAGAGTACCAACGTGCGTAAGAATTCACATCCCCTCCCTGGCCTGACTGTCCATTTCCTCCTCCTCCCAACTCCTCCCCAACTCCTCTCTTCTGCCCATCCGCTGAACCAGTGAAGACTCACACTGTTCCCCTCTTGTTCTCGCCAACATTCTCCTCCTCTTCCCCTCATCCTCCTCCCCGTCCACTCCACCTCCTCCTATGCGCTGAGAAACGACCTAAGTGCTTTGGCCTATCAAACAAGGGATCTGCTTCCCCCGTCCTCTTGTGACGAGCGCAAAGCTTCTTCCGACTTCAAATGCTGAGTCAGAGAGTTTTTACAACAGCCAGCGCGGATGGTGAGGCTGATGATGGCGGCATCGCCACTGACCATCTGTGTTGACTCCTCAAGTTACTCAGCACACCTGACAATATCAGACATCCACGGCCACCGTCCTCATTGCGATCTATTGAGGAAGCTTACTGCCTGACTACCAGTTCTGGTGGAAGTTGACATCTGGCGTTCTCCAATGGCTCGCGCTGCTGGTAAACCCTGGATAACATGGTCGTGTTGAATTGACCTCGTGGGCACGTCGCACAACAGTCGGTGAGACGGGCAGTTTTGTAGGCGGCGCTGCGCTGCCCTGAGAGTGGCATCATCTGTGCTGGACTTCCTGAATGCGCACAGATGCGGCGCACCTTCGTGATCAAATCTGACAGATTGGGTATGTCTTGAGGAAACGGGAACTATCAGATTTAACACATGGTCCCGGCTGGCACATTGTCAGTCTGCAGTTCAGAGCCGCCACCAGTTTTTAACGGGCCCCGTTGTCACCCACAACCCATGCCTGGCTTCAGTTCAGCGGGCTCAGCCAACATATCAGTCTGCGCCGTGATGCCGCTGTAATAGTCTTTGGGGCGGTGTGGCCTTTTATCGCCTTTTAGAGCTCAGGCAGTTTGAGCACCGCCTGCTGTCGCTCACGGGCACCACTGCTGGCTGTGCTAGAGCTAGCCGATGATTGCGCCGGGGGGGCCCACGGATGGTAGTTCGGAGGAGGTGAATGGTGACGGAGGGTAGGAGGAGGAGAGTCTATAGTATAGGCCTCGAAACACCTGGAACCGAGGTTGAGCCCCCGCAATCCTGGCGTCGGCATGTATTGACGCAGCCCCGAGGTTCGACTCGGTCCCAGCCTCCCAGCAAGTTTAACCCAATTGCCGCCAGCGATATATAAGTCGGCCCTGCCCGGGCAGCACTCGTCCACTAAGTAGTCGTGTGCAGGTGGACGTCTTGTCAAAACGGGTGGTCAGGGCACGGTGGATGTGTCGGACACGTGCGGGTGCTGGTGCTGGGATACGGCACAACGTCGGAAAAGTGTGCGGCTGGGACCGAATACCGAGGGCGCGGGGGGGGGGGGCGCGCGCCATGAGTGTTGCGAAAGGCCTTCGGTCTCCTCTATACGCCTATAGGGCAGCATCTCTCAGGCTAAGCAATCTGAGATGTGCACATTTAAGGGCTTTGGGCGTGGCGGTGGGTTGCACTCTATATTTGCGTTTCGCTCCAGCGTCTGGGGTATGAGAGGTGCTGAACGCTGTGGAATGCGTGGAGGATCGTGGAGGCGAACATGGGTTTTTGTGTGGCAGGGTCCTGGGCAGGGGGCTGACTATCAGGCTCTGACACTGGAGAAGGAGTCAGTGTTGTGGTCAGAACGGGCCGGAGGTGAACGGGCGCTGTTGTCCACTGAGGGGTGTGTTAGCAGTCATTATGCCTCCGCATTACTGGTTGGTAGTTAAGCGAGTAGTGTGGAACCCCTGCTGAGTCGCGCTGTTTGGCAAATGTTGCGCGCACCACAGTCCGTCGGTCATGTTCGACGGTTTCCTAAAGAACCTCCAGACTCTGAAGATCTAGGCCATCGCCGGCAAGGCCCTTGCGCAACGCGGAGCTTCACTAGTGACAGCATTTGTCGCTGATGCACGCAGCTCTGGCCTGCTCTTCCGTCTGCCCCAACCACTGCCTCCTTCCTTCAACCTGTTCTGGTCGAGCATGGACTCTCCTCCTCTCTAGAGGCACGTGTGTTCACCCGGCCTGCTCAACGGCCAGCTTGGTCTGTCACCTCACTATCTCCTCCGATCACCGCAGTTCTCTCACCCCTGGGCCACTCCTGCGCTCGCCCTGACAACAACTTCCCCACTGTCTGACAACCGTGTCTCCTCATCGTTGGACACCTCTTTACCACACTTCCACTTACGGTCAGAAGGTCATGCATATCACCCACAGACTGTGACTGTGTGGAAAACCTGGCATGCGGAAAATTGCTCAGTCGCAACGTCCAAGTGTTGTTGACTGTGGGAAGGGTCCAGAAAACGTGTCCGCTCAGAGTATTGCCGGTTCAATGCCAAAAGTTTTCGCTGGGAGGGGTGCAGACTGGGGGGGACGGGTAGTGCTGAGGTGGGCAGTGAGCGGAGGAGTTGGCGATTTCGGTGACATGGGTGGACTTGCAGTGGAAGACCTACTGGTGGAGACAATTTGCTCGAAGCATTGTCAGCATCACGACATCACTGTTCGCACATGTTTGCTGGCCCTCAAGCAGTGCTCTAACGCACGAGTCTCCAGTTAAACTTCAGACATGAACGCCGAGGAGTTAGCTCTGGGCGGTCGTTCCCCTGCTCCCCTCATACAGGTGGTGTCATCCCCCCGGCCAGACCACAGGCGTCTGACCCGCTGGCGTAGTTTGGTACGCACTCCGTCCCCCCCGCATCGTCGCTCTACCCGTGAGCGCCTCGGTTAACATTTTAAAATTAGAGTTATAGCTTTAATTTTTTTTAACTTTTTTTGTGTTTTTTTTTTTGTTTTTTTTGTGTCTTTTGAGTTTTTAAAACCAAACGTGCTATCCATTTGCTATGGCATTATTTTCTAGCCAAGTAATGAAAGCACACTACTATGCTCCAGATGAGAGACACTGAGTTATTAACAAAATAACGGTACTAAATAAAAAAGGAGCAAATGTGCATACTGTGCCTTAATTGCAATCCAACTCACCCCCTACCGTAATTTTCCCCTTCTCTCTTTGCAATTCGGATATGTGCGTCGTACTAACGCGAAAACACAGCGTCTCGTCATCTCACTACAAATGGCTCAGCAATTGGCTAGTAGATTGGCACTGTCAGCAAGTAAGCGCGACCAGCAGTATCACCAGAAATCAAATATATACGTCATCTGTAGCGGTAGCCGTTTGGATTCTCCTATGTCTATTTTCTAGGCGCCGTATGAAGCACACCTACTATGGCCGATGAGATGACGCTGAGTTATTGAAAACAAAATAAAACGTACAATAAAAAGGAACAAATGGGCATGACCTTGGCCTAATTGAATCCAACCCCTACTAAACCGCTATAATTTTCGCCACTCGGTCTTTGCAATGGATATGTGGCGTCACTAAGCGCAAAATCACAGCGGATTCCAATCTCGACTATACAATTGCTCACAGATTGCTGAGTAATTGCACTGCAGCAAGTACAGGCCAGCCATATCAACCGAGAAATCAATATATAACGCTACTGTAGGCGTAAGCCGTTGGATTCTCCTATGGGCTATTTCATAGGCCAGTATGAAGCTAGCACTACTATGGCTGCAGAATGAGATTACGCTGAGTTTTATTAAACAAAATAACAACGTAAAAATAAAAAGGACAAATGGCAACTGTGCCTAATTGGAATATCCAACCTACTAAATTTCCCACTTCGGTCTTTGCATGGATTGTGCGTCACTAAGCGCAAACACAGCGTTCGCAAGTTCTCACTACATTGGCTCAGGCAATTTGCTAGTAGATGCACTGCTAGCAAGTACAAGCCACCAGCAGATCAACAGAAATCAATATATTATAACGCTACTGTGGCGGCTAAGCCGGTTGATTTCCTATGGCTATTTTCCTAGCCAGCTTATGAAAGCACACTACCATGGCCAATGAGATGACGTTGAGGTTATTACAAACAAAATAAACGTAAATAAAAAAGGCCAAATGGGCAGACTGTGTCCTAATTGAAAATCCACCCCTACTAATTTTTCCCACTTCGTCTTTGCAATGGATATATGTGCGTCAGCTTAAGGCAAGACCAACAAGCGGTACGCAAGTCTCACCTACAAATTGCTCACAATATGGCTAGTTATACATGCACTGCAGCAAGTAGGTACAGCTCACAGCAGATCAGACCAGAAATCAAATATTAACTCTATACTGTATTGCGTAAGCTCGTTTGGATTCTCCTATGGCTATTTTCTTAGCCAGATATGAAATGCACACATATATGCCCAGATGGATGACACTGAGTTTACTTAACAAAATAAACGTAAAATAAAAAAGAAAATTGGGCAGACTGTGCCTAATGGAAATCCAACCTCCCTACTAAATTTTCCCACTTTGGGGTTTGAGGTGGATGATGTGTGCCACTAAGAAGCTAACACAACGTACAAGTCCTCCCTTGCTAATTCCTACTTCGACAAATGGTACTAATGGCAAATAAAAAAAACATGAAAAGTAGAACGTTATTGTAGCCCTAAAAGGGCTTTGGGTCTTGAGGAATGCACTGCCTGGCTAACAGGTAAGCTATAGAACACCCTACGCTTTCCCTGACCATCAGCAGCTCCTCTCCATAGCGGCATCTCAGGACACATGATGAGTGCCGAGCAAGCGCGGGCAGCGGCTGAGTCTAAGATCCCAGGGGTCCACCATGATCTTCCAGCCGACAAACGCACTGCTATCGCGTGTAAGGTACGGACACGATCATGCTGGGTGGAGTGGCAGAGTCTCCTGGCTTGTGATTGGGCTCTGTTTTCAATGAGGCTGGGCCAGCCAACAAGCAAAACGGCGGAGCTGCCATTTTTTCTCGAAGGCGCGAAGTAATTCGTCCAGCAACCAGCAGTTATCGAGTACGCTAGCTCGAAATACGGAGCATGCTAAGCTCGACGAGCATGTTCGCTCTATCTCTAATCAGCATACCATTGGAGACAAACCCTTTGGAAACAACCTTCTTACCTGTGGTCCTGTGCCAAACACATCAATGTTACCCGTTTTTCTTTTCGATGAACTGTACACCAGAAAGAAGTGATGCGGTTTCTGTGTGAAATGATTAATTTTAATGTTACCCTTTATAAGGGCCTTGGCCATTTTTGTTTTTTCAATTTCATTTTCACTCTCCCTCCTCAAAAAATCTATACCTTTTTGTTTCTATACGTAAAGAGCTCTGTGACGGCTCATTTGCCTGCGTACCAAATTCTACTTCATAGTGATGGTACTTCAATATTACGCTGTTGTGTACTGGGAAGCTGAAAAAATAACGCACACTACAGTGGAACTTGGTGGAAAAATATGCATTGTGGCCGCATTTCGTTGTAGGCTTGGATTTATTGCTCTCACTGTGGCACCCCCAATGACATGGCTTCTTTTCGTTTCTCTTTTTGGGTCGGTATCATAACAGGGATACGCAAACTTTGTATATGTTTTATAATAATTTCATGACCTTACAAAATTTAAAAAAAACGTTTTCATTACATTTAGGTGTACGAAGATGTGGGTGGTGTTTTTTTTGCGGACTGTTTGATGATGTTTTCGCAATGCTATCTGTTTTTAGGACTGTTATGACTTTTTGATAAACCTTTTTATTACTTTTTTATATTTTTCAAAAGACCATTTTTAACTCTTGTGCACTATTTTCCTTATGAGGTTAAACACAGTTAAAACAGTTTATTATTTTAATAGCTCGAGGCTTATATTGGATACATGGAATCGCTAATGTTTTCTTTGATTTGTAGCTGTTTATTTACTATTATAATCAGTTCTAGGGAAGGGGCAGTTTTTTAATTTTTTTTTTTTTACTTATTGTATTTTTACTCTACTATTTTCAGATGCCCGCCTAGGGTATCTTTATACGCCTAGGTTGTTTGATGTCCTACCCATATACTAGGGCATACAAACAAGTCATGGCTAGCATGATGGGAATTTTCCCTGCCTCATCCTCATTGGCAATGTGAAAATCACACATTGTATGCATGGGTTGAAAACAACTTGCCTCGTGGTCATCAGAAAACCTGAGGCTGTCATGCCAAAACCAATTCGCTGTTCCCCAATGACGTCACGGGAGTACGATGCTTCAAAAAGATGGGCGGGCGACCGATTTTTGAAGCTGCTGGCGATAGGGCATGCAAGACTTGCTGGCTATGGAGAGGGCTCATAAACCGTGCAACCCTCGTCCTATATCTAAACGCGTTAAATATATACAATGAGCATATGTTAACCAAAAATGGTGCAGAAGTTGTTTCAGTTTTAATACACGACAAAGACAAAGGCGCTCTCCCTCTAACTGAAGAAAGGTTTCATTTCCAAAGTGACATGGTTTCTTTACCCAAGATTTTAGGAATACTGGATCTGGTCACAATAGAGACTTGCAAAGGGATTTAAAGGAAATCTTACCATTAAAATCAAACATGATACAACCAGGGGCACTTACTCATAGCTCCAGGCACTGTGGCTGTGGTACTCTTTTATATTTGTTATCCATGGCCTCTGTTCTTCTAATCAACTTTTATAATTATACTTATGAGCCTGAGGGACTGTGGTGTGTGTTTCCACATGTAGCTTGCATAGGCTGTTTAAAATGAAGAGTCATCGCCCTCTCCGTGCACTTCCTGCGCTGCTTGATTACACAGGCAAAAAAAAAGGGGATGCACAAGGTTGAGACACGTTCCTGCTCTTTGTAACAGCCTGTGAAGCTGCAACACTGAGGGCTGTTGGTAACGCCCCAGCCATTTTAAGCATAATGAAAGTCTCTTTTAGAAGGAAAAACCTGGATAAAGAATATAAGAAGATTACCACAGTCAGAGTACCTGGATTCATGAGTAAGTGTCCCTGGTTTATCATGATGGGTTTTATTGGTATCATTCTTTTATAAGGGCCTACTGATTTAAAAAAATAACATTGGTTGTTAATGATTGCATAGAATTGTTTTCGTTACATTGCTTCCTAAACTCACTCCTATCTATTTTCTTCTTTGGTTGAATTTAATATATTCAATCATACCACTTATGCTTGCACCTACTTCCATAAGCACCAGAGATGGCCACAAAATGTTATTTGCTCTTATTGTTGGAGCAAATACCACAACACTATATTAGAAAGAAAGTGAAAGGCTTGGCATTGTCATAATTATTTGCAAAGTTTAAATTTGGGGGACAGAAAATTAGGAAATGTAGTTCTACCAAGTTTTTTTTATGAAAAAGAATGTCTCTACTTTATATAACATGACTGTAAAATTTTAATTGTTTTACTAATTATGACGTTGCCTGGCGTTTCACTTTATGAATCATGGAAATACATGATCAGCAATAAATGTTACACACTGTCCATTGTAGCAATTAGAGTAAAACTTTAACATATTAACTATAGGTCTTAATTTCAAACTGTCCTTGGAAGAGACCTATGTGATTTTTCTTATGCATAACCATAATGGTATATATTCTATTTGAACAGCAACTATTATATACCAACTGAACATTTTATATATAATTGCACAAAAAAAATTTCATATTTTCCCCTAAGACTTTTCCATAGCTTTTATAGAAGCCTTACTGTAAGTGCTTTTAATGTTCTAAACATGTCTTCTTAATGTCATTGCCTGTTCAATCAATACATCAATCAAGTTTACATTAAAAGTTGTCATGTCAATTCACAAACAATGCAGTCACAGATCAATCAGACTCTGACCCTCCCACTTCGTAATATTCTCGGCCTTACAGTAAATCCAAATCCTTTCAGTAATGGAGTGGTAAAACACAATATAGATTTTTTGCTGAAAAAAACTATTAAACTCCCTTTATTCCACTTTCATCTTCCTCCATTAGAAATGCTGTGTTCCTGAAAGTAAAAAGTCTTTGGGATACTGTAAAAACTTTCATTTTATCTACCTCTTTAATGTGTTAGTTATGATGTTTTCATGAAAAAAAATATATGGGAAGAACTCAGTGATGACCATTATTCTTCCACTGAAAGTTATAATTTTTGTGATGCTCTCTTAAAGGGAACTTGTCACCATATTTTTCACTAATAAACCAGATGACAGGTTCCCATAGATCTATGCTACTATTGCCCACAACTGCCTTTATGTAATAAACGCATACTCACTATCCCCATGAATCAATTTTGTAGCTTTCTTCACATCCCTGCCAGAATGAGTCAAATTAAGTCACAAGGGACAGATGTTATTAATGCAGGTCACTGTGTGAATCAATGCAATTTCAATGCAATTTCAATGCGTTTTTCAACCGCGTTTTCTGCGTGTGAAAGGACTCAGGACTGAGCTCTATCTTTTCTATGGCAATTGCTGCGTGAAAAACGCATTGCACTTGCATTGCACTTGCAAGTGTCTCAGAGTGCAATGCGTTTTTGATGCGTCTCCATAGACTTGTATGGTGCGTTTTTCACGCGCGTGACTTGCAAAAGTAGAGCATGCTGAGATTTAAACGCGCGTTAAAAAAAACGTGTGTGTGCGCGTGAAAAAAAAGTCTGAAAAGACCCATTGATTACAATGGGTCAGAGTGCAATGCAAGTTCTGCACGTCAAAAGCATGCACAGAAAATGCGCATGAAAAGCGCAAGTGTGAAAGGGGCCTCACTCCGACACAACTAAAAACAGTAAACCTCAGGCCAAAGAAAAGAAAAACAGTACTTCCCATTGAGGATCACATGCACCGCTCCACCCTGTTGGAAGACCCTTAGTGTTTCAAGATTGGCAGTCCCTCTCAGTCATAGTAAACACCGTCGGAATCAATCCATTTTATAATATTTTGTTTTTAGATGGAGAAAAAAAGCCGTAATCCTGCCGAACGGGAGATAAGTCAATCGTGCGGATCACCAAGGTTTAAGGAGACAAGTAATTATTATAAAGATACTCACAAACATTTTTTAACATGTGCATATAGCGTTAAAAGAGTCCAAGAAACTCCAAAGCACCTTGGCCGTCCTCAGGATTCGCCTCTTTAGGCTTCTTCTGGGGCATGGTGCTTGACGCGTTTAAATACACAATTATGTTAATTTTATAAACAATTTAAAAGTGTGGTAAAAATTTATATATCTTCTTATTCAAAAGCAAACAACTATTTATATAAAACAAATGTTCATAAAACTATTTTCTTTCAGTTAACAAAGTAAACATTTGCATTATATGCAAGAAAATAGTCTTCCATTTCGGAACAGGGGGAGTGGTGCATGGGATCCTCAATTGAAAAGTACTGTTCTTCTTTTCTTTGGCCTGAGGCTTAGTATTTTTCGTTGTGAAAGGGGAGTTGAACATTGGTTGTATATTTAACTAACCTGTGTCCCTGCCTACTTTATTGGCCCTGTGCTAACCCACAAGCAACTGGTTGACTTTTCTTATTGTGAGTATGTGCTAAGAATAAACAAAGAGTGATAGATAGACAGATATAAGCATAATCATGTTTAACATGTCATAACTAAGATGGCCATGAGGTACAGAATTGTGAGGCAAAGAATAGAACGGAAGTAGCAAGAACACAGCAATAGCAATAGAGTAAGTAGTGAAACAAGTATCAGAAGACCAATATAACCAGCACCAAAAGGAGGGAGGAATGAGTATAAATAGAGTACCTGAATACCCCCCCAGCAGCTGACTATTTCGGCCATTGATCACTCCAATACCTGTGACACATCACCAGCTCAAAAACATGATTTAATACTCAGCCAAATAGCTCAGCCATAAGTAAGCTGTCAATCACAGTCTGAAGCAGAGCAGTCGGGGGTATGTTTCACAAGCTCAGAAACCTGCTGCCAGAACCCATTCAGAGAGTTCTGACAACTCCAGTTGACAGCTTTGTGGTTGGCTTGTACAGCCAAGCACTGTAACAATGTAAAGCACAAATGAGACAAGACAAAGAATGAGACTCAGCAACTATGGAAACATGGAAACAAGATGTGAATTTAGCTATATATCAAAAAACACACCAACTTTTTGGATAGTCAATGCAGGACATTTATAGTTGATTGCAGGAAAGATATAATTTTTATTAATTGTCATTATGTGTAGTTACTCTATGGGGGTCATTTATCTTATTTTCCCCTTCTCTAAGCACTTTGTGCATCTGTTCTGAGTCTATTTTTGTACCTCATTTGTCTTTGTTGTTGTGGCTCTTTGTCAAATGCAGGGGTTTTTTAAAATTTTTTAAAAATGTGTAATTTTCCTAAGCATGGTCAGGACTGGTGTGTTATTGCACAATTATTTGCAGCCATAAAGGTGCGAATCAATGTTAAATAAAGTGCAAACACAAGAGGCACAATATAATGACAAATAGGGTGCAACAACACACAATGGTTACATGGAGAATTAAGGTATAACATTCCAAAAAAAATCACTGGCAAAATAGGCTTAAAACAGCCATTAGACAGCAAAGCGGTGAAAAAACTCCAATGGAAGGGAAAACAGGATAAATGACCCCTATATGTATTGCGGCCTTAATCAATTTAAGAAAGTCTGGAAGAATTTCCAAGAAACAAAATGCACAGACGATCATAAGAATTCAAAGATAAGAAATACTAAAACTTCAATTCAGAATGATTTCAAAACCCACTACCTGCAGATTACTGATAATGCCAAAAGACACAAATAACATTACAAGACATACGAAAATTTGAAATATCCTAAATCAGCATTTAGGGATTCCTTCCAATGTGACCTTCCAGTAAGAATAATTCACAGGGCCCTGTATAGGTTATGGCAGTGATGGGCAACCTTTTGAACTTGGTGTGTCAAAATTCGCCAAAAAACCATCCATAACTCGGGTGGTGTGTCACCTTTAGAAAAAAAAAAACTTATTTTGTGATATTTAGAGTTTAAATAACAAATATGTATAGTTATTTAACTTACCTGCTTAGTGACTTCTTTGTTAATTGGTCATTTGGTTTCTTTTGTCGGTCTTACTGTTATTTAACTTATGTGGGGTGCCATGAACTAAGATACGTGAGGGTGAGGGGGAATTCTTCCAGTGATGGCGAACCTGTGGCAGTCCAGCAACAGCTAGTTTTAAGGACATTTGTGTCCTGAGAAGTGCCTCCCATAGAGTGTTCACAGCCCAGCCCAGCAGAGCTCAACTCAAAAAATTAACTTACCTAACTGGCACAGGCTCCAATGACACCACGGACCTCTGTTACTCCTCTTCAGGCCGCTTCAGCTCCTGTGTAGATGTTCCCGGGGAGGCAGAGCATAGGTTTCCTCTTTGCAAGCTGGGACTGCTCCACTCTGGAGTCATTGCGCGGCCTCCGCAGAGCAGGACTGGAGGACAGGAGCAGCAGCTGCGATCTCTCTGACTGAGATGCAGCCGCTCGCTGCAGACCACATCACCGGCCGACAGCCTGACCGACCCCAGGAAACTGCACTACAGCAATTTTTCTCCAGCAGCCGTGTGTCACTGAAAATGGCTACGTGTGTCAGTGCTGACACGCCTGTCATAGGTTGGCTATCACTGGGTTATGGAATACTCCCCAAAGATGGTTGAACATCAGTGGTATGGTTTATGCATCAACATTAGAGATGAGCGAGCACTAAAATGCTCGGGTACTCGTTATTCGAGCTGGCACTTTTCATTTCCGATTTTATTTCACGCTCTGAATCTGTTTACGTCCCCCTCCCACGCCCGTCTCTTATCAACCTACGACACTTCTTCTACATTCTTGAAAGCCTTTTGTAGTGCGCAAGCAGTCTTGGTTGGCGAACCTCCCGGCAGCGGGCGCCAGCTCCAGTGCCATCCCTACATAGGTGTTAAACTGCAGCACTTTTACTCGCGCGTTCATCACTGCTTCCATACTGTCCCGTAGCACGTCTGTGTCCGGCGATTTGGTTGTGTTCATGTGCTTCCAGTTACTTCTGCCGCAACCCCACCCTCTGTGTTCCACCATACGGCAAAATTTACATTACCGTATATTATTTGAGCGCTTATCTTGCTCCCTCCTTTGGTTCCTCTCCTGCCCCATTGGTTTGAAGCCTGAGTCATTTAGGGTATGTCGCCATGACACCTCTAGCCTGCCGCTGTGCCTACTGCTGCCGTCCCCCTATAGGTCATGGTAGTCCAATTCTTGGATGTTTAGATGCGATCTCTTCATTCGCACTCTGTCATGGCCATGCTGTTGCCCTTAATGTTTGGATAAGTGTGCGATTATCAGCCTCAAGCTCCGTCATGCTGCCCCTGCCTGTTTCCTCTGTCCATTTCCCTCGTGGGTTTCCATCCTTTCTGAGGTTCCCGGTGTTTGGCCACAGCTTCCCTGGCAGAGCAGTTGGTCCCCTTGAAAAAATGCTCGGTCTATCCACTATGACTTCATGGGGTTCTTATTCGAGCGAGCACTCGAGCATCGGGAAAAGTTCGTTTTAGAGTACTCGAAACTGCTCGTTGCTCGGACGAATACTTCGCACCACGCTTCGAGAAAATGGCAGCTCCGCCGTTTTGGCTTTTTGGCGGCCGAAACAGAGCCATCACAAGCCACAGAGGACTCTGCACTCCACCCAGCATGACGTAGGTACCCTTACACGTCGAGCAGTGGTTGTCGTGGCGCAGATCAGGTGGACCCCTGGGATAGAGGACTAGCCGCTGCCCGCGCTGCTCGGGTCATTCTGTGTCTGGATGCCGCTAGAGGGAGAGGCGGCTCTGTGGTAAGGGAAAGCGTTAGGGTGTTCTATAGTTACTGTTAGGCGGATAGTGATTCTCCAAGAACCCAACAGCCCTTCTTAGGGCTACAAATAAAGTTCTAGCTTTTTATTTTTTTTTTGGCATCTAGTACCATTTGTGAGGAATTAGCAGGGGGACTTGCTTACCGTTGTGTTTAGCTTTATGCTGGCACACATATCCACCTCAAAGACCAAGTGGTGAAAATGGAGTAGGTGGTTGGATCAATTGGCACAGTCCTGCTCATTTTCCTTGTTTGTATTTTTACGGTTATTTTGTTATTTGCTCGAACGAGCATCAAGCTCGGACGAGCATGTTCGCTCATCTCTAATCAGCATACCATATGAGACAAACCCTTTGGAACACACCTTCTTCCTGTGGTCCTGTGGCCAAAACACACATGTTACCTTTTTCTTTTCGATGACACTGTACACCAGAAGAAGTGATCGGTTCTGTGTGAAATGATTAATTTATTTAACCCTTTAAAGGCCTGGCCATTTTTGTTTTTTCAATTTCATTTTTCACTCCCCGCCATCAAAAATCTATACCTTTTTTTTCTATACGTAAAGAGCTCTGTGACGGCTCATTTGCTGCGTAACAAATTGCACTTCATAGTGATGGTATTCAATATTACATGTTGTGTACTGGGAAGCTGGAAAAAAATACCAAATACAGGGAACTTGGTGAAAAAATGCATTTGTGCCGTATTCTTGTTGGCTTGGATTTTATGGCTATCACTGTGCACCCCAAATGACATGGCTTCTTTCCTTTTTTGGGTCGGTATCATAACAGGGATACCAAATTTGTATATGTTTTATAATAATTTCATACATTTACAAAAATTTAAAACGTTTTCATACTTTGGTGTACGAAGATGTGGGTGGTGTCATTTTTTGCGACTTTTGATGATGTTTCCAATGCTACTGTTTTTAGGACTGTATGACTTTTTGATAACTTTTTATTACATTTTTTATATTTTTCAAAAAGAGCCATTTTTACTTTGTGCACTATTTTCCATTATGAGGTTAAACACAGTTAACAGTTTTATATTTTAATAGCTCAGGCATTTTTGGATACAGGAATACCTAATGTGTTTATGATTTGTACTGTTTATTTATATTTATATCAGTTCTAGGGAAAGGGAGGTTTTTTAAATTTTTTTTTTTACTTTATTTATTTTTACTCTTACTATTTTTCAGATCCCCCTAGGGTACTTTAACCCTAGGTTGTTTGATTGATCCTACCATATACTGCCATACAACAGCATGGCAGCATATG
The DNA here is from genome assembly GCA_019512145.1 of Engystomops pustulosus. NCBI lineage: Eukaryota > Metazoa > Chordata > Amphibia > Anura > Leptodactylidae > Engystomops > Engystomops pustulosus. The sequence continues at coordinate 208,900,020 of CM033641.1, read as the reverse complement.
GGGATTTTCCTCCTCATTCATTGCAATGTGAAAATCACACATTGTAATCAATGGGTTAAAACGAGACTGCCTCGGGTCATCAGAAAACCTGAGGCTGTCATTGCAACCAATTGCTGTTCCCCAATGACGTCACGGGGAGTGACGATCTTCAAAAAGATGGCGGCGACCTTTTTGAAGCTGCTGGCGATATGCAGCAAAGACTTGCTGGCTATGGAGAGGGCTCAGACCGTGCACCCTGTCCTATGATTAAAGAGTTAAATATATAAATGACATGTTAACAAAAATGGTGCAAAGTTGTTTCAGTTTGAATCACGACAAAGACAAAGGAGCTCTCCCTCTAACTGAAGAAAAGGTTTCATTTCCAAAGTGACATGGTTTCTTTACCACAAGATTTTAGGAATAGCTGGATCTGGTCACAATAGAGACTGCAAAGGGATTTAAAGGAAATCTACCATTAAAATCAAACATGATAAACCAGGGGCACTTACTCATAGCTCCAGGCACTGTGGCTGTGGTACTCTTTTTATATTTGTTATCCATGGCCTCTGTTCTTCTTAAATCAACTTTTATAATTATACTTATGAGCCTGAGGGACTGTGGTGGGTGTTTCCCAGTAGCTTCATAGGCTGTTAAAATGAAGAGAGCAGATCTCCTCTCCGTAGCACTTCCTGCTGCTGCTAGATTACACAGGCAAAGCAAGAAGGGAGAGCACAAGGTGAGACAAGTTCTGCTCTTTGTAACAGCCTGTGAAGCTGCAACACTGAGGGGCTGTGGTAACGCCCCAGCCATTTTCATTAGCATAATTTGAAAAGTCCTTTTTAGAAGGAAAAAGACATGGATAAAGAATATAAGAAGATTACCACAGTCGGAGTACCTGGATTCATGAGTAAGTGTCCCTGGTTTATCATGATGGGTTTTGATGGTATCTTCTTTTATAAGGGCCTACATGACTTTAAATAAAAATAACATTGGTTGTTATATGATTGCATAGAATTGTTTTCCGTTACATTGCTTCCTAAAACTCCTATCTATTTTCTTCTTTGGTTGAATTTAATATATTCAATAATACCACTTTAATGCTTGCACCTACTTCCATAAGCACCAGAGATGGCCCACAAAATGTTATTTGCTCTTATTGTTGGGCAAATAACCACAGACATTATTAGAAAGAAAGTGAAAGGCTATTGGCATTGTCTATATTATTTGCAAAGTTTAAATTTGGGACAGAAAATTAGGAAATGTAGTTCTAGCCAAGTTTTTTATTGAAAAAAAGAATGTCTCTACTTTATATAACATGACTGTAAAATTTTAAATTTTACTAATTATGAACGTTTGCCTGGCGTTTCACTTTATGAATCATGGAAATACATGATCACCAATATAATGTTACACTGTCATTGTAGCAATTAGAGTAAAACTTTAACATAATTAAACTATAGGTCTTAATTTCAAACTGTCCTTGGAAGAGACACTATGTGATTTTTCTTATGCATAAACCATAACTGGTATATATTCTATTTGGACAGCAACTATTTAATACCAACTGAACATTTTATATAGTAAATTGCACAAAAAAATTATATTTTCCCCTAAAAGACTTTTCATAGCTTTTATAGAAGCCTTTACTGTAAGTGCTTTTAATGTTCTAAAACATGTCTTCTTAAATGTCATTGCCTGTTCAATCAATACATCAAATCAAGTTTACATTAAAAGTTGTCATGTCATTCACAAACAATGCAAGTCACAGATCAATCAGACTCTGACCCTCCCACTTACTGTAATATTCTGGCCTTACAGTAAATCCAAATCCTTTCAGTAATGGAGTGTAAAACACGAATATAGATTTTTTGCTGAAAAAAACTATTAAACTCCCTTTATTCCACTTTCATCTTCCTCCATTAGAAAATGCTGTTTCCTGAAAGTAAAAAGTCTTTTGGGATACTGTAAAAAACTTTCAAGTTTATCTAACTCTTTATGTGTTAGTTATGAATGTTTTACATGGAAAAAATATATATAGGGAAGAACTCAGGTGATGACCATTATTCTTCCACTGAAAGTTATAATTTGTGTGATCTTCTCTTAAAGGGAACTTGTCACCAGATTTTTCACTAATAAACCAGATGACAGGTTCCCATAGATCTATGCTAGCTATTGCCCACACTGCCTTTATGTAATAAACGCATACTCACTATCCCCATGAAATCAATTTTGTAAGCTTTCCTTCACATCCTGCCAGAATGAGTCAAATTAAGTCACAAGGGACAGATGTTATTAATGCAGGTCACTGTGTGACTCAGCTCATATCTCCGGCATCTCCGTTATTTTCCCCTCCCTTCAGCAGAGCAGTGTAGAGGATGATGTCAGCCAGAAGGAGGGGCAAACAATGGACATTCCAGAGACAAGGTCTGAGTCACACAGTGACTTGCATGACTAACACACCCTTCGTGACTTCCTGCTCATTCTGGTTTCCCCCAATTTGGGATATATGTAAAGTTGCAATTCTGCTCTAGAAAATAACACTTTGGAAGTCATTTATCTTTGTTAGTTTTTATTAGTTTATCTTAGTTTTGCCTGTCTTTTTTCTAATAGCTACTTTACTAATTTATTCCTTGTGTTAAAAGGTTTTTTTTCAGATTTTTTTTGCGACATTTGGTACATATGTCTCAAAAATGTTTCACAAATGCCTCAAGTCCCTTCTTTCCATTTTCTACGTTTTCCTTAAGTATAGTTTAATCTGGAGTTTTTTGCACCAAAAAATGTTGCAAATTTTAAACAATTTGGAAACATAAATGTCATTTGGATTAGAAGATAAATGTGTCTTAATGATGATAAACTAATGTCCGTTGGACTTCAGTGCACATTTTACAAAGTCCACAAAATGCGCAAATAGTGCAATGTTCCAAAAGAAGTTGCAAAAAAGAAAGAAAAAAATGATAATTCGCCCTCTTTCCGCCAAAATGAAAGCACATTTATCAAGCTGTATAAGAACCTATAATTAATCTGATGTGAAAAATAAAGTTAAAGGGGTTATCCAGAGATTAAAACACATGGCTGTGGTATTGTAACTATGCTCTATTTATCTCCAGCTTTAATACCCAATGTGGTATTGTTTTTGGAAGAAAACATTCATGATTTTTAACCTCTGGACAACCCTTTTAAATAGCTGTTAAGATACCAGCCCAATCATATACAGTATCTGCCACATATCTAGAATAATCAACAAATCAAAAGCAAAAATGTGAGTGTTGTTTGTTTGCTAAATTATGAATATCAATGAAGGACCATTTATAGCTGTTTTATTTCTCTTTTCTTAAGTCTATTCACAAAGTCAAGTTTGTTTACAGGGTGACAAGTCTAAATTTTTGTGTTTTCTAAATGTATTTTTCTTAAGCTTTTACGCAAATCTTATTAAAAATAGTAACGCTCAAAAAAATTATTATAAAAATGCAGCACCTTATCTGTAAAATAGAGCTACATCAACGGTCCCGGAGGGATCCAAGTATCACCCGAAGGGTTAAAAATGTACTGTATTGTGTGACTGGAGCTCAATAACTTCTTAGTCTTTCATCCTTATTTCAGATTAATGTGAGTTTCTTATTCCACACATAGGATTCCTTGGTATATTGGGTTTCGCCTTGCAGCTTCTTCCGGTGCCTTATTTTCATCTGAAGCGTTTTTGGTCGGATTGGTCTGTAAATATACCAAGGAATCCTATGTGTGGAATAAGAATCTCACATGAATCTGAAATAAGGATGAAATACTAAGAAGTTATAGAGCTCCGGTCACACAATATAGTACCTTATTAAAAATACATTCAATCAAGACAATAATAATATACTGCACCTGCACCATGCACAACATGAGGATATTGCATGTAAAACTTTGGGAAATGAAGTCTGAACTCAGTAAAGTATTTAATGTAAATTGGAATAAATTTCTAATTTCTTAATTTTTAGGTTCAGATGTTATTTACCTTGACGGTAGAAGCTCCATAATGTATCGATTTTATGAAAAGTCAATGAGCACAACAAAAGATTTGATCTCACTTAAGTTTAAAACAATGCACAGCGATGGTGTGTTACTGCACGGAGAAGGACAAAATGGAGATCGTATTACACTGGAACTTATTAAAGGAAGACTTTGTTTAAGTATTCATCTTGGTAAGTTGTTGTGTCATTCATGCACTATTCATAACCTCTTCAAATAGTATGATAATTGTCTTAGTAGTTTGGAAAATAAAGCAGAACAAGAAATTTGTTTGGAAAGTTGTTTTTAGATATGTTTTACTGTACAGGCAGTACGGGTTACGTACAGGTAGGTTCCGTAGGTTTGTTCTTAAGTTGAATTTGTATGTAAGTCGGAACTGTATATTTTATCATTTTAACCCCAACTAGAATTTTTTTTGGTCTCTATGACAAAAATGTTGGGTTGTCATAAGAACCAGAAATAACAACATCCAGAGGTCCGTTTGTACCCAGGGGTCGTCTATAAATCAGGTGTTCTTAAGTAGGGGACTGCCTGTATAAGTAAAAAAATTCTGGAGAATTTTATTATATTTCTTAAAATATTTTAGACTACAAATGAGGTCAAGAAACTGTCCTATCACTTGATGTAGATGATGCACCTTGTTATATTTACTTCTGCAATTAATAGATCATTTCCAAAAAACTTTTTACCTGCATGTATTGAGGTGTTGCAGTCCACCAATTCTGTGTATTACCTTTGTTGCTCACCTTTGAAAGGTGCCCTTATGTTATTGTCAGTACAAAACCTTGTGCGTTATGATAGATGGATAAACAAAATATAAAAGAACTGAACACATACCTCTATTATCATCTGCCCTGTTAATTTTAGTTAAGCCACAGACACTAGAGATGACAAGTTACTCTGTTGGATCTTAGAGACGCTGTGAAGCATAATGTGACATCACAGGATTATATGCTAAATCCAATACCACTTTAATAATTATTTAAGGTTAATACTTTGACAATGAAAGCTAACTACAGAGCTCATACAGTACAAGCGGGGAACAACTAATATGCAGCCACATCTCTATTTATGATAAACTAAACTAATATTTCCCTGGTTAATTTAGGGCAAGATGAAATTTTCTTGTGCTCATCATGTGCTGCTAGACAAATAATACATGCATATTTTATTTGTATTTGCTTCCTTAAAGGAAATTTGCAATTCCATGCCTCTAATCCTCATGTTAATGTATTCTTGGGAAGCTTGCTAGACGACCAGCAGTGGCATTCAGTTGTCATAGAGCGTTTTGGAAGACAAGTCAATTTCACTGTTGACAGACACCTGCATCATTTCTTCATGAAAGGAGACATTTCCTATTTGGACATTGATTATGAGGTGTGTATTTTGTGAATAATAAATAGAGATGATAGACTAAAACAAAGAATTAGGATTTTCATACAATGTAATTTCAATATTTGCATACATGACAAAATGAGATGACATTGGTTTCATTTGTATGCACATTATATTCATCAAAACCTGTAATAGGGAAATAAATCAAAGGCCTAAATGTTGACAATTTCAGTTGGATTTAATGTATACTTATTCAAGGACATCACTACTAGAAGTGTGACAGGGCACCTTACCAAAGCAAATTCGACTACACCCAAGGATGTAATTCATGTATTTATTTTCTTCTTCACCTTTCATAATCAAAACTTCAATGATTTGGATTAGATTTAGTGAAGGAAGAACAAATGATGACGCGTAGCGGAACACAGATAAATAATGATAATTTAGACAGAGGACACAAAATGTGATCGGCATAACTTCTACATTCCATTTTCAGTGGCCAATCATTTTCAGGTGAAAGCCTTTGTCATGGTTTACCTTTCAAAGGCTAGAAAGAGATTCAAAGTTAAGAAAAATCAAGGTTACTGCCATAATTTTGTGGATATTTTAGGTCCTGGCATAATTTGAAATACGTAAAAATTTAGATGAGAGGTGTTTTTATTAGTTAAGTTTTAATATAGGGTCATATAGGTACCATTTACTTGAATGTAACACCTAAAGATACAACAGCTTATATAGTTGCTATGGTCAAGAAGATACAAATAGTGTCTAGAAATTTGTTGAGATCTTTCAACATAATTACTTTGTACATAGTTGTGTTTCCATGAGTTGGATAAGTGTGTCTTCCAGGAACCTCTGCCTACATTTATTAATGAAAATGTCCATGTTATGGAGTAGCAGGAGCATACATGCTGTGTTTCCAAGAAACTCAATGCATGCTGGCAGCTTTCTATACAGGCTCAAATTGATTATGTATCCTCACATGAGATTAGTGCTACTGTATCTTTACCTAATTTAAACAGAAGCCTTGAATAATACATTAGGCATGATCATGAAATGCTCAAAAAACAGACTGATGTAATGTAAAAGGACTTCTGGAATAAAATATGCCCACAGGGTATAGTATATTATATGCCCAACAGATTCCTCCTCTAGAAAGAATATTACTTGTTTCCTGCAAAAAAATCAAAACATTTTCAATATACTTTCAAAATGTTTTATAAAACTATGATTATAACCATGAGTGCGATATAAAACCCCTTCCATTTATGTATACTTATTCATATACATCGACCTGATACAGGGCCCCATCTTTCATTGTTCTCTAGTTCTATTAAGCATACCATTGTCTATTGTTTCTGTTGTTGTGTTTTTGTGTCCTAAATTACAACAAGTGCTTATACACATGGTGTTCAATTGAATAAGGCTTGTAAGGAAGTGCACATAGATCCAGTGCCATGGACCCACACCATGCCTTGTTGTTAGATTATGCTGTTCCACACTATATTTAGTTGATCTGCTTTTGTAATATGATTATAAAGCATGTCTTTTTGAAATAATGGGTATGGGAAGGTAAAGGATGACTCCATTTGCATGACTATTTTTGCCCGAACTATGGCATCACAGACTCCTATTTTTATCTCATCAGCCATTTATTGCTGAATATAAAATTTCTGCAGACGGAGAATCATGTGATCTCTATCTGACCATGAACAATCGTCCGTCCAGAACATTGATCTTATATTCATGAATACTATGATAAGGTCCTGGCTGGGCAATTGTTCATTGGTAGTTAGGATCACATGGCCTTTCATCTGTGGCCATTTTATGGACAGGAATCTCTGAATGATTAGCTAATCGATAGGAAACTTCAATTAACATCAAAAAAGCGGTGCAGAACTATTAACAAATGTGTTATGCATATAGTCTAGTGTATTCTGCACCTATAAAATTTTCTGATATTCATCAACCAATCTAGCCCAATGAAAAATACCTCTATGGATACATTTAAGGTAAGCAACAGGAATCTTTGCCGGCATATGGCTGGGACCTGTAAGCGGTGTACAGATTCTGGCATATTTGTAAATTATGGCAACTTGTAAAACTCCCATCTGTTGTTCTATTGTCATATATAACAAGCTTTCAACCTCCTAATATTCAAATAGGCTGCAGGTCTGTAAGTGACTAATGGAAATAAAGCAACATTTAACTATCAATAGGAACAAATTAAATGCTAAGAAATTATTTTTTTCAAACCAAATGCGTATAAAACTTGAATAGAATTATGGAGAAAAGAAAAAAGGAAAATACATTAAGAAAGCCAGGAAAACCTGGCAGAAATTGCTGTAATTAAATGCTCAATTAAGAATGTAACAGCACCACTTTCTACTACACTATAGAAGCTGGCTTAATGGCTATATTGATTTTATTTTCTTCTAAGCTTAGTTTTGGAGGGATCGCATCACAAGGAAAATCAGCATCATGGCTGCGGAAGAACTTCCATGGATGTATTGAGAATCTTTACTATAACGGTTTAAACATTTCCGATTTGGCCAAAAGATATAAACCTCAGATCCACATTGAGGTAATAAAGAAACTTATTTGTGATGATTAGCATTACTATATTTATTACCATGTTGCAATATTTACAATCTTTTTTAGAAAGCATTTTCTATCTAAATCTATCTATGCACATTGGAAAATGGCATACAAATGCAATATTCCAAGGAAAATTACAAAAAAGTTCATTGTTTACCCAGATGCACAATGTTTTCTTTCTTTTCATTAAGTCTATCTTAAGCAAATGACACTGTAATAAAATCTCATACTTGGTAAATAGTGGAGAAAACAGATCATTTGGCATACATAGTTGTTTTAAATTACAACGTTAAGCAAACGAATCATGTTACAAACACATTTGTGTTGAATTATGTGACGAGATCATATATTACAAATGTAACAATCCATATGCATGCAAACATGAATCATAACACCTTCAAATATCTCATAAAATCAATTCATCATGAAGAGAGCAATGTAATATGTGCATAATGAAAATTGATAAACTTCTGTGCATGCTCTAAAATCGTACTAGATCCAGCGCCTATACATAAATTAATCCTAGGAAAAACTTTCAATGTCCCTGTATACCTACTGCACATGTCCTGGAGATGGGATCATAGACAACCACATGGTCATTGTACACTTTGATCTGAGGGCCTGGTTTCCACTCACGGACAAAGATATAAAGAGTTATTAGATAATGGCTGATGTTATAGTGTCCTGAAGAAGTTGTGGTTGTCCTCTTCTTATATGTTTAGCTGTGCACCGGACAGACTGAAGACACTTAAAAAGACCGCACTTTGTGCAAAGCTTGTATTTCTCTCTTGTCTTGTCCAGGACATGCACATTAGATATACAGGTACCCCAATAGTGTTGATTGGATATATTTAATGTATGGCTGATGGATTCAGTATGGTTTTAGAGTATGCACAGAACTTCTGTATTTTTAATTTGCTCATATTACAGTGGTCTCTTCATGATGAACTAATAGTATCAGATATACTGTATGTAGGAATTAAATAATACATCTTTATTTCTATAGCACATTCATATTCCACAGTGCTTTACAAATAAACATTATAGAGTATTTATATAGTTGTACAAAACAGTTGGAGTGATGGCCCTGTTTGCAAGAGCTTACAATGTACAAGAAGGTTGAAGAGACACAGGAGGAGTAAGGCTGAATTCACACGACTGTGAATATACGGCCACAAGCTTGCAGTCTTACATAGGCCTCCTATAGTGGGGGCAGTGTGCCACACCATACACGGGGAAAAGATAGGAAATGTCCTAGATTTTGCCATGTTACGGCACCATGTGGCGTTTATCTCTATGGAGAGGGGAGGGGTCAACCCTTCTTCTCTCCATGACGCTGGATGCATGTCCATCTCTTTAACTGGTTACATTCTTCCATACAAATGTATATGTTACATTATCTGTTTGATGTATTTATACACTATTATATATTTGTTACACTGCCATTTGCTTGAGAAAGGCTTAATTTGAGGGTTACAGGGTAAATAAAGAACCTTTTTTTTCATTTTAAACCATAGTGTGCTTCCCATTGCTTTGACTATCTACCTGTCTGTCTAATGTACATATTTATGTAATCTACATATCTATCTACAGTATCCAGCTAACATATCTCTCTACCTTTGCTTATCTATCTACATCTTTCTACCAACCTGTCTTAGCATATCTATATATAGATCTCATGTAAGCAAAAAGATTTTTCTGATATACATGTAAGAAAACTAGTACTATTAATAATGTGTGAAAATTGGTGGCCTTGTTAATACTGACACATCTATTTTTTCGAATTAAGTAACCAATATAGATAAATCATCAAAATGTTTAAAACTATTGAAAGTATAATTCCACAACTAATAGTGTAATGTGAATATTAAAAAAGACATTTATCATATGAATTTCTTGACTTTTTGGTGTAAAAAGTGGCAAAAAAAATCGGAAATTGAAATAGTGGATTGGTAGGTTGTCCTCTCTAACCCCTTCCCGACTTGCGCTGTACTAGTACGGCGCAAGCCGGGTCCCCAAGCAAGGAGAGTGCTCGCGAACTGAGCCCTTTCCATAGCCGGTAAGTCTTTGCTGCATATTGCGGGTGTTTTCCCGACGATCGCGAACAGCAATGGTGCCGGCGGCTTCAAAAAGATGGCAGTACATGAGTGCCATCGGGGAGCAGCGATCCGTCACCATGGTAGCCTCGGGTAACTTATTCATTACAATGTGCTTTGGCAGTATATGATAGGATAGAATAGAAAAATAGGTGCAAAAAACACAGGTATATATGTGCGCGCTGTCCCTAGAGCTAAAATGTAACAGTAAAGTAACGCCTTTCTTTGTTTTTTAGTGTATGTTGCCTTTTGGACCTGAGGAAGGGGACAATTCATCCTAGAAACGCGTTTTCCATAAAAATAAAGCCATCTTGGACTTTACTGTTATATTTTAGCTCTAGGGGCAGCGTACACCTATATACCTGTGTTTTTTGCGCCTACTTTTCTATTCTTCCTTACACCGCCAGTGTCCCACTGCAGGTCACGGGAGACACTGCAGCCCGCCAGATTTACTAATAACCTATTCCACCAGTTCATCTGAACACCATCAATCTTCCCATCATCTCTAGCATCAGGCGCCACATGTTCACTCCTTTAAACTATGATAGGATAGAGCAGACAACCTAGGGTTAAAGTACCCCCCTTTCCCTAGAACTGATATAAATATTAATAAACAGTAAAAATCATAAACACATTAGATATTGCTGCGTCCTAAAATTCCTGATGTATCAAAATATAATAACGGTTTTTCACTGCCTTTTACCCCGTAGTGGAAAATAGCGCCCAAAGTCGAAAATGCAACTTTTTTGCCATTTTGAAAAAGATTTCACAGTCCTAAAAATTATAGCAATGAAAATGCCATCAAAAGTCGCAGAAAATAACAACACCCACAGCTCCGTACACCAAAGTATAAAAAAGTTATTGGCACCAGAAGATAGCAAAATGAAAAAAAAAATTTGCACAGGAGGTTTTAATTTTTGTAAATGTATGAAAACATTTATAAAACCTATACAAATTTGGTATCACTGTAATCATATCGACCCAAAGAATAAAGTAGATCTGTCATTTGTGGTACACAGTGAAAGCTGTAAAATTCAAGCCCACAAGAAAATGTCGCAAATGCGTTTTTTCACCATTTTCACTGCATTTGGAATTTTTTTCCCGCTTCCCAGTACAGGGCATGGAATGTTAAATAACGTCTCTACGAAGTGCAATTTGTTCCGCAATAAATAAGCCATAACACAGCTCTTTATGTGGAAAAATAAAAAAGTTATAGATTTTTGAAGGTGGAGAGTGAAAAATGGAAGTGAAAAAACTAAAAAGGGCCAGGTCGTTAAGGGGTTAAGCACATTCCACCAAACAATTGTGAAAAGTTATAAGCTATTAATTATTATTATATTTTAATTTCTTCATGTTTTCCAAAATGTCAGCTTGTCCTTGGTTGTGAGATTTTTCACAGGCGCACAGGACCAGTGTGTATCCAAAGGAACTAGGAGCTTCCTATAAAAAAATCAGCAAGTTTTGCTCTTAGAGACTTATGATAATATTAATATTTCCCCCAGTATATTGGGAAATTCAATAATCTTTCATTACGCAAACAATATTAATTATTTGCTGCAATGTGCTTAAAGTGGACAACCCCTTTAAACATAGAACCACTGCTGGTGCAACGCGGTGTAAAGACAGATTTATGATTCATGATTTTCTTTGTAAAAATAGCAAAACAAATAATGTAGTCACTAAACTCCCCTCCTAGTGTATGTGCTGCTGCATGTTTTTTTACTCTTTTGCAATTATTTTGCAATAATTTAAAAAAAAATGGCAGACACTGCTGAGAGCTTTATTAAAAGACCTATTCCACTTTAATAAATCTGATGGGAAGCAGAGCTCCAAAGGCTGTAATAGAACGATCGCAAGGAACCTGCCTAATGATAAATAACCCCCTTATACTTGTGTTGCTGATACCTTATCAGTTATTGTTTTACAGACATTTCCATTTAAATACATTTTATATTATGTGTGACTCATACAGACAAGAATGCATTTAATGCCATTTCTGTTTTCTAGGGAAATGTTTCATTTTCCTGTCAAGAGCCTCCGGTGGTTCCAGTGACATTTCTAAATGCGCAAAGTTATTTGGTTTTGCTGGGATTATCTTTGCAAGAAGAAGTTGCAATCTCTTTTTATTTCCGGACTTGGAACAAGGAAGGCTTTTTGTGTGCTACTAAACTAAGCTCTGCTCCTTTCCAGTTTGTTGTGTATATTTTTGATGGAAAGCTTAAAATGAGCCTTTTCAAAAATGGAAAATTGTATCTGGACACAGTCACAGGTATGACTGAGAATCTAAGATACCACCCATGCTGCTCTGTTTAATAATTGTATTGAAAAATATTATAATAAGCTTCTTGTTTACACTACAGATGTGTCCCTTATAAATCTTACATGCTTTATTGGGGAGATTTATTACTGCTTCTACGACAGTTTTCTGGCATAGAAGCAGCGAATCAATAGCAAATTCTTGCACTGTGTAAAAATACACCAACTCCATGCCATGTGGACATGGAGGGGCACAGTGGCTGATGAAGGGGACAAGGGGTTCACAAGAATGGTCGTATTTTGTCAGTAATATATTCATTTAGCTCTAAAACATTTTCATAAAAGATAAAAAAGAGAAAGTGCATCTTAAAATTTTTTATGCAAATTCTCCCAAGTACGGAGACACCCAATGGACATTACTTGTGTGAGGTGCAGAAGGAAAGAAAGCCATGCATTAACCATTTTTGGCTTACAGAATTTAGTGGCTTTTAGTTGGTTTGTGGGCACATTTTTGTGAGCTATAAAATGCTTACTTTTTGCAGGATTACTTGCATTTTTCAATTACACTGTTTGGGGCTTGCTATGTCCTATAAATGAAAATGTATTAACTTTTTTTGCGGGGAGTTGTAGTAAAACATCAACTCTATAATTCATTTTTTACCTTTTTTTTATTGGTATTCACCACATACCCTGAATAGCATTTATTTTTATACAACGGGTCAGTATGATCACAGCGATACCAAATTTCAATATTTGTACTTATGTTTGACTAATTTTGTGGAATAAAACATAATGGGGTAGATTTACTTACCTGGTCCTGTCGCGATCCAGCGGCGCGTTCTCTGTGGAGGATTCGGTTCTTTTGGCGATCTACTATGGTAGTGCACCCGATGTCCACCAGGTGTCGCTGCTGCGCTGTAGTCCGTCGGAGTTCACTGGAGTTCATGATCCGTTGCTGGGTGCAGGTAAGCGCATGTCAAGCGACACTTTTTTATTAAAAATGATGGCCACGCCCCCAATTTCCATCGCGTACATGCCAGCGTCGATGCACCATAATCCGATCGCGTGTGCCAAAAACCAGGGGCAATTCAGGGAAAATCGGCAAAAAACGGTAATATTCGGGTAACCCGGCAGAAAAACGTGATTCGGGTCCTTAGTAAATGACCCCCAATGTGGGGAAAAATGTATCATTTTTGCATCGCCATTTTCCAAGTGGCATAACACTTTTATTTTTGGTCTATGGTGCTGGTTGAGAGCTTAATTTTGTGGGACATGTTGTACTTTGCAGAACTATATTAATAAAGTTCTTGTCACTTTTTTTTTGACATTTTATGTGGGACAAGTCAACATTTTTGTTGTGTTTTAAAAAAGAAAAAATGATGTTCACCTTGTGGGTTAATTAATTATAATTTTGTTTTATTGTATCGGTCATTACAGCCAGGCGGATACATTATATGTGGGGTTTGTATCGTGATTTTCACTCTTTTTTTCTGTATGTAAATGTTATTTGTATTGGGCTTTGGTGATTTTTTAAATTTATTTTGTTTATTTTCCATTTAAAAACATTTTTTTTTTACTTTTTCATTTGACTTACTATGGGATCTTACCAAGCAACCATTTGATTGCTTGTTCATTATAAAACCCTGCAACACATATGTTTTGCATAGTATTATAACTATGCAATTGCATAGGCTGACACAGTGCCTGTAAGGTTCTGTCTGTGACAGAACCTTACAGGCATTTACTATGGACAGCCCTGGGGTGCTAGATGAGACCCCAGGGTTGTCATAGCAAACAATCGGCCCACTTAAAATACTTGAGGGGGCACTTATAGAGCAGGAAATCCTGCTGCAGGCATTTAAATGATGTGGTTACGATGACCGCATGCTGTGGTTATTTTGACTGCGGATTTAACCTCTGAACACTCGCAATCTCAGCTCTCTAGTTACAGCTGACACCTTGATGAGCTGAATTGGCATGAGCTCTTCCCTTTTGTCCTGTTATTGTTCTCAAATACTGGTAATACTTTTGAAAACTGAATAAAATTTAATACGTAAAAAAAAGAATTGGCATTGGCTCCAAGGTGCATTGTTATGGCATTGAGTGCTATCTGTCGATATCCATGCCATAATTGTACACCATAGAGCAGCAACAGGATGAGCATGCCAGAGAATGTATTACTAAATAATTCCTGAAAATTGGTGAATACCATATGCTTTACATTTGGATGAATTGAATGTTATTTTGTCTGTCTACCTTCAAATTGTGCTTGACACTTCTGCGCTACACAAGTTTAGTTTTCATACTCTTCTCAGTATAGTTTTTTTCAGCTTAACACATCAATAATATCCTTATGACCTTAAAGTGAGTTGAAAATTGCTTTTTCTTTTCATCCTATGTTTACACTAAATCTCCCTTGACTTTTATTAGATCCCTAAAACAACTTTTCAACCTAGAGAAATCTGTTTTAACTTAGTTCAGCCCTTAGGAAAAATGGTTTGTCCTTGAAATCTCTTCTTAATTGTATTGCAAAGGACCAATAAAACAGATTTATTCTTTTAACAGAAAAATATAATTTACAGTCCTCTATTTCAATGAAATAAAAAGAACAAGGCCTTTAATGCAAGTACTACCGGTATCTGTTTTGATTCTGTAGCTGAAGTTATGTATAATCTGCCATGGAATATTATAATGAGTGTGTTTTTCATAGATAATTGTACTGTCTATTAAATTATACATAATTAACTGTAAATTATAGTGTTTCCTTGATCTGTTATGTTGTACAATATTATAGAGGGAAAATCAGTACAGTATTATAGGGGAGAAGAGGGGATATGTGTAAGTAAATGTAAGCTTCATTCATCTTTTAAATAGAAAAGTGGACATTATTTAGCTTGAAGTCTCTTTACTGTGAACATTTAGAAAATCAGGGAGTAAGAGTTCTCCTTGCGGAGACTTTGCCAATTGAGATCACCTTGCAGGCGTGTGAAAAATTGCAGCTATTGATGCTCCACTGGGGCATTCTGGGAAATATGCAGATAGGTTTTCCTGGATAGGACAATGAAAACCACGCCTCTTTTACTACCTTGGAAGTATGTAAAAAGACTGCAATCAGAAATGCAATACAGACCAAAGCTAACCGTATATATTTGCCACAACCATAAATGGGAGACACCTCTGACTTATCTGACTTATCTGAGGACAACATTTTGGAGCTTTTGGAAGCCCAATCTCCTTCTCCCCTCAACACTTGTTTTTGAGAAAAGTCATGAGACCTCAATAAATAGTAAATGCTTGTCTGTAACTGCTGAAATTAGTAGGTTCCACAAAATTACATCTAATATCCAATACAAGCTCTCTATATTGATGGAGGATCAGTCCAGTGTTGACATCACACCAGCAAATAACTAGTCAGCAAAGTTATATCCATATATGTTCATTTGCTAAAATTACTCAGAATAGGATAAACTGAAATATGTGAGCTGTAAAACATATAACATTTATGACGGCACTACATCTATTATAGATCTACACATATCTGAAATTGGAACCTAATTTCATTTTACATATCTTGATATTAAGAAATGATACACATTTATGTTCTTCCTTAAGTTAAAACAGTGATAGGTTAAGAGTTAAAATAATAATTAAAAATATTGATCTAATTTGGTAAAGAAAGAACAAGTGCTGTATTGAGTAAAAATGTGTATATTGATTAAAGAAGGAACCATTCATCCATCTTGATGTGCACCTTTGGAATGTGGCTCGGAACACAATACCCGTATATAATAACAATTCAAACTGGTTGTTCTATAAAAGAAAAGGAATTTAACCACTTACTACCACTCCTCTTTTGCACATTAATGACCTAGCTATTTCTCTCGGGTTTTTTGTCAATGCACCTGTATAGGGGCTAATATTTTGCATAAACCTATAGTTTTCATTTGCAAAAATCCTGGGTTTCATAAGGCTTTTTGATTGCTTTTAATATAATTCTTTATGTGATGGATTATGTCTATGGATTATGTTGATCCAAGCATTGTTTTCCTTTATTTTAATAATTTCTTTCCTTTATTCATTTTCTAGCCTGGATTGTCACAGGTGTGGAAGTACCAACATGTTTGTGCATTTACTTCTTTTTAAAACAGTATGTTTTTACATTATATAATTACTTTATTCTACAAGCAGACACTCATATGAGATCACTTGAGCTATTGTATAATACAGTTGAAGTGCAGTGTATTATAATATCTGTTACTTGTATCTACTAGGCATGGCTTTATAGGAAGTTTATACAGGTAGCCCTGGGATCTCTCAAAAGATACCTGGCTGTCATGTGACATCACCCTGTGATTGCAGTAGCAGGGTACCATGGGTGATAGAGGTAACTCCCTCCCTGTGCAGCCAGTAAGATACTCTGGTTCACATTTAACTGGGGTGTATAATCGGTTGAAAACCCGGGATCAGAACTTTTCAAATGCCAGCTGCTAGCAATGATGTATGAATGTAATAACATAGTGGAGCACCTGCAGACACAGTGCAGCACCTGATGTCCTTCAAATTTCTTCTGATGCTCCTCCAGAGAAAGCTAGTGAAGAAGTACCCTAATTCCCACCTCCCTGTAAAAACTGATACAATGATTGTGCAGGGGTTAACGAGTAGTTTTATCCATCCTAACTTATACTTATAACTGTGGTAAAAATAAGTAAAATAGCCATAAGTAGTTGTACTTTAATTACAATTTAGTCATAGCGAGCCATAAATTCACCTCACAGAACACCCCTGAGACAAGAAAGGATCTACCAGCATGGAATGCTTGTGTGGCACCCAGCAACCCCAGGTGGTCCATGTTTGTCAAAAGACTGTACAGAGAGTATGGTCATTGACACATGACATACATTGCACATTTTCTGGGCAAGGGATCAAAGGATGGGAATGTTTTGTGTGCCTCTTTCCAGCCAGAAATGATAACCAGAGACAATGGAAACTCATATTTTTATTAATAACTTGAACTTAACTCATGGTTGTGATCCCCCATTTACAGGATAGGGATAAAGAGAACCCTTCAGGCAAATTAACCTCCTAAACTAAATATAGTTTCATAAACTGCCCTTAGAAAGCACTGCCTCTATCTCTTCATTGTCCCTCTACATGCCTCTAAACTTAAGCAATGAGGTCCTAAAGCTGTATGCAAATGACCTGTGAGATGTCTAATGAGTCATTATCATATTCAAGCTGTTCAGCTTATTCATGAGTGGGAGGCACAGCCACACCCCCAGTGCTTGACTGACAGGCTATATAATGATGTGAGGTATAATGATGTAATGGCTTCTCCATGTGCTTCCTAGTGCTGGCGACCATGCCCCCTGCCGCCTGTGTGTGTGTATAAGAGAGATACAACTGCTCCAGGCAGCCATGTTATAGCAGAACATGTCAGGTACATGTGTAGGTGATGTCTGTTTCTCACATGTGTATTACGAGGGAGAGCATGTCAGCAGATAAAGCACAGACACTAGTAATGCTTTACTATACATTACACACAGAAATGAGCAGGGGGGGGCAGGGATGACATCTCTGCTTCTGAACATATGACCAGCCTTATTTACATAATAAAGAAAAGAGGATTTTACAATGATTAATATATGAATTGACTAGATAAAGACTGGGATGGAATCCTTGTGAGCTGCTCCAACAGGTAGAGGTAACAGAAATAGTGACAGAGACCTGGTGACAGGTGTCCCTTAAGGGGATTTGATGTAGCTGCCTTTTAAAATTCAAGAAGTTAGCTATTTGGAAACCTGGTCTCATCATGGAACACCCTTGATTTTAAGCCTAACTACCCCAAGTTTGGTATGGGGTGAGAAGTAACTAGATACCCTGATGACTGAAGGCAATGGCATGGTTGTGACATTTTCTGATCAGAAGTTATGGTGTTTTCATCAAAATCATCTACAAAAGTACCTCCCCAAAGGCATGGAGTAATGTGAATCTCTCCCTTTCAGTTACATCACAGTCAGGGAGGTGGGAGCAAAAACCCACTGGATTTAAATTTGTCCAGGGGGCCCCTTTTGTTAGTGTTTTGGGGAATTAATTTCACACGGATAGGCTGCCCAGAACTTCTTCTGAACCCCAACGGCGTATATAACTGGAGTTATTCCATTAGTAAGGTTATCCGTTTTGATTCCCTTTTTATTTTTACAACTGTTTGTATATATTGTATGTACCGTATATACCTGTGTATAAGCCGAGTTTTTCAGCTAAAAAAAATGTGCTGAAAAAGCCCACCACGGCTTATACACGAGTCTATAAAAAATAAACTTACATACTCACCTTTCAGTGGTCCCCAATGCTTACCGCAGCTCCTCTTCTTTCTTCTCTCTGCTGTAAAAGCCGGCAGAGAAGTGGCGATGCGCTCTGCAAGTCAGCGCACATTATGATGTACTCACAGGGGTGTGACTATGGTTTGGATGCATTTTTAAAACCAACATGTGACTTCTCCGTGTTACATACTCCTCAGATCTTGGCCCCCACCTTTGTGCTCCTATACAGCTCCTCCCTCCTATGTATATATGTCTTTACATTGGGCTGTATTTTAAAAATAGCAAATGATTTTAATGAATGTTCATTATAACAAAAGCTATATCTGAATAAGTCTTGGTAATTCTTTTTTTATCATATTATGCAATTAAATTGGACTGGACATGGGTTATAATTATTAATAGTTATATGGCAATGTTTTCCAAGTTATTTATTTTCTTTGTCTGAATTGACCTGTTATACAACACTGTTTAATTGGCTGAAATATCCCTGGTCTATTTCACAATTCTAATAAAATATCTAAATGTCCCAGCTTCAAAATAATCTAGTTAGTGGAGAACAAAACTTTTAATTAGGTTTCTGCAAAATGCAATTCTGGCTGAGGTGTCAAGGAGCAACTACTAAATATATTGGTTATAATGGTTTTATGCAGTCAATTATGATCTATGATTGATCAGATGTAATCATGTCTTATAGCAGACAAATTCTTTCCACATGGGTCATTATTGTGTGTTATATTAGAGTATTAAATTATGATCCACAGTATAGCTGAGAATGACATTTACAGCTGTGGTTATGAAATATGCTATCACTTTTGTTCTTCTTAATGAGCTGCTGCCAGTGCTTTTTTATTTTACATTTCAATATTACTTGAAATTATACTAATAAAATATGCTTTCAGTTTTTCATATGGAGCTAAGATTGTTGCATGGATTTTCATCTTATAAATTGCTAATACAGAAATGTTGTTTTTCAGATGTTTTCCAAATTATTGCGAGCACGGAGGAATATGCTCGCAAACATGGAGTGATTTTTACTGTAATTGCTCAGACACAGGATACATGGGAGCAACTTGTCATTATCGTGAGTACTTCAGTTATAAAAATATATGGCAAAATAATACTGTCATTTTCATATACTCTGCTACAGTTGTGTGTAATTGTGGAAAAACAGAAGTTACTTTCCAGGAGCTTTATTATCTGTTGGATGCTAAAACTTAAAGCTTTTTTTTACATTTTTTTATTTAAATCTAAATTATTCTGGTTATTTCTTGTACTGATTCTTACTCTCTAGTTAGATCAATGCTGCAGTCAAAATTCTACTTACTATTGTTTCCGACAAAGCAAATCGACTGTCACTCTTGTGAGTGAAGCCTTTCCTTCTTTAGTTTGAATTATTCATTTCTTTAATGACTGATTATATTTACAAGCCCTGTAGCCTTTACAGTGATGTTAAATATCCCGCAGCTTAGTATATTAAGATTATCCATATTTTAGAACGTGTCTGAAAGCATTGGATATGACACCTTAAAAGGATATGATAATTAAAGGTCCTCACTCTTTCGGATTACTCAAGTGCACAATCAATACCAAGGAGCGGACAAAAGTCAGCAGGCGTTTACATGCCTCTCTTTCGAAAGATTAATGAGAAATCTAATGCATGCTACAGGTCCACCCGTCTCTATGTGGCATGCCTAAAGAAGGGATGCAACCGCCTATGACAACAATAACAAAAAAAAAAATTCTATTTTTTAAATGATTTTTTAAAACATCCCCCCTTTCCCTAAATGGCATATAAAAATAAACAAAAAAAATCAAACATGTTAGCTATTTCAGTGGCCCAAAAGTTTATCACCCTTTTGCCTCCCAGAAAAAGTTTAATAAGAAAGTGATCAAAAGGTTGTAGAGTCGTCCAAATGGCATCACTGAAAACATGGTCCAGTCCCACAAAAAATGACACCTTAACAAGCTCCATAAACGAAACATGGTTTCTGCAATTTATATTATATGCTTTATGATATAAAAACCTTTGTTGGTGAAGATGACTTGATATCTTTGCCAGTGTGGATTGGATGGGTTGTTTTCGACATCAGGTGAGAATTTTATGTCAACAGCACCTTTTTGAGATGAATTTACTTGTACAACATTGATTTCACCTGTTATATGCATAAAGCTAACTTCACACTACCAGTAGAGACTATTCAGTGGATTATTGCTGAACATTTTAAAAGAAATGAATAAAAAAAACTATATTCAAGATAATATGCAATTCTTTTATTAGCTGAGAAAAAACTGGTTGGTGATGTATAAGCAGGCGAGAATATTTATAATGAGATTGAAAAGGAAGCTATTTGACCCTTATAATAAAAGAACTTTTGTATATTTGAGTATTTGTGCGCTGCCTGCTAACCTTATTCTTCATTTATTCAATGTCATGCATTAGAATGTGCTACTGTGTTGTCAACACCACGAAAGTAAAGTACAACATTGTTCATGGTGCTTTTATTGTACCAGTGACATCTCAACAAGATAAAAAAGTGCCCACAGTTTACAATACATTAGAGACATTGAGATCAAGGGAGAGGAAAGTTTGCACAAACAGTGCAACATTCCTGCTATAATTTCAAGCTAGATATGAGCTCATGGAGTATAGTAAAAGCCGCACTTAACAGAACCAATTATATTCGACTTTTATAGTTTGTTTATATATGTTTAGTGTTCAGGGATAAATAGTTATGACATGAAAAAAAATTGCTGCTACCTAAGGGAATATGACAACATTAGTGATTAAGTTATAACCTAAGATGGGACCTTCTCAAAATGTCACCAAGATACACTAGACTATCTTGGTTTTAGTCTCACGATACCCCTCCTCAGGGTATCCCTTCTCATTATGCAGATCCTTAACTTCTTCAGACTCAGTGTGCTCAAACAGAGGCTCTGGCCACAAAACTCTTCTAATGGTAAATTCTTGTTACTAAAATGAGAACATACTTCACATGCTTTCATGTGCCAGGTCACATTGGACTGTCCTCAACTCTCTGCCCTTCCAGCTAGAGATTCTAGCTGACACCACTTGTAAGGCAACATCTCTTCTGAGTTCATGGAATTGTTAGAATGCAAAATGGCTTTTCAAGGGTACCTGCCACCGGGGACCTCATTTTAACTAAAGACATTGCAGAACCCCATTACAGCTAGATTGCAAATAAGTATTTCTGTCTTTTCTGTGCATTTGCATTACAATATAATTGTGTGTTGTTCTGAGCCCCAGGTTTGTTTCAGTTTGGTTAAATTTTAAAAGAAAAAGCACTTGTCTGTGCTGCTCACTCCTAAGCTCTGAGCCCCCACCTTTGTGCTCCTGTAAAACTCCTCCCTCTGTGTCAGAAAAGGTGGGGGCTGAGAGTTTAGGAGTGAGTGAGCAGGCTGAGTCCTGTTCATACAGACCTAGTGTTTGCTGCACATTACTGCAAACACCCACTGCTAACAGCAGTGAGCAGGCACAGTGTTTTATGACATTAAAATCATTTGTATTTTAATATCTTGTAATGTGGCCTAAAACAGTAGTAATAATTTGGAAATGAATTGATCCCTGTTGCTAGGTGCCATTTGGTGGTCTTTGATATAGTAACAGCAGAGACCTTGATGTAATTATAAGGGGAAAGTATGTGGCCAAAATATGAATTATGCCACATAGTTCTTTGATGGGTTTAGCAAGATGGGGGTTTCTAGATGTGACCTCCGTTATACAAGACATCACCTTTTGCTGACCTCTCTTATGAGTGTTGATAGAATTCCCCTATCATAGGATCATTAGGTTTTATGATAGGATCAAATTCTATCATACCCAAGCATCCTGGCCATTTATGTTTAAAAATCTTTTGGAAATTGCTTTAATCATTTGTTGTAGTACAACGTGAATGATTTCGAGGATGTGATAAAAAACCTTATTGTCCTGTAAACTAGACAATTCTCTATTAATGAGATTTTTTGCTGAGCTCTTTGTTTTGGCATGGTTAGAGTTAAATATAAGCAAATCTATTTGTTGAATCATAGACTCAATACACATCTGGTGATTTTCAGGCAGAAAATCAAAGTCAAATATTTTCTGATTCACTTCAGAAGAATTTTACATATACAGTATGATAGTAATAGGAGTCTAATGGACCTGTTAAAAGGTCTATTGATTTTAATGGACTTTTGAATGTCTCCGTTATTGTCTGTTTGCACCTCGTCTGTTAGGCTCCTGCTAATTTAATTTTAGTCAATACTGAATAAAAAATATTTAAAAATAAGAGAGGACATTTTAATGAAAATAAAGTATTTTAGAGGCCTAAAGGGGGTTAAATAGGAAGTTACAGGACAATTAAAGCAATATCGGTTCTGACCACACAGATTCAACAGAGCTTCAGTGAATTGGATCTTGAAAGCTTCAGTCATCTGTAGTTGGAGTCTACAAACCATAGCGGCAGTAAACAGCCATACACAATGTTCTTGCCAAAAATATACATTGAAAGTTATAACAATCCAGAACTTTTCCTTTGTGAAGACCAGTGTTAAAAGTTTGGAGAAATTAGAATACTATGTAGAATGTATGAGATTTGGGGAATGACGTCTATGTGATTTGTAACAGTTTTAATTGAAATAAGAAGTCATTGTATTGTGCAGAATTGAACTGTGGACTATTGTATTGTTAAACAGTCCATACAGTAGAACTCTTACAAGGCTGACTGTCTTGAAAAAGACATTAAGTGATATTTTGATATGTGTGAAATCAAAGTGACTAGTCAAAGCAAGTGACTAGTTAGAAACTGTTTATCTTCATGCAGAGAGTTTATAGACAGAATGTTGTAGCAGTTACATTCTAAAGGTAAATTCTCTAAATCCAAAAGACATCTGAAAGACTTCATGTCCACACCCTTCACCACAATCCACACTTGGTCTCTGACCATGTCTCCATAGAAGAATGCTTTTGCTAGGGCATTCTTGCCCACAGTTTTCTATTCCTTGAGGTATTTAATCCCTTCCCGGTGTGCGCCACAATAGTACGGTGCATGTCGGGTGCAGTTTCATGGAGAGGGATAACGGTCTGAGCCCTCATAATAGCTGGTAAGTCTTTAATGCATTTTGCAGCAAAGACTAACTGGTAATACCCGAGATCAGTGCTAGCACCAATCGCAGGTGTTATTTCATCGATCGCCACTGGCAAAGCTGCCGACTGCTTCAAAAAGATGGCAGCGTATCTTGCTGAAGATCATCGCTACACGTGACATCATTGGTGTACAGCGATTGGTTGCCATGATAGCCTAGGGTCTTCCTGCATACTGTAGTATGCAGTACATGGTAGGATCAATCAGACAACCCAAGGTAAAAGTACCCTAGGGGGTCTGAAAAATAGTAAAAATAAAAATGTTAAAAAATATATAATAAAAAGCTAAAAATTCAAATCACTCCCCTTTCCATAGAAGTCATATAAATATAAATAAACAGTAAAAATCATAAACACATTAGTTATCGCCACGTCCAAAAATGCCCAATCTATCAAAATATAATAACAGTTTTTCACTGTGTTTAACCCTTTAACGACCTGGCCCTTTTTAGTATTTTCACTTCCATTTTTCTCTCCCCACCTTCAAAAATCTATAACTTTTTTATGTTTCCATGTAAAGAGCTGTGTGATGGCTTGTTTTCTGCATAACAAATTGCACTTCATAGTGATGGTATTTAATTTTCCATGTCGTGTACTGGGAAGCAAGAAAAAAATTCCAAATACAGTGAAAATGGTGAAAAACGCATTTGCGCCGTTTCTTGTGGGATTGGATTTTACTGCTTTCACTTTGCGCCCCAAAAATGACATGTCTACTTTATTCTGTGGGTCGGTGTGATCATGGGGATACAAAATTTGTATAGGTTATATAATGTTTTCATGCATTTACAAAAATGAAATCCTCCTGTACAATTTTTTTTTTTAATTTTGTCATCTTCTGGCACTAATAACTTTTTCATACTTCAGTCTATGGAGCTTTAGGTGTTATTTTTTTGCAACTTTTGATGACATTTTCATTACTATCATTTTTAGGACTGTGCTACCTTTTGATCACTTTTTTTTTTTTATATGTTTCAAAATGGCACAAAAGTGCCATTTTTGACTTTGGGCGCTATTTTCCCTTACGAGGTCAAACGCAGTGAAAAACCGTTATTATATATTGATAGATTGGGCATTTTCGGACGCGGCTATATCTAATGTGTTTATGATTTTTATTTTTACTATTTTTCAGACTCCCTAGGGTACTTTAACCCTAGGTTGTCTGATCGATCCTAACATATACTGCCATACTACAGTATGGCAGTATATGGGGATTTTCCTCCTCACTCGTTACAATGTGCTGATAGCACATTGTAATGATGGGGTTAATACGAATCAGGCTGTCATGGCGATGGATTGCCGCTCCCCAATGACATCACGGGGAGCGACGATCCTCGGCAAGATGGCGAAAATGGCACCTTTTTGCCATTTTGAAATTTATAAAAAAATCTATTAAAAGTGATCAAAAAGTCATACTGTCCTAAAAATGGTAGCATTGAAAATGTCATCAAAAGTCGCAAAAAAAGACACTACTAACAGCTCCATACACCAAAGTATAAAAAAGTTATTAGGGCCAGAAGATGGCAAAATTTAACCCCTTAACGACTTGGCCTTTTTTAGTTTTTTCACTTCCATTTTTCACTCACCAACTTCAAAAATCTATAACTTTTTTATTTTTCAACATAAAGAGCTGTGTGATGGCTTATTTTCTGTGTATCAAATTGCACTTTGTAATGATGGTATTTAATATTCCATGGCGTGTACTGAGAAGCGGGAAAAAAATTCCAAATGCAGCGAAAATGGTGAAAAACCACATTTGTGACATATTCGTGTGGGCTTGGATTTTACAGCTTTCACTCTGAGTCCCAAATGACATGTCTAATTTATTCTTTGGGTTGGTACGATCACGTGGATACCAAATTTTGTATAGGTTTTATAATGTTTTCATACATTTAAAAAAATTAAAACCTCCTGTACAAAATATATTTGTTTTATTTTGCCATCTTCTGGCGCCAATAACTTTTGCATACTTTGGTGTACAGAGCTGTGGGTTATGTCATTTTCTGAGAATTTTGATGATGTTTTCATTTCAATAATTTTTGGGACTCTGCGACCTTTTGATCACTTTTTATACATTTTTTTATATTTTTCAAAATAGCAAAAAAAATGCCATTTTCGACTTCAGACACTATTTTCAGTTACGGGGTTAAACGCAGTGAAAAACCGTTATTATATTTTGATAGATCGGACATTTTCGGACACGGTGATACCTAATGTGTTTATGATTTTTACTGTTTATTTATATTTATATCAGTTCTAGGGAAAGGGGGGTTATTTGAATTTTTAGGGTTTTTTATTATCATTTTTTTAAGCTTTTTTTTATTTTTACTTTTACTATTTTTCAGACTCCCTAGGGTACTCTAACCCTAGGGAGTCTGATTCATCCTATCATATACTGCCATACTACTGTATGACAGTATATGTGGATTTTACTCCCCATTCATTACAATGTGCAATTAGCACATTGTAATGCATGGGTTAAAACTAAGTAGTCTCGGGTATTCGGAACACCCGAGGCTACCATGGCGACGGATCGGCGCTCCCCGTGACATCATCGGGGAGCGACGATCTGCGGCAAGATAACGGCGCCCATGCACCGCCATCTTTTTGAAGCAGCCGGAAGCATTGCCGGCGGCGATCGAGGTGAAAACACCCACAATCTGTTCTAGCACCGATCGCGGGTGTTACCGGTAAGCCTTTGCTGCAATATGCCCGCGAGCCCTCTCCATGCACCGGAACCCGGCGCGCGCCATACTAGTAGAAGGGGTTAAAAAAATGTTAAGTTTTCCCTAAAGGGGTATTCCCATCTGGGCATTCACATTTAATTTAATTAATTTGCCATATGTAAACATTTCTTCAATTGGATGTTATTATAAAAATGTTCCCGTGTGAAGATAATTTCTCATAAATGTAGCCATGCTGTCCCTTAGAAACGAGATAGCTTCCGCGAATACGACCACCTCACATTTTAGCAGCAGTGGCTAGACATGCACTATTGAGTCCTGCCTGACCACCTGGCTTCAGCGATCATTACCACAGGACGGCTGTGGGACATGCAGTTACTCCCGGACATTTCATACACAAAAACCTTTTGTTTCTTTGTGCAATCACTCCAGCAGAGGTGGCTGTATCCAAGAACATAGTCATGTTTCTAAGGGACCATATGATTACATTTATGAGAAATTATCTTCACACAGGTAAAAAATGTTTAATAACATTTAATTGAAGAAATGTATATATATGGCAGAATAATGAAACTGAATGTGAATGCCCAGATGAGAATACCCCTTTAAGTATGGTTTCATCCGGAGTTTTTTGCACCAAAATATTTTGCAAATTTTAGGTAATTTTAAATGATAAATTTAGTTTTAACACATGTGGAATCGAAGATAAATGTGTCCTACTAACTAAAATCAAATGTACGGCGGAACTAGAACTAGTCTAGGCAAATAATGTCAAAACCAAGAAAATAGAGAACTGCCACAAATCCCATAAAATAATAATTTTATTAACCCCTACGCTCACAAGGATGTTGATCGAATGGAGCCAGTACTAGAAGCAGTGGCTGTCAGCTGCGTATTACAGTTGACACTGCGCTCCAACAATCGCAATCAGAACCAGTTCCAATCGCGAGTGTTATGGATGACCGCAGCGTTTAATGGTCTTTCTCCCATGGATTTGATCCCCCGTGCTACTTACTGGGGGATGCGATCCTCGTGGGTGCCTGATCTCTTCTGCAGTCAGACCCCTTCCAGACCACTTCCAGTAGTAAAAGCTCCACTAGCTTAACTTGCATATCCCGGATGCTTGTGGCCGGCGCGGCAGGGAGAGCCAGCAGATGCAATCACATATATAGTACCCACTATTAGTTCCAGTGTTTTGGTTAGGCAAATAGTGAATTTGGCACATTTTGAAGTGACTTTGCACTGTCCCCTGTACAAACATAGACAAATAAATCAATGATAATTTCCCCCTGTGGGCCTGTCGTCTCCATAGCGAGATACATTTTCTATTGATCCATATGATACTGTTGGGACTAATGTAGTTTGTTGGAAAATTCCTTTAAGGTTGTTTTGTAGTCAGTAAAAAACAAAATCCCAAACGTTCATGAACACAGTGACTAAGTCACATTTTATGTACAAAGAATACTTTTAAATGGCTCTAAAAAGGGAATTGAACTCTACTTGACTGTGAACTCTACATTTCAGCAGAACATATTTCCATTTCTTTTCACTTGACTTCTGTGACAGCTTATTATTAAGAGTTGTTTTTGGCAGATAAATTATTATATTGTGCAATGTGTTGAAAATTCATAACTTTGTTTTTCAGCTAAATATGAACAGTCATGTGAAGCATATAAATACAAAGGAAACTCATCTGGATTTTTCTACATTGATTCTGATGGGAGTGGATCTCTTGAACCTTTTTTGGTTTACTGTAATATGACAGGTAATCTATAACATGGTCTATGTGTAGTATACATAAGCCAATGGACTACTGTAGGTAGAAATACTCGAGATAAAGAAAAAAAAAAGAATATGTAAAGAGCTTAAGGGAAAGGCACATTTTATGTCTAGGAATACATTTTTAATAATTTTTATGCGACTATCCACATGTAATTTTAAAAAGGACTATATTCTGCAATGTATTCTCTAATTATTATAATAGACTAGCAACTACTAGTTCTACAGGGAGTTTTTGTGTGGTACAGTACATAACAGACAAGACAACAAGATAACAATGGAATCTAACACTGCCATAGAAAACATTTTCATTAACAAAAGATTATGACATGGCTTATTTATACCTACTATCATCATAGTAGGTCTTCATAAACCTCAATGGGCCACATTTGTCATTGCAAATTTGAGCTATATTATTTTGTGCAAAATAATCACTCTGTTAAAGAAAAAATTCATAATCTAATCGCAAAGTTGTTGCTAGGACAACTAATTTATCATTAGTGGATGTGAAATGCGATGAAATAACTGATTTATTCTTGCTTTTTTAAAATAATTTTGCACCATTAAAATCACAAGAATTCAATTTACTTGCCTACTGGCTTATGTAGTGCTGCAATTATTTTACTCTTCTTGTGACTATATATTGTGATTAAATTTTAAAAAATTCCAGACACCTCTGAGAGATTTGTTAAAGGGCCAACGTCACTAAAATAAATCTGCTGGGCATTGGAGCTCCAAAGGCAGAAATAGAACTATCACAAGGAGCCTACCAAATGATAAGTGTCCCCCACTGATTCAGCTCCATCCTCATTGAGGAGGCAGACCTCCAGACAGCCGCAGTAAAGCATATCACTAAATGCTGATAACTGAGCAGCTAAAAGATCCCTGCCCCGATAATAAAGGCATAAAATAGAATAAAATTAGCTTAGAAAGAGTGTGTTGTTACTAAAAAAAATGTTACATTTGTGTTACTGTGGAACTGCTCCATTTTTGTGCTTCTACTATTAAACATACAACCTATATTTTTCTATGGCTATCATTTGTACACTATCATTTTTATTTATGTCTTAACTTTTGTTAACTACTTAATGCAATGAGACTTAAGTTTTTCGAATTACTTTGTATTTGACTTTAAACTTTTCTTAGAACAAAATGATAGAGATAAAATGGTAGTTAATGGCTAATGTTCACATTAGGATAAACTGAATATATTATAGTGAAGTCAATATTTCAAGTCAATATTTCACTAGACACTTAATCCACCTTCCAACATTATAAGGCACAAGGTACATTGTATTTTACCCATGAGAATTCAAGAACAGCTGTTGGTATTTTCATCACTTACTCAACGCTAGTATGAAAAAGTACAACATTCCACTAAATATTTAACCTGAGTGACTGAAACATATGTTTATTTAGAGTCTAATAGCGCCGATACTGATTCTGTTCTGATGTATCAGAATCCGTGGGGAGAGTTTATTGCTCTCTAATGCAGCACATATACAGTAATACCATCGCAATGCAGCGCTGATGTATGGAGTCATGGAGACAGCTATTTTAATATATCTCTACCCACTACACTGGTGTTTTTTATGCTAATATAAGGGATGGTGAAAGTAGATGATAGCACAGTCTGATGCCTTTTATAGTAAAAGGATTCACAGAACTACCACCAAAGACAATCACATGACCACAATCATGAACATATATCTATATTAATGGGGGAGTTATGTGGTGCCCATTCTGATTCAATTGAATATATTGAATGTTCAGTGCTGTGGTGCTGATGCCTATGGATAATAGTAGGCAAAAAGATTATTTTTTTTCTCCTCAAGCTTAATATATTATGTTATTTCATAGTGACCAACCTCTTTAAAATGAATTTCACATTTTTGTAAGGTGACATTTTTAATGGCAACTAATTATCTACTGGCAGTCAATGGTAAGATATGCCTTTTGCATTAGGCATACATGGAGCAATATTCTGTATATTATCTAGGTAACTTTTATGAACATTTATGATATAGTGCATTACATTTAATACATTTAAAATGTAAAAATAAGTCAGTCCTGAAATGCTATTCTAGTTTTAAGCTACCTCTTTACTGAAGTAACCTAACAACAATGGTAAATTTGGTGTCAATAAATGAACCATGTCCACTTTACTACCCTCTTTTCAAAAGAGGAGCAAGTGACATAAATCTGCACAAAGGTAATAGATTTTTAACCGCTTAATCATGTGTGATGTAAAATTATGTCACACGTTGGCTGCGTGTGTTTGGAGAAGACTACGCCTTTTCCATAGACGGTGAGGGTTTGCTGCATATTACAGCAAATACCCACTGATAGCCCCAATAACGGGTGTAAACCCTGCGATCCCTGATGGCAAAGCTAACAGTGGCATTAAAAAACAGGTGACGCGTGGGCGCCGCCATGTATGCTAGGATCGTCACTTCCCATTAAAGGGAACCTACCTCCATAAATCTACCTATAAAGGTAGATCGAGTGGTACGTGGATCAATAGGTCGTGAGGATAGCCATTTTTGATAACTTTTAATAGCTTTATATGCAAATTTTGTTATACGGCTACTGGAGTGTGGAGTATGGAAAAGTTATTAGCACCACAACATAGAAAAAATAAGATTTTCTTTTTTTTGCACTGGAGATTTTAATTATACATTACATTAAACATTATAAAACCTATATAAATTTGGTATCCCCGTGATCATACCAACCCAAACAATACAGTAGATATGCCAGTTGGGGCTCAAAGTCAAAGCCGTAAAATCTAAGTTCACAAGAATATGGTGCAAACACCTTTTTTCACTATAATAACAGTATTCAGATTATTACTATGATAACTGTATTTACTGTTTACATCAATCAGTAAATAAAATAAACACATTAAATGTTATCAAAAAAGAGTTAGTACAGAATATCATAAAGTGTAAATTTTTATTGAAAATCTTGATGGTTGCATTGCTCTTAGAGCCTCATGTGCGCTTCAAAGTTTAGCATTTAGCTTCCAATTTATTTATTCACCAGCAGAAAGTTTTTTTCATTGTCTGCCAACTATAGTCCAGTCACTTGAAAGAATTTATCAAGGCTGACTTGTGCTTTTACATTCTTGGTCTGCTTTGTACTGCTGAAAGGTGCCTAATTTTATTAAAAGGCACATTTCTCAAAGAAAAATATCCCAGTCCCCTTATTTTTGTCTCAGTTAAAACTATTTCAGCAATCGGCAATGACCCTTCTGTCAAGCCCTATTAACTTATTAGAAAGTATCAATGGTTCTTAAGTGGAAAGCCATTATCTAATTTATTAAAAAAATATCAAAAAGTTTTGCCATATATTAAATGATCAATCAAAGGTCATATAATGCTTACACATATAATCTGGCACAAAAGTTCTTTAGATCAAATGATTTTTCAGGCAAAGATTTTATTTGGTTTAGCTTTTGCATATAATCTAGTATCAGGGTCATTCATTAATCTACAATGAGTTTGATGTATAAATCTGTCACCTAGCACTAGCTCACTAGCACCTGATGTAGCGTACATCACATTTATTGAGGGTTTTAGTCCATTTTAGGAATTTTTAATTAATACAACTCCCCCAATATGTCTGATACACTGTTTATATGGAAGTCAGTGAATTAATTTCTATTAAGTTAAAACATTACAAGAAGACAGCAGCTTCCTCCCACTCTATTGTCAATAATGAATGCTACATCTCATTATTCATTAATTAGAACAATGGTCATGTTTTTTCCCCCAGTGGGCGTGATCCCTAGAAAATGTTGTGTGAAACCATATGACAGGATTAAAATTCTATAAGAGATGATATGGCTAACAGACATGGCATATAGCTATCAAAGCATAACTTAATGTACCAGAAACAAAGCTAGAAAGAAGCTAGTACAGCTGTCTTTGTTTAATTCCTTAATTTATTGCATTGAATGAATTGTATAATTACCATTATATCTTTTTACATCAGAAATACATCTTTTATTACTATTGACAATTGAATATTACAAATGACAATTTTATCAATATTTACAATTGAATATTACATTTATTTCTATATTTCCAAATCTCTTTATTCTAATAGACACAGCAATAAGTGTTTTACATCACAACAATACAGAACTGAACAAGGTAAAGAGTTCCAATCGGGAGAACCCTCATATGATGAATTTCAAATACACTGCTGATATGGAGCAGCTCCAGGCTACAATAAACAATTCTGAGCACTGCAAACAGGAAATTGCTTACCACTGTAAAAAGTCTCGAATTCTACATAAGCAAAGTAAGTTACCGCAGGACTATTTTGTTTGCCACAACCTAATATACTTTAAAATATGTTTAATCCATAAATTATGTTGTTCCGAGTAGCTAGAAAGTTTTCACTTATGCTACAAGAATAGTAGCTTTCTCTGCAAAATTTTCCAAGGGGAAAAAAGTTTTATTTTACTGATGGAAGTAACAAAAAACTGTTTAATGAGGAGAGAAAGTGTAAGCATGAAATGAAATGGTAATAACTATCCAATCCAGTTTATAATGTGTCACTTTCGTTTTGTTGGGCTACAATGGCAAGATCTCTTTTTGTCCACCTTATCTATGTTGCCGATGGGTTGTGCAAGATGTTATGGATGGGCCATAGCTTTTTGACTCTGTATTTCAGCATAAAATCAACAGTGTTAACATACCTTACTACTGTTACTATAAGGGACAACTTTAGCTATGAGCAGCTTCCTCCATCAGACTTTGAAACCATAGACAGGAAATATACCCACCTAGAGTTCAGAGTGTAAAGCTAACATGGAAGACCCCAAAATATTCTTTTTGCCTTTGAATGAGGAATCTACTAGGCCCTATATTTCTAAACCCCTTAATGACTTTCATTTCATGTTTTTTTTGGAGGTTATTAAGGGTAATTCTTCTGAGGCCTTCCTCTAAGATGATTAAGTAGAGTTTTTGGACCTAGCCCAGCCCCGGTAGTAACACTCAGGATCAGAAAGGATCCAATCTTGTGTGTTTAAACCCTTAGAGATTGTGGTCAAAGTGGTGCAGAGTGAGATCTCTCTGTCACCGAGAGATGATGAGTAGTGCAGTACATAATACAAGAGATCAAGTGATCCTCTTGTGCCCTTGTAAAAAAAAAAACACTACAGTTGTATTTAAATAAAAAGTCAATATAGTCTAAGTGAAATAAAACCACTGTATGCAAAAATTTACTCCTTTAAAAAATATAGCGACTAAAAAAAAATAGTGCTCTACAACAAAAAATTTTGGAAAAAAATTACCAGATGGACAGTTTAATCATGCATCAGAAAAAAATTATATCAAACTGACTCAAAAATCTTTATGAACAGATAACAGGTCTTTATGCCAAAAATAAGTCCTCAAACAGTATTGACAAAAAAGTTATGGCTCTGATGGAAAAGTTTTCTATTTCCTCAAAATTATTTCATTTTGCAAATGAAGGTAATTTGAAGAAAAAAATAAAATTAGTATTACTGAAAGTGTATTTAACCAGGGAAAAGTTTTTGTATAATTTAGGTTGCACAATAAACGCAGAGATTTTTAGAAAAACTGAATAAGATTTATATTCTTTTTGTAAATATTCCCAATACACCACATACAACTATGAAGACTGAAAAAAAACCTTGTAGAAGGCATTAACGATAAAAAAAATCTGAAATAGCCTGGTCATTAAGGTATAATACAGGTGCAAGATATGTGGTACTCCACTGATTCTGACACAGATGGATTTTGTTCTTTTGATCCCACCATTCCCGATCAATCATTACAATAGGTGGCAGCATCCAATCTGCCAATGAAGAGCCTCATATGACAACTGGGTATTAAATGCTTAGCAATGGTGGTAGTGACGCCTCATGAGTTGGAGTTGATGTCGATGGCAGCATTAGTGCTGCCAGCATTGTGATCCTGGCCATGACCCTTATCTGCACACTGATCGTTATATTCCTTTTAATTATATATTTATTTATTTATTTAGTTAGTTAGTTATACTTTCAATACCAAAGAAAAGACATATTCACCCAGAGAAAAAGTTTTTGCCAAAAGTTTTCAGAAACCAGATGCTTTTTTCCTACCATTTTGTGGATACAACTTTCAGACTTCCTGCAGTTTACTGAGCTTACTGCAATTCTGATGACGTGTGTAAAATGTTGTTGTGTCCACAATACAGGATGAATAAATCTCCCAAACAAAAATGGAACACTAATAAATCCGGTTGTTTCTTTCCCCCGAAAATGGGATGTATAATGGAAGAAAATAGATTTAATTTTACTTTCTTAGCCCTTTCTGGGATATTTTTCTACCAGGAAAAATAAGCAATCTTATACCATATGACAGGAAAGCACAGATAGTGTTAAGTGCTGTTCAGTGTGAAGACTCCACAAACCAAGTCTGACCTTCCAGACGGTCTGTGAAAGTCTGTTATTGGCCTAAACCTCAGTCACATTTGAACTTTTAGTTTTGATGCTGAATTAAGCTTTGAGCCTTTCAATGTAGCAGCTTTCACAGAAAGTACAGTGCCTCTAGAAAGTATTAATATTGAATGCCTAACTTAAAAGAAATCACTTTTAAAGGATGTAGAAGGTTGGATGAATCGGTTAAAGCCATATTCCAGCTGAGAAAATATGGAATCAGGATAAATGGCTATAAACAATGTTAGACTATCCTGTGTGTTTTGTCTCTGGAAAAAGTCACAGATAATACAAAGGAAATTATGTTATTTATCAAATGAGGAGATACCCTTTAAAACATAGATTAAGAATTCCATATCAAATTACAATGAGTCAGATCCCATTTATCATTTGGTTGCTTCCTTCTAATTAGAGGTATAGGGAGAAATATATCTATTAAGCATTCACTTTAAATTGAATATAACAGCTTTATCATATGAGGTTATGCTTCACATGCAATTCAATAACGGTCATTTCAACAGTAAATAATTTATTACAGTACAAATGGCATATGAATTAACTTAATTACAGACACATTAATTTTAATGAACTTCCTCTTGAGACTCATATAGTAATATACCAAACCACAATCAATTTAACTGGAGGAAGCAGCTTTACTACAAGTTGAATTCACAGTTCATGCAAACTGAATATGAAAACCAGGCGAGATATATCAATGCTGAATGAGGACGTTTTTCAAGGCTTTATTTCTACTTTTAATGAAGATATATAACTTTACCCTCTAAATATATCTAAAAGTTTACTCTATAATACTCATAAGCTTCACTTGCAAATGTGCACAGTATGTATTACAGAGAAACTGTCTGCTCACTGGCAATATATAAACTTAGCATATGGTCTTGTAGGTAAAGAAAACTTCACAAAGCTGAACTCCTACAGTACCTTGATGATAAAGTGAGCATTATACATGGGCAGATCACTTTTAGTGCAGTTTCCCACATTCTTAGTAAATGTGCCCCAATGTGTTCAAATATTTTTTTCTGGACAAGTTTGACTAAATAAGGGCATAAACCTGCCTTAGGCTGGATTCACACTGCCGTTGCCTGCTGTACCATAGCACGGCGGGCAGACGGCGGCACACGGGGAGAGGAGGAGGAGGTGAGCGCTGCTCACCCCCACCCCTCTCCGTAGGGATATATGGCGCATGGCGCCATATGCCGTGAAGAGATAGGACATCTTTTCATGGGGTATGGAGCGGTACGGTGCTGCATGTGTGCAGCACCGTACCGCCCCAGTAGGGCACCGTGCGCCCATTGCCGTCTATGGGGGATGTATATCAGACATATATACGTCGGCCTTATATACATCCCCCATACGGCCGTCTGAATGTAGCCTTAGAAAGATATTATGTAGGTATTACATCCATTAAAAAGAGGGTTTTATAGTATACCATAAAATTATGGAATTATGATTTTAAAAGTGTATGATCAATATTTTATTTATGGGGCAACAAATGAAAATATATTTAGAATACAAACACATATACCAAGATCTATAAATTAGCTTAATCACAACAAAAATAGTTTTGCTAGTTCCACAATTGTGGAACTAAATAATCTGTGGTTTTAAAGGCCACATTAGTGAGAGCTCCAAATCATCTGCTTCTCCTACACTCACAGCATTACCTGACAGATTCACATTATCAGCAGTTGCCTAGAATCTCATTGTAAGTAAATTAATCATAAAGTCAAGCCAATTCCAATGTTAATGTTAATTTCAATGTCATTTCAGCAAATAAATACTATTGTATATGTAAATAAAAGTTATACAATTTCAAATATATTTTCAATATATCAATTCATACTGTATTCTAGATCTCTGTCATTGTAGTTCAGTGGGTAGCATTACAGCCTTTCAGTGCTGGGGACCTGGGCTCACGTCCCATGGTCAACATCTGCAAAGATTTTGTATGCTCTCTGCATGTTTGTGTAGGTTTCCTCCTGTTTCCACCCACACTCCAAAACATACTGGTAGGTTGAGTAGATTGTGAGCCCCATTAGGGACAGGGATCATTTTGGCAAGCACCGTGTAATCTGTGTAAGCTTCTATGGGAAGCTTCTATGTTTACTTCAAGTGGACAAAACTCTGTCCCTAGTCATGAGATGTCACACAGGAATATGGCTCGTTTACAAGCCATGCACCTGTGTGACATCACATGAGCAGGGACAGATTTTTGTACATTTGAAGTAAACCTAAAAGATTTCTATAGAATGACAAGCAGACATAGATAATTGTGTGGAATTGGTAAAAAAGTATATTGGAAATTGTATAACTTTTCTTTAAACAAACAATTTTATTTACTTGTTGAAATGCAAATAACCGGTTAACTTGCACAGATTATAAATACATTTTTAGATTTCTTTATAGCTTGTTACGTGCATTAAAACCAAATAAAATATAAAGTATCCTTTCAGTAATCAGACTTTATATGAATTTAATTCAAATTTAATACAATTTTAGTTTCTTTACAAAAACAATGTTAATGTCTCTCATTTGTACACATATTGCAGAAAATAGATGCATACACTTAGCATGATGCTTTTTATTCACCTTTAATTTCAAAATGGAGACGTGAGCGTCTCAAGATAAATGACTCTAATATCATGCCTCAGTGAGTATGCAGACTCCTGGTGCTCTTTTCTACTAATAAAAGTAAAATATTTGACAATAATGAAAAATAAGGTTATTTGCAGAACATCTTTTAACTTGAAATAAATCAGAAATATATCAGGAGAGGCTATAAATTTAACTATATATACCAAAGTAACTTTACACTACGCATCCCACTAAAGAACATCAATGTATATACTGTTATCTAGCATTTATATTATGCAAATGTATGTGATTCCAGATTGGTAGAAAAAAGATTAATTGTATGAATTTAAAGATTTTCCTTTGATGTAGTAAGGGATTTTTTATGCAAAAACATGAATCCAATATTGTACTATAAGTGTAAATACCACCAAGTCAAGAGGAAAATACAAAATACAGGTTCATTGAAAATCTATTAAGAAATGTATGGAGTTGCTCATTAAAATGTTGTCAAAATGGGCACAAAAGGAGTACAACATGGTAAGGGATCAAACAGTGCTGGAAGCAAAATATTGAGGTAAATATTGTAAGTAATTTATTTTTTTTATTAATACAGGCAAATGGCCCTTTTTAAATATAATTCACTTTTTATATTCTTAGATAACACATTTAATGATGACAACAACTAGTGGAGCAGACTTCCATTGTTTCATTTCTCTTTCGGTAAAGAACCTGTAACATCCCTGCCAGCGCCATTCTCTCTTTTTAGATTGTGGCTTAGCATACACTAATAATAAAAAAAAAACCTACTTAATTTGTTGTATAATTGCTAATTGTAATATGGATTAAAATGTTTTTTTTAATATAAATCCGGGACTATTACCAAAATAAATGCTTTTGATTCAATGTTCTTTTAAGAAAATGGAACTCAAATCTTAATAAATTAACATCCTACATCCTTGTTCATTCCACTGCACTAGAGCCCCCGGGAAATTTCAATAAACCCCTTCAGTGTCATAGACCACCAAATACTTACCCCTTCACTGCTCTATAACACCTGGATCCATATATTAACCATTTCAGGGCTAAAGGGCTCATGGACCTTTAGCTTCTCTCTTGAATAACAATTATTTTTCCTTGTAGGATTTGGAGGTCAAACACAAATGAACAGTAGAAAAGCTATTATTCTATTTGTAAAAAATGTCCAGAACTTGAATGTGGAGAGATCAGCATACACTAAAATACAGATAGATAGGTGAATAGATGAAGAGTCCGCATTTATTTATTGTTTGATGTATTTTATTATCAATAAATATGCCAAAAATAAATATGAAAATATATTTTGCTCTAGGTAACATCCCCTTCACTTGGTGGGTTGGTCGTAATAATCAGACACATACTTACTGGACTGGTTCATTGCCAAATGTAAGCAAATGTACATGTGGGCTGAATGGAAATTGTGTGGATTCCCAACACTATTGCAATTGTGATGCTGACAAAAGTGAATGGTAATATACTAATCCTATGATAAATGCATGGTGTTGTTTTTAGTACTATAAACATTGTATAAATGTTTCAAAGTATACTGTATTATAGCTAAAGTTGAAAGAATTAGTTGGTTTCATAATGTGCAATTTTACTTTTGAGACATTCAATTTAATACAAAATTGTTGTACAATATATCAGCTGTCAACATAACCGACTGATGTCACGCATTTCCTTAGAATAAGAGTGACTGTTCTATCAAAACAGCATATCTCTACTTGGCATGCTATTCTACTAACATGACACACAAAACTTTTTAAAACTTCTCTATTACCCATGCCATGTCAGAAAACTGTATTATAAACATACTGAATTACGGTAGTCTTTTTAAATTAACGTAATATTTAAACTTAAATAAAAAATCTGTGAAAAATTACTATATTTATTTATGATAATGTTTCCATTTCCAGGTCTAGTGACAAAGGATTTTTGTCCAACAAAGATCACCTCCCAGTCACTCATATTGTGATTACTGACACCGATAGACCGCAATCAGAGGCTGCTTATAAACTGGGTCCTCTGCTATGCTGGGGAGATAGTGAGTACAATCCAGTGTATGTTTAAATCATGACTATGAATGAAAGTTTAATAACTATTAGCATTGTTGCTACTTTATAGTCAGGGATTTTGTCAACCTTTACAAAGAAGTAATCATATTTAAAAGAAACCTACCATGAAAATCAAGTTTGATAAATCAGGGACACTTACACGTAGATCCTGTGGTATTCTTCTATATTTTTTATTCATGCCCTTCTTCCTTCTAAAATCAACTTTTCAAATTATGCTAATAAGCCTGAGGGGCTATCCTAGCTCCTCTGTGATCTGGCTTTACTGGCTCTTACACTGTATCGCCCTCCCCCTGCTCCCTCAGCACTTCCTGCTTACTGCATTTCCTGCTCACTACACTGAGAAGGCAGGGGAGTGGGAGAGACAGTAAAAAACCCTGGAAAGAAAGATCACAGGAGGCTAGGGTAACCCCTTGGGTTCATTAGAATAATTGTAATTGTAATATTTTTTATAATTGTGATTTTAGAAGTAAGGGGATCCTGGACAGCATCCACCCCCATCAACCTTCAGAAGTATACCAAAAAGTCAGTGTGTGAGGGCGAAGAGTATCATAAAAATAAAGAGCTTTTTATACGGAAGTTTGCAGAAAGATAAGTTTGTGATCAGGTAGGAGGAGTAATGGTTATGTAAAGTGTTCTCCAACAATAGTCTTAAAAGGATGTACAAGGTAGGCTATTGTTTATATCTTCTTATGATGAACATGCTAAATTGATTAAGGACACCATTTTAAAACATTGAGGTCTATTTAAATGTGATGAAAATTTTGGTATATGGTTTCAGGAATACCCAGTTTGTGTAAAGGAAAGTCTCTAGATAATATGTTGATACATTCAGATATAGATCATAAAAATGTGACAAAAAGACATTTCTGCGGTCCAAACGTTTTGCTTGTATAGGTTGTCAGCATTGTTCTGTTATTATTAAACGCAACACTATCAGCCACCCATTAAAGGGATATTGTATCATACATGGTTTTTTACATGCAATTTGAGCAATATGGTATACTTAAAATGCCCATTTGCTAAAATATATGTAGGGCAGACCACTCGCTTGGTGAAATTAAGGCTGAATGAGCATTGATTAGTGATCAAGACTTTTAAGGCTAAATTTAAAAAAAGAGGACGAACAGAGGAGGAAAGACACACAGGAGACCACTAAAAAGAGATGCTATAGTAAAACAAAAGCATTGTGCTCATTTGCAATGGTTAGATTTTGCACTAATCTGTCTTTATGTGTTGATAATTCTTCCCCTTTAAGGCTAGGTGCTTTCCCTATAAGCCTTGGAGTTAGGTGTGCACTTAAGTCTGTCTGCAAGGTCCATTTGCATGTTACAGAAAGGGGGAGGGCCCACGAAATGTAGAGGGCACTAGAACACGACAGTCTCTTTCATGTGGCTAGGTTTGGAGTGGATTACTGTACAGTCTAATGGACCTTTGAAAGACTACAAATGGACTTTACATTCATGCACAGTATCAGTTTTTGGTATGTGTCATTTTGGATACCAATGCTTTGATAAAGAAAGGTATTTCACATCACATCCTGAATCCTTTTCAGTGAAATTGGGTCTGCCGTATTCATTTCTAGTTTCACTGTGAGGTCACAATTGTGAAAGTTATTAAGATACCTGCAAAACATTTTAAAAATCCACCTGTCAATTTGAATGGTGTTACAATTTTCCTGTTTGACTTACAAACAAACAGGTGAATGCTTGTGTAATAAAAAAAAATACATTTTACATGATGTACAGGAGGCAATGCTACACCTTACTTCAATGTAAGGAGAAAATCTTTTTCTGAGTTGCCTGTACATGTTTCAGGTAATTTCTATTATATATATTACAAAGGATATGAACTTAAGACTATAAAATAGTGAAGCATTCACTAGATTACCTCTCATTAGTGGTAGAACGTAGGGTGGGGGAAAGGAAAAGTTAGTAAAAAATCATTAAAAGTGATGTTCTCCTTTATAAGTACAAATTATAGCATACAGTATGCTTTATTGCATATATGGCATCTAAGAGTTTAAAAGAAAAGCAGCAAAGTGAATATGGATGGTTTCATAGTATCATAGTTAATACGGTTAGATAAAGATATCAGTCCATCAAGTCCAACCTATTAAATTTAACTGTGTTGATCCAGAAAAGGGCAATAATCCTGCAAGGCTAATGCCCCTTGGTCCAAAGTAAGGAAAAATTCCTTCTGACTCCTATTATGGCAGTCAAAATAACTTTCTGCATTGGAAAAAATTCCCATACAATGTGATATTATTGCTCTACAGGAAGGCATCTAGACCATGTTACAATTATCAGCCATCACAACATTACAACATTCCACAGTGTCACTGCTTGCACAGTCAATAATCCATCTCTATGGCGAAGGTAGAACTGGTAGAACTCCTCTAGGCGTAGAGGGTGCCCCCAGTAATTTCTGTAGTGACCATTACAAATGTACATTGTAATTAGGTTTCCCCTCAGCAATGATTTTACTAAAACGATTAATCCCAAATCTTGTAATCTATCATTATATTCTTGTCCCTAATAATCTTGGTTGCTCCCCTCTGTACCCGTTACGGTTTTTCTATGTCCCATTTATACATTGGTGCCCAAAACTGTACACAATGGCGCACATTTACCTACCAGTCGGCAGAGTTCACCAAAAGTGCATTGTCCGAAGATAATACATTTATTTGAGGATTTACACCATTCCTGATCATGTAATTTCCCATAGGATATTCCTAGGTAAAGACAGTTGGGAAGGGTTTCACATTTTATTTATTTTTAATTCATAATACTAATATCAACTAGCAATATAAAATAAATTGCAATATGACGGTATAGATAATAGAATAATAATCCTGTCCTGTCCTTATGGAATCTTCAAATATTAGAAATAATGGTCAATCTATCATAGTACATTATTCCATCAGTACCCGGGGGTGTCATCTGGGCCTGGCAATTTGTCATCAATCCTGATTATGTCATTTCCCATGGGATATTCCTTGGTAAAGACGGTTGGGAAGGCTTTCCCACTCATTTTTAATTTATAATACTAATATCAACTAACAAAATAAAGTAAATTGCAAATGACGGTATAGATAATAGAATAATAATATAAAAGTGACAAAGCTAAACTTTTATTTTAAATTTTTAATTTCATTATGCAAATTTCACCAGAATCTCTTAAGCAGTGGGGATACTGCAAAGTGGTTTCTCTATCAAAATACTGAGCTGAGCTGGTACTGAGCACAAAAAATGTGCTGAAAAACCTCAACTCGGCTTATAGAAAAGTCAATACTTAAAAAAAAAAAAAGCTTACATACTCCCCCTCCAGTGACCCCGATGAGCAGCGCTGCTCCCCTGATGGCCGCGCTGCTCCCCTGATGTTCGCACTGATCCCCCGATGTCATCGCGACCTGGCTCCTCTTCTTTCTTCTGTAACAGGTGGCAAGATACGGCCATGTTATCTCACAGCCGGCAGGCGCATAGTATGACGTCGGCAGCGGCCGTGTCATACTATGCGCCTGCCAGCAGATAACATGGCCGCGTCCTGCCGCCTGTTAAAGAAGAAAGAAGAGTAGCCGGTAATCCAGAACAGGAGCCGCAATGACATCGGGGAGCACTGCTGCGCATCGGGGCTGCCGGAGGGTGAGTATGTAAGCTTTTTTTTGTTTTTTAAGTGCTTGGCTGGCTTTATGCTTCGGGGGCAGAATGGGCTGGCTGTATACTACTGGGGCAGGCTGGGCTTACTGTATACTACAGGGGGCAGAATAGGCTGGCTGTATACTACAGGGTGCAGAATGGGCTGGCTGTATACTATAGGGGGCAGGCTGGCTGTATACTACTGGGGGCTTGGTGGCTATATACTGGGGGGGCTGTGACCAATGCATTTCCCACCCTCGGCTTATACTCGAGTCAATAGGTTTTCCCAGTTTTTGGTGGTAAAATTGGGGGTCTCGGCTTATACCCGGGTCAGCTTATATTCGAGTATATACGGTAATATAAAGATTTTTAAATCATTGTTGCTTCATATCAGA
Source organism: Engystomops pustulosus (assembly GCA_019512145.1). NCBI lineage: Eukaryota > Metazoa > Chordata > Amphibia > Anura > Leptodactylidae > Engystomops > Engystomops pustulosus. The sequence continues at coordinate 208,856,635 of CM033641.1, read as the reverse complement.
GATCAAACTTCTTACAAGATTATCAAGTAGTACTGACATGAAAACTGGACTATTGGATACTAAATTACTTGACTTGTTAATGTCTTTAGTAATTAAAGTTTTAACATTATGTAACGAGAAAACCTTTGTATGTGGGTTTGGATAGAGAAAGAATACATGAATTAAATTCTATTAAGTAAAAGTGAAGAGCAGCAGCAATTCAAGTCAAATACAGGGTAAAAAGCAATTAGAGAATGATGATTCACACGCTTATGAAAGAAGATCGAAAAGTCAGACAGGCTCTAGATACATGCAAAGTCCTTGAAACGAAAAGAAGTTTGAAAAAGTAAATTAAAAAAGACAAGCCTAAAATAGAACTTTAGTGGTATTCTATAAGTTATCATTGTGCATATATAAAGGAGCTTGCAAATACCGGTACTTGCATGAACACTTTGAAAACTACTCTAATAAACAGAAAAAAATGGTTTACATTTACTTGTTCATGACATTGCAAAGTAAACAGGATATCTGCTAAATACCATAAAAATATATCATCGGTAATGAAAATGTCTAGAGTATAGAGTATAGAGGCAACACTGGACAGTATAACAAAGTAAAAATTTAGACTTTTTCCAAATGCTTGACCATAACAATATAACCCAATATAACCCAGTAAACAAATACAATAATAATATTGTCCCTGTGGAATAGGATTTTCTAAATTTTGGGCTGTCATGGGAACAAGAATTAACAATACATTTTTATTGTAGGCACCATTGACAATTCCTATGTTGACCATTGAAGTTTGGGGCTAAAATTCAGTAAATTAACAGTATTTAGAGAGCCTCACTAGAGGTCACAGTAGGCAGAGAGGTCCGTTTGTAACTAGGAGTTGTCTGTAATTCGGGTCTTCTTAAGTCGGGGACTGCCTGTTTTTTACTTTAAGCTTCTTGCTTGTTTTACAGTAGTTAGGGCCTAGCATAGTAATACTACTTATAAATACCTTGAACTGTTCTGTTATTTTGGCCTCTTTTACTCAGCAAGCATGTAGTAACATGAATGGAGTTTTAGTGCCTAATATGTATGATAAACTGAACGCTGAAAAACTTTCTGAATTGCATCATAAGGTAGTATTCTCAAATAAAATAGAAAATCTCAAATATTACTGTACAAATTGCTACACTCCTACAAAATCAAGGCTTATTATGGTATTTACAATGAACCTGAATGCTGAAGTATATATGGCTCAATATTTTCTAAATAATACAGTCTGTGTGTCAAAAGAAATTAATACAATGTGGGAGATTTGGCCTGGTAGAGACAGTGGTAGCGGAGATTTGTGATTTCGTTCAAGACAGCGACACTCCAAAACAGGTCTCTCCTGCCTTTCTTCAATAAGCAGGTACAATATGAAACAGCCTTTACATTCAGGCTTCAAACATAAACAAAATCCTACCTGTCTGGGTGTTAGCTAAACAGAGAGTTTCCCTAACTCACCACTTACATATAAAGTCACCTGCAAGGTCATCACTTGTTCCAGGCATGGAAGTCAGGGTTGTGTGCTCTGCCAGACCGCCTTTCAGAGCCAACACTCTCAGCTCTGCTCAGCAGCTTCATGCAGTCTGATTAGCATGCGAATCCATTCCAGTAAAGTTTTAAACAACTGCTCCAAAAAAAAAAAACTTTTTTGAGCCCTACTCCCCAGATTTACCGTGTTCAGCTAGATGGTTTGTCATTAGGAGAACCCTCTGCCATCTTTTCTGTTTCCAGGCTAAAAGGCAGCTGTAGTGTATGCAATACATGAATTGCCAGGGTAAGCCAGAGTGAGAGAATATCTCATAGATCAGCTTACTGTAGGACACATGGACATCAGTTGCCTTCTTGAGTCAATTAGGCAGATGCTAAATGTTGACAACAAAGCTCTTTCCAGTCTTGGAAAAGAAAAGTTAAAGTACTTAAAAATATTTGGCATTTATCACCAACATATTCTCTAAACGGGTAATCATGTATGTTTGAATTATGTGATGAAAAGCAACAAAAGTTTCTACACTGATGTAACTAAAATGTAACCCATTGCACTCTTCACAGGAGCACAGATTAATATGGGAGGGTTGTTCAGGATTAAGGTGGAGAGTCTTAGTTTACAAAGATAACAGTTCTTTAATAAGAAACAAAAAATTGAAGATGATGATCTCATCATTAGGGTAAAAGAAACTTCCATGACCCAAAGCTGAAATTTTCCTTTAGACAAGGACTGAATTAGTTTTGAGTCAAAATTAGCTTTAATAATTGTAAATGTGAATAGTTCATTATTAATAGTAATTAATTCTATATATACTGACTAATAAAGCTTACACATAAAGTTTACCAAAAGTTTGAACAAACTTACTATAGATATGGAAATGCATAGATCAATAAATAGTACACAAAAGCAAGTAAGAAAACACCAGAAGCAGGCAACAAAAATATGCATTACTTTAATAAGATTTGTTCTAAAAGGAACTTTAAGAATCATTATTATGGATCCATGTTTATTGAATACACTGAAGGAAAGTTTCAAAGCTTAAACTACCTATTACTGCAGGCAGAATAATGGATTTAAAAGTTGCTTCTTTGTTGAATTTGTAGACTTTTATCATTTAGAATGTTTTTGAAAAGTAAAGGAAAAAAGTCATTTCTCTCATGTTAAAATTCATTTATAAGTCGATTGTCAGTAAGAGAAATAATCTCTCATATGAAGGTTGACTTAAGGATGTATAAAGAAAGAAAATAAAAAGAATACACAGCGTACAATAGAGTGTTTGGGTATTATGCAACTGTGGTAAATAACAGACCAATGTAGGGGAAAAGGAATTTCCTGCTTTCATTGTCCATGGAAGGTAATAATAGGAGCTGATTAATGAGAAAGATAAAGTCACAGTTGAGAGAATCAATAAAATCCAAACTTGTGGGAGAGATGTAATGTTAGTGATTTAGCAGTAGGTCAGGCTTAAAGAGAGGAGGCAGGAGCTTTTATTATAACAAGGTATGTTAGCATTTATTGGTTCTGGAGATAGGGCAGAGGATATAGCCCAGCTTACAAAAATTGGCTTAGCAATACATTGCTGATCAGTTAAAAAAAAAATCCTAACATTTGCATGGTATCGTCATGTGCCACATGGCTTAGGTTGTGTTAATATATATTAAAAACCCACCAAATTTACAATAAAGTTATGTTGCTGTTCAGTTAAAAAAATCCTAACATTTGCATGGTATCAACATGTCCCACATGGTTTCGGTTGTGCTAATATACATTAAAAATCCTCCAAATTTACAATAAAGTTTCAAGATTTAAATTAAGGCAACTAATTGTAGGTGTAAAGATAGACTAGACATTGTAATACTGATATATAATAAGAATTAACAATTGTGATATATCTGGAGCACTATAAGACTATGTAGTCTAACTTTACACTGTCTATCTTTTAGACAGTTTTAGTATGTCATACCAAGTGTAAAATATAACTTAAAGGCATTGAACCACATGTATCAAAAGTTTTAGACATACTTCTATAAGTAGCAGGACAAAAGGCCTAAAAGAATGGGCAATTCTGCAAATGTGACAACAAATTGCCACTTTTTCTGGCACAAATAAGGGCAGCTAATAGAAGGCGCCAAGCTAGAACATTCTTAAAAAATAAAGTAATACACATGATTTTGCAGCAGGCACTTTGAAGAAGACTGTTGATAAGATAAGATAATCCTTTATTAGTCCCACAGTGGGGAAATTCACTGTTGGGAACATTTACTAAGGTCTTTGCACAGGTTTTCTGTCGGACTTTGCACATTCTTTGCACATTCTTTCTAGAGCATACTGCTTGTACAGGTATTTAAGAAGTGTCCGCACCACAAATGTGTTGAACACAACTCTTTTGTGGAGCAGCTGCACTAAGCATCATGTGACACAAATTAGGGGGCGTACCGGTGCTCATTCTGACCTTGTGTCAAATTTAACATGCAAGTCCGACAGAAGTGTGTCGCACCCCGCATGTTAAAGTCGCACCAAAAAAAAAGTGGTGCACTCTGTCGGGCCTGTGCTAGGAGAGCCAGATTCATGAAGAACTTGCGCCAGAAATCATGAATCTGGCGCACCCTGCATTATACACAGGCAAGCCACACTAAGTGCAGTTTGAACCATTCTTAGTAAATATGCCCCAGTTTGTGTTTAGACACTTTTTATTAACTTGCCACAATGTTTCAGTTAACTTCTCTTCTTTTTTTATTTGCCTAGGAAGTTTTTGGAATGCAGCTTCATTTAACACAACATCATCTTACCTGCGTTTTCCTACCTTTGAAGGAGAATTTAGTGCAGACGTGTCTTTTTTCTTCAAAACTGCATCACCATCTGGACTTTTCCTTGAAAACCTTGGAATCAAAGATTTTATCCGGATAGAACTAGAATGTGAGTTTGTAACTTTTTTTCTATTGACAATATAATGTGTTATTCTTCTCCCAACATGGGCATTTTAGTTTTTATTTGAAGGGTTGATAAATTCAATGGCACTGTGAAAATTATTCACTGATTTTTTTATTTTTTATAATGGAGAAACTCCATTTAGTTATTTTTAGTTATTTTTGTGCTTTAGTATTAGTAAAGACATGCAGAATATCAGAAAACTATGAACAAAACAAAAAAACAGCCATAGCCAAAACTAAAACAGCCATAAAACAACTTTAAGAAGTTTTTGAGGGCCTTCTGTTCATTAAAAGTAACTCATTCTTTTGAGAAGCTTCATTATGCTATGACTAGAAGATAATATCCAGTATATTTTGAGACTTCAAGTGTAGTCCTCTGTGTTTCATATGTATAAGGCTCTAATGGCTAATTAAACTATGAAAAGTGTGAAATGTATACGAATTTTAAAAAAATATTGTAAACTAATAAACTTTTCTGACTTTAGCTCCTACAGATATTGTTTTTTCATTTGATGTTGGAAATGGACCCCTGGAGGTTCGAGTTAACTCACCAACTCATTTAAATGATAGCCAATGGCATTTTGTAAAAGCGGAGAGAAACATCAAAGAAGCCTCCCTTCAAGTGGACAACTTACCTCAAAAAACTTACATCACTCCTTCTGATGGACACATACGTCTACAGCTTTCCAGTCAGCTCTTCATAGGTAGGTTTTGATTAAAACTTATATAATGGTTGAGCGAGGAAAAAAATATTGTACATTTATCACTAGAGTTTATCAATTGTATGATGTCACTATTTTATAATTTAGTAAACCAAAAAAAACCTTGGTGTTTGCAAGAAGTACTATATTCTCTCCAAGCAGGAGTACATTCCATGGAGAATATTGTGATCATACAGTATGCAGTAGAGTATGCAGTATGAAGACCTTCCAATAACAACTCAGGATGTAGTATGTGCTCATTGATTTGAACTATAGGATCCATGAATCTACTTAAAGCAAATCTACCACCAGCATGAAGGATTGTAAACCAAACACATTGGGGAACATTTACTAAGGGCTCCGCGGCCGCACTTTCGTGTGGTTCCCCGACTTTTACCATTTTGCGCCGAATTCCACCAGGATTTTGGCGCACGCGATCGGATTTTGGCGCAATTGCGCTGGCTTTCACGCAACAGAAATCGGGGGCGTGGCTGGCGGAAAACCAACGAATTCGTAAAAACGCGGAATTTAAAAAACTCATTGTTTTGCAGCAGCGGACCTGGACGCAGCAGCGACACCTGGTGGATATCTGGCGCATGACCTTAGTGAATCGCCGGAAGACCTGAATCCTCCTCAGAGAATGAGCCTTTGGATCGCGACAGGACCGGATAAGTAAATCTGCCCTATTGACATTCAGGAGAGGCCTCTGGCAGGATTTGCTCTTCTTTAAGCTTCATATGCCCTTGTTTTTAAGAATAAAAGGTTTTACAAATATACAAATGAGCCCAAGAGGTTTCATGCTCCAATAACAGCAATGGAATCTGGAGACCCTTAAGCTTATTTGCATAGTTTTAATATCCTTTTTTGTAGAAACCAGGGAATAAGAAGCTACAAAAAGAGCAGTTCCTGTCAAAGGGGGTACACACACACACCAGTATGTCAGTGAGCTTGGTTTACAATCCTTCATCCTGGTGGTAGATGTTCTTTAATCTCTGCATAGGCGACTATTGGTTTTCATCTCTTTAGACCGATAAATTGATAAAATATTGAATATTGAAAATCCCCTTTAAATACTGTGCAATGGATTTAAATAGGAACTAAAAGGTGATTACTAATCCAGACATAATAGAATCAATTCATCATGGGAGTTTAACTGACCTTGAAAACCTCTTTTTGGGTTTTAAGATTGTCTATTTATCAGGAAGAGGAAATTGATTTATTGGAATAATAGTCATTAGAAGACAGCCATTTCCATGAATTATCTCCAAAATTAATTACACCTTCTGGTTAAATGAAGTGTTTTTATCCTTATTCAGGATAAGCTGTAGTATGAGGTCATTGTAACAGTGTCACATTCATCGAATGAAAGGTTTAAGGTTATGTTCAGATTGTTTTGTTTTCAGGTTTTCTAAGCTATTGTAGCTCAGAAAACATGATGAAAAAACATGCATTTTCATTCTCTTCTGTCATGCATCCATTACTTTTATTCAAAAAAGCATATATTGTAGTGGTGTTCGTTTTCTCTGAACATGCCATAAAAATTTAAACGGGTGCAAGCAGATCTTTAACCTCTAACTTATCACCCAATGATTGCAGGTCAAGCTAAAATGCCGTTATAGAGACTGTTGCAGCAAGAGAGGGGAGCCACTTTTATCAACAGCTGTACTTCCCACAAAGAAGGCAAAAACAGTTTATCACCAATGAGCACTGTATTTAGTGCAGAAAGCAACTATGCCACTTCTCACTCCTTGTCCCACCTGGTTACAGTGCTGGATCCCAGGTCATCTCTGCTGTGTATGTAGGGAGCTGTGGTGTCCTATGCAGGGAAAATCACCAATAAAAAGGAAAGCAGTAAAGTAGTTTAAAATATACTTCAAAATGTTTTATGAACATCTTTATGGATGGAGGCAGGGACATAGAGGAACATTGATCATAGTTTTTAGACTGTTTTTGCAGTTTTGCAGGGTTTTTTTGGTGCAAGCAAAAGTCCGGCACTTAGTGGTTTTGAGTGTCTGCACCTTAGCTGACATAGTGAATGGCTGTTATACAGAGGTTTGCACAGCATCGATCACTATTTTGTGCCAATAAAGTCCCAAAAAAGTTGCAAAAATACATCTGCTCTGACCAGGTGCGCTTGATAAAAAACTCCCTTTTCATTACTGCAAACAAAGATCTCCGGTTCCTAAATGAAGGGTGAACTGAATGCAAGTAATGACTTCATCATTTTCTGTTGGATCATATTATTGAGTGGGATTATTGTCAATTTTAATGTGCAGATCTGAAAGGTAAAGACTCTTTTGAGCAAGATTATTTTTTTTTAATAAAACTTTTATTCTCTGCCCTTACAACAAAATGTAGTCTGGACATTGCAGATGCAGTTATTTTTTATTTATTTTTTTTTTTTGCAAAAATGAAGCCCTGAGTGTTCTGCCAGCTTTTTTAAATCTCACTTCATTATTGGTTACAAATGAGATCTACTTTGTAGGGGAATCATTTGGTGCAAATGAATCGGACATGCCACAATTTTATAACGCATTTACTAAGGCAAAAAGAGATTATTCATAAATCACCATACAAGAAAAAAAAAAGAAGGCAAACCTGAGATACACTATGATTAATGTCCCCCATAATGTGCCAGATAGAAAAAAAAAAATACCAGTCTTCAGCTTTAAACCCAGCCTAAGCAATAAAGAAAACAAAAAGTCTACTTTATAATAGTCTATTTTAAAAAATGTGAATAATGTATACTTTTTCCCCTGTGTTTAAAAATGAGGCTGGTTATGAAGCCTTCAACTGTTTGAAAGAAGATGAACATGAAGACATGAAGATGGTTAAAAATGGAAATGTAGTTTCCTAGTTACAGCACAGTTCAGTGAGAACATATTTCACCAATTATTATTATTAATATTATCATATTTATTTTTTTGTAAAAATGTTGTTAGAAACATCACAGTTTGAGTCAACTGAAATAATAGAGGGATCATCAAGCTTGTGTTGCACTGAATGCAATACTTTTTAATGGTCCAATACACAAGACTGTTATCTTAATTCCCTTAAAAAGTAAACATTTACTAGTCAAAAACCATTTTTCATAGATCACCCATAGGATACTTGAAAAATGGATTCCAAAAGAATGGCAATTGGATGTTTTGTGTGCATCTAACCATTTTTCATGTTTGAAAATTGACTCATTAGAGAACATCTAGCCTAAAAGTAAATAAAACTTTCAATACAATAATAGAAAGCAGAATTATTCTGAAAAGTTTTTTATCATGGAGTAAATATGGCCATATGTTATATAGAGTTACTGCATATGTGAAAATAGAAACCAAAAAATAGTAAATTATATCTGGAAATGTCATTTAGTTACTAAACACATACAAGCTGCACAATTAAAATTAGCAAACAGATTAGGTGTTTGTACTTGAATATTTTAAAATGATAGGACAGGTTTAATGTCCACGGAAAGTATCAACTGGGAGCTTGGCCAAATAATCTTTTTGAGATGTGTTCTGCTGCAGTTCTTAATTTATATTTTGGGCTACTGTATTTACACAGGACACTTCTTCCAAAATTTTCTGGACTTTTATCTTCATCAATTTCTACTAAAATATGAAACCTTTCTATACTCTTCCATTCAAGTTACAATAATTTGGACAATTAATTGAGATATTTCTGAAAAAAGCAACCCTAGATGCTTGTAATTCTACCCACTTTCTAAGGTTACTCTTCAAAAATAAAATGTGAATGATTTTTTTTTTAACTTCAGTCAGCTGCCAATTTTTTTTTTTAGAACATAAAAGGTGGGACTGAATGTAGCAGTCTCAAGATAATGGCTTCAAAATACTATGTTAAAAACTATAAAAACAGCTATCAAACAAATTATACCATAGTGCTGTGGAAAATGATACAGGAAAATTCTCTACAAACTGTTACATTTGAAAGATCCTTTTTCCCCTGTGGACTTTGGAAATAACATTATTGTAACAGAACGACTATTTGAGCATTTTTTTTTCTTTTTAAAGTATGTGAAACACATGAAATGATGATATGACGCAATTCTTGAGGAGAAAAAAGAGAGAAATATTATTTTTTATAGATCTTATTTCATTTTTTTGTTGCTCGTGGAAAAATTTCAAAAGTGTTCATTGTCTCCATCTGTCACATAGTTTCAGGATGAGTTGTCAAAGTGAATTCAAATACATTAAATCCGTTTAGAATGGTTGAACATTTTGACATTTCTGTACACCTTCAGACTGGAATTAACCTCAATAAACCTTTGTAAGACTACAAGTAAGGGTCTAAGCACATTGTTATAGTGAACATCCATGGCTGTAGGGGCTTCCTATGCAAGCAGTAGCAGGTGCTTGCTATCTTCTCCAACCTGGATGAAATAAAGTTTTGATTAAGGCTATCAAACATTTTAGATGCAGTAGTCAGCACGAATGGGTCTCCTGTTTAACCCTATTCACATGACATCTCTTTCCCAATGAAAAGTAGGGTGAGGATTGTTGCAATGAAGTCCCAACAATAGCTACTGTGTCAGAATTGTACAAAATAATGTCAAATAACAGTGTACTATGCAAGAAAACAGTAAATGCATGTTTATAACTTTTGCCCAATTTGTCCTGCAGGGTAAAAGTGTCAATAAATGCACAAATAGAACAAAAACAAAGCATGAATTACTCCCAAAATGTAGAATAAAATGCTATTAAAAATTCAAGTATCAAAAGATTTACTTTACCTTGGCCCACAAAACACATGCCATCGCACAGTGTTATCAATGAACAAGTAGAAATGTTTTGTATCATTGCAATAACAATAATACATGGAAATATCTCTGCTAATTAACACCTCTGGTGTGTAATGTGATGCTGTTCCACAAAGCATGGACATCTGTACCCCATACATCAAGAATAAGACCATGAGATCGGGATGTGCAGTGATATTATTCTGCAGAGTACCACAAAAGGGTAAAGCCTTTATGTGTTGAACCTGCCAGGGGTAAAAACAATATTGTAGGTCTTTGCCCATATGTCACACCAACACGTTATAACCTTAAGATGCAAGATAGGGTCCCTGGGTGTTATTTATCATTAGGCAGGCATCTTTTGACAGTTCTATGGGGGACATTAAAAAGTTTGACTGGCAGCGGAGCTCCAAAGGCCTAGTCATAGAACTATTCCAAGGAGCCTGACTATTGATAAATAACCTTCTATGACTGCCCTTGGAGTTCTGTTGCCCTTTCCGGTAGTCCGGTGGATAATCACAGCAAGGGGGGTGTTCTAAGGTGGGAAGAGATTGACTTAATTGATGAACTCCATGGGGGACATTTATCATACCCCGGCACTTGTGCGCTGCTGCATAGCATGTATCGGGGCAGGAAGCTGCGGCGCATTTATTCTATGCTAGGCAGGGCCTGGCATAGAAATAAATTAGCCGGTGACTCAAAAGCCGCCCCACTCCCGCCAAGCAGTGCCCTTTGCTCGATGGGCCGCGCCCCCCCACTCACGCCCCTTTGCGCCCCACTAGTTGCAAGTGCTAGCAATAGGCTAGCATTTGCAATTATTTCAGGGCCTCTGCGCCACTGACATGGTACAAAGGTCCTGATAAATATGCCCCCATGAGTTTATAGAGAAATGCAGCAGAATGTACTAGTACCATAAATAAAACATAACTTTTAATAATTACTGATAAAATAAGTTCACAGTGAACCACAATAATATGAACATCAACCATCTAGTCAGCAAAAACACATCAGAAAGGGAGATCATTCAGACCTCCAATAAGTCTTGTCTGACACAGTTCCAATTAATTCTTGTATAGCATATGACACGGTGCATCATCTCAAAACCATGCACCAACATTAAACCCCGACAGTAAAGAATAATAGGGTGGATCTCACCAGTCTTCGATGCATCATCTCCTGGTTGGGGGGTACTAGTCCGGAGGTAAAGGACCTATTAACCCCTATTAGTATCCTGACCCCGCAATATTGCTCCGCCCCTGACAAGGACGGTCCTTACAGACCCTGTTACTCCCTAATATGTTATCCCTACGCATTTCATACATTGTGTGACGCACTCATTAGGGAAATAAATTGATGTAGTTGATTATGCAGCCTTGATACTAAACAAAGGACGGCACCAGGAGGTTTGTCGATAAAAGTAATATTCTTTATTTGAAATCCAAGTAAAAGCTTGTACACGGCTCAGTACATACATGAATAGAGACCCAAGGAATAACCAACGCAATTCGCTCGTTAGTTTCTCGTTAGTTTCTGCAATTTATGCAAATAATCTCACTTTCCAGAACTAGCCCTTTACATAGTGATATTTTCCATAGAAAGGTATTAGAACAAGGAAACGGTTGCTCCAGTTGATCCCGCCCCCTTGATGTACCAACAAGATGAATGCTAACAATCAAAAGTATTCTCCCATCACAGCAGTCCTTGCAAGGGGAAATATTTCTATACACATTGGGGGGGATTTCTCATTAGGTATGCTTTCTGTGCCATTTTTTTTAGATTTATTACAGTAGCTTAGACAATTTGATAAATTTGCCACATGAGGTGTTAATGTCTACATTGGATTTAAGTTTTTCCCAGGCCAAGAGTGGAATGGAGGAAATTTGCACCTAAGCTTATGACTTTGCATCTGATAAATCTGGCAATCATAGGCTACAATGAAAGGTGAAGTAAGTTGGCAGATGTTTCAAAAAAGTTGGCAAAAAAATCTTCTAATTTTCGTACAAAATGTCAATTGAGACAATTGGCAGTTATGAAACTGACATAACTAAAATTATAAATTCACCCATTGACTTTGATAGGATCTGTATTGTGTGTTACCACTATAGGAACCATTTGCTCTACGCTTAAGACTGTGTTCAGTATATAGTAGATTTCCAAAGTGTTTCCAAAGCAACAACCTGACAGATATGACTCAAAGTTGGATTGGTAAGTACGGTTACAGCAGGTTGCAACCATAACATATTATTATCCATATCAGGCTGTCACATTTCACACAAGGAGAAAATATTTATGAGGGAAAAGTGTGCATAATTTTAATTTATTCTTATCAAGGTTATTAATATTATTTTCTGCTAGCTTTTTACTATACAAGCACCCAATTCTCTTTTACTTTAATAAAGTCTATCTTTATTTTATATGCAACAGATGTTGCTTCATGTTTGAGCGGGGGAATAAAGTATTAATTGACATTCTTTCAAATTAATTTAATTTGTTGGGACGAGTGCTAGTTTTCAACAGGAAATCCTTGAGAAGGCAAATCAAATAATTTGTGGCTTAGAAGTGCCAAATCTGTGACATTTAATTAACTGCCTGAAAATGATGCTTCACAACTGGAATACTGGAACAGTCACATATGGTTGTGAGATTTTAATAAATATTCAGAAACTAATGGTTTGGTTTACTATATAAACCTTAAAGAAGAAGAATGTACTTCACAATATGAAAAGTGGTTAAAAATTCACACAGCCACCCATTTTCTCCACTACCACACAGTACTCCCATTCCCATTGGTCTCCTGCAGTGTTTTAAATGGCTGTGGCTGTGTGAGCCAGCACCAGGATCTGATCTAGTGATGCTCTGCTAGTGGAAAACCCTCTTCTATGAAATGTATATATACTAATATGCCATATGAAATGACAATACTTTTTTACCTTTTATCACCTATAAAGGAAACAATAATGAGTTTGCGCTAATAATGCGTAGATATTGTACAGTTAGAGTAGTTATCACACAAAAAACTTTCTCATGGTGTTTTCAAAACTCCTATTCTACAACGAGGCTACGGTGAGCTAAGTGCGCCAGGCTTTTCAATCCCTCTCCTCCATTTGTATAGCTCCCTAGCGACTGCAGTGCCAGAACACCCTGCGTGCATACCTGGTGTACCTTGGCCCTTTCTCAAGTCAATAGGCAATGTCCGTTCTCTTAAAGAACAGATCAACCCAAACGTTTCGTTTGATTGAGGAGAACACCTGTGTTTAAAAACAAAATACATCAAGTTAATGTTATGTAGAGATGCCTTAAACACATGAACTGTTCACATTACCATCATTGATAACCATCGGCCATTTCTGTCCTTGGTACTGTGAAGTGAATGTCAATTTTTGCACTTTTTCAATTTTACACCGTTGCTATTTGGTGACACTTTAACTCGAGAGATAGTCTTATACCGTAGTTATTTTTTGGTCTCATAGATAAGCGAAAAAATGACAGTTTGACAGCCAACAATGACAGCAAATTCATAAACACAAATATGTTAAAAATATGACAACGCGGTTAATTCACTCTCCAGATTCAGTTACAGATGCAGAGGGTACAGGTATTTTTGTAACGTCCACTCTTTCCTTCTTCATGCTGCTTTCGTGAGGGACCATTTCAGATAGCTATGTCTTCTGAATCATGCCACCTAAAACAGCATTCTGTTGCATTTTAGAGATATACCTCCCCTTTAACCCTTAAGGACCAGCCCTTTTCCATTTTTTCCATTTCCCCCTTTCATAATCTCTAACTTTTTATATTTCTGTGGTACAGAGCTGTAGAGGGCTTGTTTTCCAGTTACAAATTGTAATTTCTGTGATGATATTTAATTCCAGCCATGTCCTGAACTGGAACAACAAACTTATGAAAAAACAACATATGCACCATTTTCTTTTGACCTTGTTTTAACGTCTATCATTGTTGCTCCAATTGACACCACCCCTTTATTATTGGGTTAGTTGATCACAAATATACTAAATATATATACTGTAGGTTTATTAGTTTATTATTTAAAAAAAAATCATTTTTGGCATATTCTTTTTCTACTTCATGTAGAGCTGTTCAGGCATAATCTCCAGTTCTGTGGCTCCATTTTTTTGCAAAATGAGAGACGTTTTCATTGCTACCAATTTGGGCTGTAAAACATTTTTTATCCCTTTTTAGTAAATTAATATTATGTGCTGGAAAATGGCAAAACACATTGGTGTTCCGGGCATCTGGGGCTATTTTTCCCCTTCAGGGTTCACCCAGGGAATAACAGTTTTTATATTTTGAAACATCAGCATTTTGGGATGGGACAATGCCCACATGTTATTATTTTCATTATTTTTCATTTCTAAGGAAGGGGTGATTTGAACTTTTAGGTTTTTATTTAAATAAATATTTTTTCTCTACTTTTTCTATTTTTTTTTTATAATATATCATTGACCCCCTAGGTACTGGAACCAAGAGGGCCTGATCGATCTATAACGATACTTCAATGCTACTACTGATTTCCTATTGACCTAAAAATTTGCCATTTTCACACTATTATAGATTTGTTGAATGACAGCTGGGTCCAAGTAGACTCTCCAGGTTGTTACGTAATGGATTCACTCTACCCTCCTCCCTCTATTACTCACGGGAGACAACATCTGGGTCAGATGGCTTTACGAGGGGCATGAATGGTTAACACCACAATTGATTCTAGCAACAATGGCGGTGTTGGCTAGGGTTTTTGCTGCATTATGCAGCAAACACCCAGGTAGGGTGAAGGGCTACAATCCACACAATTCTCTTTACAATCCACTCGCGACAAGGGGTTAATACACACTCATGTGTTTTGTAGGTGAGACAAATCTGGATATTCACTCTCAGTTACAGTAGTAGGTGGGAAATGTATATAAAATCACATATTTCAGCAACTTAACATGGGACATCCTCCAGTTCTGTGGCACCTAAAAGTACAATCCTGAGTGATAATGCAGGAACATTCTTCTTTTTATAATAACACCAGTTATGTTTCTAGTTGCCATGGTTCAGAAGATTGAAATGTGCCACTGTTTAGATATGAAGGGGTTACAAAATTAAATGTGTAAGTTTTTTTGTGTGATAACTACTCTAACTCTATTCTGCACCAGGCTGCTCAGCATGGCCCATTTCACTCCTCCACACCCACTTGGCAAGGAGGTGGCAGAAAATGGCACATCTGGCCACTGAGCCAGTGACTGACCACAGCAGTTAAATTATCATTGCATGGACCATGAGAAAGTTTTTTTGTTGATAACTACTCTAAACGTGACCAATCTAGCCATTATTAGTGCAAACTCATTATTATTTTTCCTATGGTGAAAGGTAAAAAGTATTGTCCATTTCATATGGCATATTAGTATATATACATTCATAGAAGAGATTTTCCACTAGTGATGGGCAGAGCATCACTAAATCAGATCCTGGTGCTGCACACACAGCCACACCATTTAAAACATGCTGAAGACTGTGTCAGTGGCATTTGAAGCATAACACCTGTGGGGGTGAGAAGGACCATCTGAACACTGTTCTCTACTTTAAGATTCTGGGTCTGAAACGTTTAGCAAAACTTTATTAGTAAAAGCTGATAGTAAGCATTGTACTTTGATTATAAAAACATAGGGGAGATTTACCATGTGAAGCAGCATGCGATGCTAACTCCTCCCCCCACAGGTTCCAGATATATTGAGAGGCTTGAGTCTCAATTCTAGCTACCTGGCATATAATTGTGCATATTCTGCACCAGGCTGTTCAGGCATGGCCCATTCACTCCTCCACACCCACTTGGCAAGGAGGTGGCAGAAAATGGCACATCTGGCCACTGGCCATGACTGACCACAGTATTAAATTATCAATTCAGGAGACCACTGTACAGTTAGAGTAGTTATCACACAAAAAACTTTCTCATTGGTCTCCTGCAATGATAATTTAACTGCTGTGGTCAGTCACTGGCTCAGTGGCCAGATGTGCCATTTTCTGCCACCTCCTTGCCAAGTGGGTGTGGAGGAGTGAAATGGGCCATGCTGAGCAGCCTGGTGCAGAATATAGCACAATTATATGCCAGGTAGCTAGAATTGAGACTCAAGCCTCTCAATATATCTGGAACCTGTGGGGGGAGGAGTTAGCATCGCATGCTGCTTCACATGGTAAATCTCCCCTATGTTTTTATAATCAAAGTACAATGGGTGTTTTCAAAACTCCTATTCTACAACGAGGCTACGGTGAGCTAAGTGCGCCAGGCTTTTCAATCACACTCCCTCCATTTGCATAAGCTCCCTAGGACTGCAGTGCCCAGACACCCTGGCGTGATACCTGGTGTACCTGTGGCCCTTTCTTCAGTCAATGGCTGTCCGTTCATCTTAAAGAACAGACAACCCACGGTTTCTCTTATTGAAGGAGAACCACCTGTGTTTAAAAACAAATGACATACGAATTATGTATAGGTATGCCTTAAACACATGATGTTCACATTACCATCATTGATAACCTCGTGCCATTTCTGTCTGGTACTGGAAGTGAATGTCAATTTTTGCACTTTTTCAATTTTATACTGTGCTTTATTTGTGACACTTTACGAGAGATAGTCTTATACCGTAGTTATTTTTTGGTCTCATAGATAGCAAAAAATGACAGTTTGACAGCAAAATGACAGCAAATTCAATAAACACAAATATGTTAAAAATATTACAGCGGTTAATTCACTCTCCAGATTCAGTTACAGATGCAGAGGGTACAGGTACTTTTTGTAACTGTCACACTCTTTCCTTCTTCATGCTGCTTTCGTGGAGGGACCATTTCAGATAGCTATGTCTTTCTGAATCATGCCACCTAGAAACACAGTTCTGTTGCATTTTAGAGATATATCCCTCCCTTTAACCCTTAAGGACCAGCCCTTTTCCATTTTTTCCATTTCCCCCTTTCAATAATCTCTAACTTTTTATATTTCTGTGGTACAGAGCTGTAGAGGGCTTGTTTTCCAGTTACAAATTGTAATTTCGTGATGATAGTTTAATTCCAGCCATGTCCTGAACTGGAACAAACAAACTTATGAAAAAAACAACATATGCACCATTTTCTTTTGACCTTGTTTTAAACGTCTATCATTGTTGCTCCAATTGACACCACCCCTTTATTATTGGGTTATTGATCACAAAATACTAAATATATATACTGTAGGTTTATTAGTTTAGTTTTTAAAAAAAAATCATTTTTGGCATATTCTTTTTCTACTTCATGTAACTGTTCAGGCATATCTCCAGTTCTGTGGCTCCATTTTTTTGCAAAATGAGATGACGTTTTCATTGCTACCAATTTGGGCTGTAAAACATTTTTTATCCCTTTTTAGTAAATTAATATTATGTGCTGGAAAATGGCAAAACACATGGTGTTCCGGGCATCTGGGCTATTTTCCCCTTCAGGGTTCACCACAGGGAATAACAGTTTTTATATTTTGAAACATCAGCATTTTGGGATGGACAATGCCCAGCATGTTATTATTTCATTATTTTTCATTTCTAAGGAAGGGGTGATTTGAACTTTTAGGTTTTTATTTAAATAAATATTTTTTCTACTTTTTCTATTTTTTTTTTATAATATATCATTGACCCCCTAGGTACTGGAACCAAGAGGGCCTGATCGATTCTATAACACTAATCTACTATGATTTCCTATTGACTATTGCCATTTCACACTATTATAGATTTGTTGAATACAGCTGGGTCAAGTAGACTTGGTGACGTAATGGATCACTCTCCCCTCCTCTATCTCACGGAGACAAATCTGGTCAGATGGCTTTACGAGGGGCATGAATGGTTAACACCTACAATTGATTCTAGCAACAATGGCGGTGTTGGCTAGGGTTTTTGCTGCATTATGCAGCAAACACCCAGGTTTAGGTGAAGGGCTACATCCACACAATTCTCTTTACATATCCACTGCGACAAGGGGGTTAATATCACATCATTGTGTTTGTAGGTGAGACAAATCTGGATATTCACTCTCATGTTAACAGTAGTAGGTGGGAAATGTATATAAAATCACATATTCAGCAACTTAACATGGGACATCCTCCAGTTCTGTGGCACCTAAAAGTACAATCCTGTAGTGATAATGCAGGGAACATTCTTCTTTTTATAATAACACCAGTTATGTTTCTAGTTGCCATGGTTCAGAAGATTTGAAATGTGCCACTGTTTAGATATAAGGGGTTACAAAATTAAATGTTAAGTTTTTTGTGTGTATAACTACTCTAACTCTATTCTGCACCAGGCTGGCTCAGCATGGCCCATTTCACCTCCTCCACACCCACTTGGCAAGGAGGTGGCAGAAAATGGCACATCTGCCACTGAGCCAGTGACTGACCACAGCAGTTAAATTATCATTGCAGAGACCATGAGAAAGTTTTTTTGTGTGATAACTACTCTAAACGTGACAATATCTAGCCATTATTAGTGCAAACTCATTATTATTTTTCCTATGGTGAAAAGGTAAAAAGTATTGTCATTTCATATGCATATTAGTATATATACATTCATAGAGAGATTTTCCACTAGTGATGGGCAGAGCATCACTAAATCAGATCCTGGTGCTGCACACACAGCCACACCATTTAAAACATGCTGAAGACTGTGTAGTGGCATTTGAAACATAACACCTGTGGGGGTGAGAAGGACATCTGAACACTGTTCTCCTACTTTAAGATTCTGGGTCTGAAACGTTTTAGCAAAACTTTATTAGTAAAGCTGATAGTAAGCTTCACATGGTAAATCTCCCCTATGTTTTTATAATCAAAGTACAATGCTTACTATCAGCTTTTACTAATAAAGTTTTGCTAAACGTTTCAGACCCAGAATCTTAAAGTAGAGAACAGTGTTCAGATGGTCCTTCTCACCCCCACAGGTGTTATGTCTTCAAATGCCACTGACACAGTCTTCAGCATGTTTTAAATGGCTGTGGCTGTGTGTGCCAGCACCAGGATCTGATCTAGTGATGCTCTGCTCATCACTAGTGGAAAATCCTCTTCTATGAAATGTATATATACTAATATGCCATATGAAATGACAATACTTTTTTACCTGGTGTTTTCAAAACTCCTATTCTACAACGAGGCTACGGTGAGCTAAGTGCGCCAGGCTTTTCAATCACACTCCCTCCATTTTGCATAGCTCCCTAGGACTGCAGTGCCCAGCACACCCTGGCGTGATACCTGGTGTACCTTGCCCTTTCGTTCAGTCAAGGTTCCGTTCATCTTAAAGAACGACAACCCACGGTTTCTCTTATTGAAGGAGAACCACCTGTGTTTAAAAACAAAATAACATACGAAGTTATGTATAGGTATGCCTTAAACACATGACTGTTCACATTACCATCATTGATAACCTCGGCCTTTCTGTCTGGTACTGGAAGTGAATGTCAATTTTTGCACTTTTTCAATTTTATACTGTGCTTTATTTGTGACACTTTACGAGAGATAGTCTTATACCGTAGTTATTTTTTGGTCTCATAGATAGCAAAAAATGACAGTTTGACAGCAAAATGACAGCAAATTCAATAAACACAAATATGTTAAAAATATTACAGCGGTTAATTCACTCTCCAGATTCAGTTACAGATGCAGAGGGTACAGGTACTTTTTGTAACGTCACACTCTTTCCTTCTTCATGCTGCTTTCGTGGAGGGACCATTTCAGATAGCTATGTCTTTCTGAATCATGCCACCTAGAAACACAGTTCTGTTGCATTTTAGAGATATATCCCCCCTTTAACCCTTAAGGACCAGCCCTTTTCCATTTTTTCCATTTCCCCCTTTCAATAATCTCTAACTTTTTATATTTCTGTGGTACAGAGCTGTAGAGGGCTTGTTTTCCAGTTACAAATTGTAATTTCGTGATGATAGTTTAATTCCAGGCCATGTCCTGAACTGGAACAAACAAACTTATGAAAAAAACAACATATGCACCATTTTCTTTTGACCTTGTTTTAAACGTCTATCATTGTTGCTCCAATTGACACCACCCCTTTATTATTGGGTTATTGATCACAAAATACTAAATATATATACTGTAGGTTTATTAGTTTAGTTTTTAAAAAAAAATCATTTTTGGCATATTCTTTTTCTACTTCATGTAACTGTTCAGGCATATCTCCAGTTCTGTGGCTCCATTTTTTTGCAAAATGAGATGACGTTTTCATTGCTACCAATTTGGGCTGTAAAACATTTTTTATCCCTTTTTAGTAAATTAATATTATGTGCTGGAAAATGGCAAAACACATGTGTTCCGGGCATCTGGGCTATTTTCCCCTTCAGGGTTCACCACAGGGAATAACAGTTTTTATATTTTGAAACATCAGCATTTTGGGATGGACAATGCCCAGCATGTTATTATTTCATTATTTTTCATTTCTAAGGAAGGGGTGATTTGAACTTTTAGGTTTTTATTTAAATAAATATTTTTTCTACTTTTTCTATTTTTTTTTTATAATATATCATTGACCCCCTAGGTACTGGAACCAAGAGGGCCTGATCGATTCTATAACACTAATCTACTATGATTTCCTATTGACTATTGCCATTTCACACTATTATAGATTTGTTGAATACAGCTGGGTCAAGTAGACTTGGTGACGTAATGGATCACTCTCCCCTCCTCTATCTCACGGAGACAAATCTGGTCAGATGGCTTTACGAGGGGCATGAATGGTTAACACCACAATTGATTCTAGCAACAATGGCGGTGTTGGCTAGGGTTTTTGCTGCATTATGCAGCAAACACCCAGGTTTAGGTGAAGGGCTACATTCCACACAATTTCTCTTTACATATCCACTCGCGACAAGGGGGTTAATATCACATCATTGTGTTTGTAGGTGAGACAAATCTGAGATATTCACTCTCATGTTAACAGTAGTAGGTGGGAAATGTATATAAAATCACATATTCAGCAACTTAACATGGACATCTCCAGTTCTGTGGCACCTAAAAGTACAATCCTGTAGTGATAATGCAGGGAACATTCTTCTTTTTATAATAACACCAGTTATGTTTCTAGTTGCCATGGTTCAGAAGATTGAAATGTGCCACTGTTTAGATATAAGGGGTTACAAAATTAAATGTTAAGTTTTTTGTGTGTATAACTACTCTAACTCTATTCTGCACCAGGCTGCTCAGCATGGCCCATTTCACCTCCTCCACACCCACTTGGCAAGGAGGTGTGCAGAAAATGGCACATCTGCCACTGAGCCAGTGACTGACCACAGCAGTTAAATTATCATTGCAGAGACCAATGAGAAAGTTTTTTTGTGTGATAACTACTCTAAACGTGTACAATCTAGCCATTATTAGTGCAAACTCATTATTATTTAATTCCTATGGTGTAACTGTATATATACTAATATGCCATATGAAATGACAATACTTTTTTACCTTTTATCACCCATAAAGGAAATAATAATGAGTTTGCACTAATAATGGCTAGATATTGTACAGTTAGAGTAGTTATCACACAAAAAACTTTCTCATAGTCACTGCTACAGTTGGCCAAGAAGTAAAGATGCCCATTGTTTCTTGCCTCACGTCCTTGCCAAAGTGGTGTGAGCGGAGGTGAAGATGGCGCCATTGGACTGGAGCAGAGCCCTTGGATGGCAGAATATAGCACAATTAGCAATGCCCCGGTAAAGCTCATGAATCTGTAGGACCTCACGCCTGTTCCTCAATATTCTGAAACCTTGTGCCTGGAGGGGAGGGATAGTTAGCATCGCATAGGCTCCTTTCACCTTCACATGGTAAATCTCCCCTATGTTTTTATAATCAAAGTACAATGCTTACTATCAGCTTTTACTAATAAAGTTTTGCTAAACGTTTCAGACCCAGAATCTTAAAGTAGAGAACAGTGTTCAGATGGTCCTTCTCACCCCCACAGGTGTTATGTCTTCAAATGCTACTAACACAGTCTTCAGCATGTTTTAAATGGCTGTGGCTGTGTGTGCCAGCACCAGGATCTGATCTAGTGATGCTCTGCTCATCACTAGTGGAAAATCCTCTTCTATGAAATGTATATATACTAATATGCCATATGAAATGACAATACTTTTTTACCTTGTATATATACTAATATGCCATATGAAATGACAATACTTTTTTACCTATAAAGGAAACAATAATGAGTTTGCACTAATAATGGATAGTTATTGTACAGTTAGAGTAGTTATCACACAAAAAACTTTCCCATTGTACAGTTAGAGTAGTTATCACACAAAAAACTTTCTCATTGGTCTCATGCAATGATAATTTAACTGCTGTGGTCAGTCACTGGCTCAGTGGCCAGATGTCACCTCCTTGCCAAGTGGGTGTGGAGGAGTGAAATGGGCCATGCTGAGCAGCCTGGTGCAGAATAATACCTACGAGTCGCAGATTCACCAAAAGTGCATTGTACCGAAAGATGAAAGAGGAATACATTTATTTGAGGGGAGTTTACACCATTCCTGATCATGTACTTTCCCATAGGATATTCCTAGGGTAAAACTAAGTTGAGAAAGGGTTCAACATTCAGTTTAATCTTTAATTCATTTAATAGTAATACAGACTGAGCAACATAAAATAAAATGCATATGACGGTTAAGATAATGACAATAATCTGACTGTCCTGTGCCATATGAATCTTAGCAAATAATTAGAAAATAACATGGTCCAATCTATATAGTACATTATTCCATCCGGCCCGGGGGTGTCATCTGGGCCTGCAATGTCATATCATGATTAGTCATTTCATGGGATATTCCTTGGTTAAAGACGGTGGGGAAGGCTTTTCCCCTCGATTTGTTAATTTATAGTACTAATCTCAACAAACATAAAGTAAACAGTAAATTGCAAATGAACGTATAGATAAGAGAATAATACTTAAAAGGACAAAGCTAACTTTTATTTTAAATTTTATTTTCATTATGCAAATTTCTCAGCTAGCATCTCGCTAAACAGTGGTGATACTTGCAAAGTGGTTTCTCTACAAAATATGAGCTGGAGCTGGTATCCTCGCGACACAAAAAATTGGGTGTGTGAAGAACCTCAACGGCACGGCTTATAGACAAAGTCGAATACTGAAAACAAAAAAAGGTGTGATACATACTGCCCCCCCAGTGTCCCAATGGCCACGCTTGATAGCAGCGCTGCTCCCTTGATGCCGCCGCTGTGCTCACCTGATGTTCGCATGATACCCCGTCGCGCTGGTCCACTAGTCTACTGTACATGGCCGATACGGCTCATGCTTTCTGTCACAGCGGTAGCGACTTAAGAGTAGGCAGACATTGATCGTTTTATGGACACCGTGCAGACGCATAGCATGATGCTTCTTTCCTACTTTGCTGTGGTCATAGCTCAATGCGCTCCAAGCGATAAGCATCGCGTCCTGCCGCAGGGCTGTAAAAGAAGAGAAAGATAAGATACGATTGTAGCCGGGTAATCCAGAACAGAGCGACTAATGAGCCTCGGGGAGCACGCGCTGCCCGCATCGGGCGCGACGGAGGTGGAGGATGTTGAACTTTTTATGTTTGTTTTTAAAGTTGGTTATGCTTCGGGGAACGAGGGCTGGCTTTATTGTGGGAGGAGCGATGGTGGATTACTATCTAGTGGGCCCAGGCATGGGCTTACTGTATACTACGGGGGCAGATCAGAACGAATGGCTGGCTGAATATACTACGGGTGCAAGATGGACGCTGGAGTATACTATAGGGGCGAGGCTGGCTGTATAATACTGGGGGCTTGGTGGCTATTATGGGGGGGCTGGACCAATGTGCCATTTGCCACCCTCGGTCTTCTATACTCGAAGTCAATAGGTTTATTTCCAGTTTGGTCGGTAAACTTGGGCAGGGTCGTTTACCCGGGTCAGCTATATCTCAGTATATACGAGGGTCAATATAAAGATTTTTAAATTCATTGTTGCTTCATCAGAGATACTCCAAATTCTATAACGTATCAGTCAGTATTCTAGTGCACTGACTGAACTGGACTATGGATACTAAATTTACTGAATTGCTAGTTAATTGTCTTTAGTTTAGTAAGTTTATGTTAAAAAAACCCCAAATTTATGTAAGAGAAAACCGCTGTAGTGGGATTTGGATAGAGCCGAAAGAACCTGAACTAAATTCTTTAAGTACAGTAGAACCGAGCAGCAGAATTCAAGTTCAAATACAGTAGGTAAAGAAGACAATGAGAGAATCGATGATCTACACGCTTATGAAAAATGATCGCACAAAGTTAGACAGGTTCTAGATACATTGCAAAGTCCTTGAAACGAAAAAGTGTAGCTTGTGAATGAAAGTAAATTAAAAAGTACAAGCCTAAAATAGAACTTTAAGTGGTCATTCTATAAGTTTTCATTGGTGATATATAATGGGAGCTGCCAAACATACTTTGCGGTACTTGCATGTGATGAGACTGTTGAAAAACTACTCTAATAACGAGAAAACAAATAAGGTTTAACACTTTACTATGCATTGCGCAAGTGGCTAAAGTAAACAGGGATCTGCTAAATGACCTAAAAAATTCATCGGTATCATGTAAATGTCTCGCGTATAGTAGTTAGACGGCAACACTGGACAGTATAACAAGTTAAAATTTTAGACTTTTTCAAAAATGCCTGACGACATACAATATCACCAAGTATAACCAACAGCAACAAACTTACCAATAATAATACTGTCCTGGGGTGGAATTGGTTTTTAAAGTTTTGGTCGCTGCTGGGAACAAGAATTAATCCAATACATTTTATTGTAGGCACCAATTGACAATTCCTATGTTGACCATGAAGTTTCGGGCGCTAAATCATCAGTAAATTACAACATTTAGAGAGCCGTTCACTATAGGTCACGTTAGAGAGAGCGGTCCGTTCTGTCACTAGGAGTTGGTCTTAATTAGGGGTCTTCTTAAGTCGGGACTGCGCTGTTTTGTACACTTATAGCATTCTGTGCTTGTTTTACAGTAGTTAGGGCAAGCATAGTAATACTACTATAATAGCCTCTGAAAAACTGTTTGTTACGTATGGTCCTTTACTCCGCAAGTCATGTGAGTAACAGAATGGAGTTTTAGTGCCTAATATGTATGATAAACTGAAACGCTGAAAAACTTTCTGAATTGCATCATAAGGTAGACTTCTTCAAGATAAAATAGAAAATCTCAAATATTACTGTACAAATGCTACAATCCTACACAAAGCCAGGCTTATGATGGTCGATTTACAAATGAACCTGATGCTGACGTGAAGTATATTGGCTCAATATTTTAAATAATACAGTCGTGTGTCAAAAGAAATTATCACAATGTGGGAGATTGGCCTGGGTGTAGAGACAGTGGTAGCGGGAGAGATTTGTGATTCGTTTCAAGCAGCGCACCCAAAACAGGTCTTTCCTGCCTGTCATTAATAAGCAGGTACAATATTGAAACAGCTTCATTTCAGGCTTCAAAACATAAACAAAATCGCTTACCTGTCTGGGTGTTAGCTAAACAGAGAGTTTCCCTAACTGCAACACTTACATATAAAGTCACCTGCAAGTGCATCAATTGTTCCAGGCATGGACATCAGGGTTGGTGTGTGCTCCGCCAGACCGCCTTCAGAGCCACATATCAGGCTAGCTCAGCGCTTCATGCGGTTGATTAGTCTGCTTCCAGCACCTGTTATCCAAGTTGCATGAACAACCCAAAAACTGTCCTAGCCTAACAGGGATGGTGGAATGGACCGCCCCACTACACGCATGCATCCATGCCACTAAATCGTGTCCCAAGGCAGTTTGTAAAACAACTGTCTCCAAAAAAAAAAAACTTTTTGAGCCCTACATCCCCAGATATTTACCGTGTGTAGATAGATGGTTTGTCATTCTGGATGAACCCTTCTTGGCCATCTTTCTGTTGTTGCTCCAGGCTAATAAGGCTAGAGCTGTAGTGTATGACTACATGAATTGCCGGGTAAGCAGAGTGAGAGAATATTCTAGAGTCAGCTTTACTGAGGCACATTGGACATCAGTTGCATTCTTGAGTCAATTGGGGCAGATGCAAATGTTGAAACAAAGCTCTTTCAGTCGTGGAAAAGAAAAGTTTAAAAATGCTTAAAAATATTTGGCATTGTATCACAAACTTGTCTCTAAGGGTATAACAGTATGTTTGAATTGATGTGATGAAAAGCGCAACAAATAGTTTCTACATGATACAATGTAACCATTGCACTCTTCACAGGAGACATAGATGAATAGGGAGGGTTGTCAGGATTACGGTGGAGAGTCTTAGTTTACAAAGAAACAGTTCTTAATAAGAACAAAAATTGAAGATGATGATGATGCATATTAGGGTTAAAAGAAACTTTCATGACGCCAAAGCTGAATTTCCTTAGACAAGGATCTGGAATTATTTGAGTCAAAATGTTTAATATTGTAATGTGAATAGTATCATTATAATAGGTAATAAGTATATATATACTGACAAAAAAGCTTACAATAACGTTTCCACAAAGTTTGAACAATACATGAGATGGAAGACTTATCGATAGAGATGAGCGAGCACTAATGCTCGGGTGCCGTTACCGAGCCGAACATTTCCAGATGCTGAGAGTGTCGTTTCGAGTAAACGAGCCCCATTGAAGTCAAATGGAGACCCGAGCATTTTAAAGGACCATTGTTCGGAATAAAATGGTCTATTCCTTGTAGAATGGTCTTCTGGATTAATTGCAACATCTGCGATCATTCTCACTGTTGCCGGCGTATATATCTCCAGACAGTCTAAGATTGGTAAAGAACAGTCGAAGAAACAATAGCCAGCCGACCCACCATCCTTCAGTAACACAGTGCAAGAAACACAGTGACAAGAATCGATTTACAGAGTAAACAGGCAACACCGTGCAATAGTCATTTGAAATCCGTAGTGTCGGGGATCCGCGCGACACGGCGCGTCAGGGGAAAAGTAGCCATGGAAGAACATATATAGGGTGAGAGAGCACATTGCAGAGTATGGAACATTCTGCCAGGGTTCTTTCCACACATAATCTATGGTTTCTCCCAATGCTATTTGGTTGCGCGCCGTACCCCGCGTCGTTCTCCGAAACAGAACGATGTGCCGAACACTTGGTAATCTATTTGCACTGGGTTCGCACCTGTGTCGTTTTATCTCTTAAAAGATCCTGGTTCCTTTGTTTTAATTCTCGAACCTCAATTCATTGTTGCTCCCTGGTTTTTTTAATACAATGCCGCGCCTCGAGCATGTGGGACCATATACTCGTCTCGCAGCCCCACGCGCCGTCTGCAGTCTCCCTCCCCATTGTCGACCGGCAGTCCAGCTCGGACGCGCATGTCGTCCTACTTTGCTCTGAGATCCAATTCATCTAGCCCCCACAAAGCACAGTCAAGAAAATCTCACCAAGAAGCAGCCCACATACATGCGACTCTATCCCTTGTTCCCAGACTAAGTTGCTGTTCTTAGAACTTTGAACTCCGTGTTATGCATGGCCCCGCCCCGTTGCCCGGGTGGATAACGACGGAACGTTTCACTATACACTCAAGACCGTCTGCATGCGCAGAAGTAATGGCTTCCCTAACAGTATTGCTTATCTTGTCTGAATTTGTTCGGGACCTTTACTCATTGTACGAATGGTTTAGTACGCATAAGTCACAGGTCAACCTTCAAAGTCTCCATGTTCTATCATTAGTTAACCTTCGCCTATGTCCATGGTGAAGAGAATACATTCTTCCATATGCAGGTTGACTACGGTGTTCCAACGCCAAAGTAAAAAGAATTACCCGACGTACGACAGAGGGACGTTTCGTAGATGTATTGCCTGTTTGGGATTCTACTGCACTGTTGGTACGTAAACGACCATGTCGGGGAAGGGAATTTCCTGCGTTCATGTCCGATGGAATGGTTACTAATAGGAGGATTATTTGACATGCACGGAACGCGATCAGTCCAGTGAGCGCTAACTGACCATTTAAAACCAAACTGATGGATGAGCAGTATGTTTAGATGTTAGTGATTTCAAGCGCTGTATGTCATGGGCTTAAGAGAGGAGTGAACAGGAGCATGCTTATTATAACAAGTGTTCTGAGCATTTATTGGTTACTCTGAGACAGATAGGTGCAGAGGGATATAGCCCCAGCTTACAAAATTAGGCTTAGGCGAATGACATTGCTGATCAGCTAAAAAGAGACACTACTCTAACAATTCGAATGCGTATGCGTCATGTGGCCACAGGGCTTAGGTGTGTAGACGTTACATATATTTAAAAACCCACCAAATGTACAATAACGTTATGTTGATGTTCAGTTAAAAAAATCCTAACATTTGCATGGTATCAGACATTCCCACATGGTTTGCGCCGTTGTCCGCTAATATACATAAAATCATACATAATGTATCAATAAAGTCAAGATTGTAAATTAAGGCAACTAATGTAGGTAAAGATAGACTTAGACATTCTATACTGATAATAAAAGACCCTAACAATTGTGATATATCTGAAAGAAGACTATTAAGACTATGTAGGTCTAACTTTACACGTCTTATCCTTTTAGACAGTTTTAGTATGGTCATACCAAGTGTAAAAATAAGTTAAAGGCATGGACCATGTACAAGTTTTTTAGACATGACTTTATAATGTAGGAAGCACAAAAGGCCTAAAAGGACATGGGAAATTCTGCAAATGTGACAACATGACTGACTTTTTGGCACAAATAAGGCAGCATCCAAATCACGTAAGGCGCCAAGCTTAGGAACATCTTAAAAAAAGCTCATAATACACCTGATTTTGCAGCAGGCACTTTAGCAAAGAAGGACGTTGCTAGATAAGATAATCCTTTTCTGAGTCCCACAGTGGGGAAATTCACTGGGTGGAACATTTACTAAGTCTTTCGCACGGTTTTCTAGTCGGATTTGCACATTCTTTGCACATTCTTCGAGAGCATTATCGGGTAACAGGTATTTAAGAAGTGTCCGCACACACAAATGTGTTGACAAACCTTTGTGGAGCAGCAGCTGCCATAAAGCATATGTGCACACACAATTAGGGGCGTTGCCCGCCGTGCATGTGTCTTGTCTGTGTCAAATTAAACATAGAAGTACCGACAGAAGTGTGTACGCCACACGTCAGTGAGAGCATGTGCAGCGCCCAGAAAAAGTAGTAAGTGGATGGCACTCTGAGGGCCTGTGCTAGGAGATGCCTAGATTAATGAAGGACTTGCGCCTAGAATATCATCTGAATCGGGCTGCAACCCTGCACTATGACTTACTACGAGCAAAAGCCGCACTAGTTCAGAGTATGAAAGAACCATATCTTAGGCTACCATTCACACGGCGGATTGCCCACGATAACGTACCGTACCGTAGCGGGGCAATGGGCACGTGTGGGACGGGAGTCGGATGGTGGTCGCAGTCATCCCCCCCTCTCATAGCAATCCTAAGCGCATGGCCACGTATTACGGAAAAGATAGGCACATGTCCATCGTTCAACTGGGTACGGATACGGATACGGTTGCGCACGTGTGCATGCGTACCGTCTCCCGTAGGGGCCGTGCGCTCATAGGAGGTATGTGGGGACGTTATCGGCGTTATATCGTCGGCCATGTTATATACGTCCCCATATAGTTCGTCTGTGAATGTAGCCTAGTAAGTATGCCCAGTTTTGTGTTATAGACACTTTTTACACTTACGCCACAAATCGTTTCGAGTAACTCTCTCTTATTTTTATGATGCCTAGGACAGTTTTGAACTGCAGTCATTTAACACACATTCATCTTGACCTGCGTTTTCCTCAACGTTTGAAGCGAGAATTAGTTGAGAGGTCTACTTTTCCTTCTAAAACTACACCATCTGACTTGTTCTTGAAAACCTGGAATCATAAGACTTTTATCCGGCTAATGAACTGAATGTGAGTTGTAACTTGTTTCTCTTGAGCAGTAATAATGTGTTCTCTTCTCCCAACTACGGGGCATTTTAGTTTTATTTGAAGGGTTGATAATTCAATGGAACGTTTAAAAATTATTCACAGAATGTTTTTATTTGATTATAAGTGGAGAAACTCCATTAGTTATTTAAGTTATTTTGTGCTAGTTCCTTAGTTAAGACAGTACAGAATAGTCAGAAACTAGAATCAGGAAACACACAAAACAAAAAAGAAAACACGATAGCAAACTTAGAACAGGCAGACAATGTTTAAACTTTAAAAGTTAGTTTGCAGGGCCTTCTGTTCATATTAAACGTGAACTCTTCTTTTGAGAAGCTTCATATGCTATGATAGAAGATGAATATCCGGTATTTTGAGAGACTCAAGTGTAGCGATTCCTCTGTGTTTCTCGTATAAGGGCTCGAATGGCTAATATAAATCATGAAACGTGCTGAAATAGTGATACGATTTTAAAAAAAATATTGGTAAACTAATCAAACTTTTCTGGACTTTAGCTCTAAATATTCTAAGCATACCTTACCTGATGTTTTGATCATTTGATGTTGGACATCGGCACCTTGGAGTTCGAAGTTTAAATCACCAACTCACTTTATAATGATAGGCACCAGATGGGATTGTGTAACAAGCAGGCTGGAGCGAGAACGAAATTCAATAGAAGCCTGCCCTTCAAGGGACAAATTACCTCAAAACCTTACATCACTTCCTTTGAGGAACATACGTATACAGCTTCCAGTGTAGTTTCATAGGTAAGGTTTGATTAATTTAAAACTTATATAATGGTTGAGCGAGAGAAGGAAAACATTAATTATCATCGTACAATGTTGATCACTTATTGTACAAGGTTGCGAGGGAGTACTAATTTTCCAGCAGGATGTACATAATTGGAGCATATGGACTAGTCCAAAAAACCTCATGTCTTAGTTGAGAAGTCATCTCCGACAGTAGAGACATGTCCAGCAGTAAATGCATCTATACAGTACCCGTCGAGTTATGTTCTCAGAGTACTGAATGACTCCAAAATCCGATATAGTGCTCAATTGCATAGCATTATCTACTTAAAGCAAACATACAACCAGCATGAAAGGCATCTGTAAACTCAAAAACTTGGGGAACAATGTTCACTTAAGGGCTCCGCGCCGGGCCGCACTTTCGTGTGGTCCCGCACTGTACCTATTGGCGCCGAATTCTCACCAGGATTTTGGCGCACGCGGATCGGATTTTGGCGCAATTGCGTCTCATGGGCCTTGCACAAACAGCAATATCGGGGCGTGGACCGAGCCGGAAGAAAACCGACCACTCGACGGCTACACAAAGCGCAGCATTTCCAAACGTCTTTTCGCGGACACTGGGGCGAGGAAGAGCGGACATGGACGGAAGACAGCGACACCTGGTGGATTTCCATTGGGCGCAATTCATGACCTTAGTGTAATGCCAGTATCGCCAGAGACCTGAAGTTACGCTCTCAGAGGATGACGCCTATTGGGAACCCGACCACCAGGACCGGATAAGTTAAATTGTCCTTATTTGCATCATTGGCTGTGGCTAGTCGAGCCTCTGCAGGATGTGTTCTTCTTTTAGGCTTCATTATGCCCTAGTGTGTTTTTAAGACACATAATAAAGGTTTTTTACAAAATACGATAATGAGCCCAAAGAGGCTTCATGCACCTACCCAATAACAAGCATGGAAATCTAGTGAGACCCCCTTGCAGCTTATTGCCATAGTTTTGATATCCTTTTTGTGTAGAAACCAGGGAATAAGGAAAGCTACAAAAAGAGCAGTTCGCGTAAAGGGGGTAGTGGTAAAGACACACACAACCAGTATGTCAGTGAGCTGGTTATATAACTTCTGATCTGGGTGGTAGATGTGTTCTAATCTCTGCATAGGACTATTGGTTTTCATCTCTTTAGTACCGATAATGATAAATATATTGAATATTGAAAATCCCCTTAAATACTGTGCAAGGATTCTCTAAATAGGAACTAAAAGGTGGATTATATCCAGACTAATAGAATCAATTCATCATGGGAGTTTAACTGACCTTGAAAAATCTTTTTGGGTTTAAGCATTGCTATTTATCAGGAAGAGGAAATTGATTTATTGGAAGATTAGTCATTAGAGACAGCCATTCCATGAATTAATCCCCAAACATTATACACCCTTGTAATGGTTATCCTTATTCAGGATAAGCTGTAGTATGAAGTCATTGTAACAGTGTCACACATCACGATGAAAGGGTTTAAGGTTTGTCTGTTCTTGTTTTTTTCAGTGTACTTATAGACACTTTAATGCCCTTCAGGGTCCTCAGAAAAACATGATGAAAAAAAAACATGCATTTCATTCTCTTTGTCATGCATCCATTCTTTTATTCAAAAAAGCATATATTGTAGTGGTGTGTTCTTTTCTGAACATGCCATAAAAATTGAAACGGTGCAAGCAGATCTTACACCTAATATCCCAATGACTTCAGGTCAAGCTAAATGCGGATTATAGAGACTGTTTGCAGCAAAGAGGAGGGGAGCCACTGTTCATCAAGCATGTATACTTCCACCAAAGAAGGAAAAAACGTTTATCCCAATGAGCACTGTATTTAGTGTACAGAAAGCAACTATGCCACTTCTCACTCCTTGTCTACCGTGTACAGTGCTGGTCCAGACGGTTAATCTGCATGTTAATGTGGGAAGGAGCTGTGTTGGTGCCTATGAGGGAAAATCACCAATAAAAAGGAAAGCAGTAAGTAGTTAAAATATTATCAAAATGTTTTATGAACATCTTTATGTGGATGGCAGGACTAAGGGGCATAGAGGGAACATTGATCATAGTTTTTAGACTGTTTTTGCAGTTTGCAGGGTTTTTTTGTGGCAGCAAAAGAAGGTCCGGTAGTGGTTTGAGTGTTCTGCACCTTTACTGACATATAGTGAATGTGGCTATTACAGAGGTTTGCACAGCATCGATCACTATTTGTGCCATTAAAGTCGCAAAAAAGTTGCAAAAATACATTGCTCTGACCAGGTGCGCTGATAAAAACTACGCTTTTTCCATTTAATGAACAAAATCTCTGGTTCCAAATGAGGGTGAACTATTGCAAGTATAAGACTTCATTCATTTTTCTGTTGGATCTATATTCATTGCTGTGGGATATTGTGCAATGTAATGTGTGCAGATCTGAAAAGCGTAAAGACTCTTTTGAGCAGATTATTTTTTTTATAAACACACTTCTCTGCCCTTTCAACAAAATGTAGTCTGGACATTGCAGATGCAGTTATTTTTATTTATTTTTTTTTTTGCAAAAAGAGCCCTGAGTGTTTGCCAGCTTTTTTAATCTCATTCATATTGGTACCAAATGAGATCTACTTTGTAGGGGATCATTTGGTGCAAATGAATCGGACATGCCACAATTATAAACGCATTTACATAGGCACAAAAGGATATTCTATAAATCACCATACAAGAAAAAAAAAGAAGGCAAACCTGAGATACACTATGATTAATGTCCCCATAATGGGCCAGATAGAAAAAATAAACAAATCTTCAGCTTTAAACCCAGCCCCTAAGCAATAAAGAAAACAAAAAGTACTTTCTATAAGTCTTAATTTAAAAAATTGTGAATAATGTAACTTTTCTCCTGTGTTAAAATGAGGCGGTTATGAAGCCTTCAACTAGTTTGAAAGAAGATGAAACATGGAGACATGAAGTGGTTAAAAATGGAAAATGTATTCCTAGTTGACAGCACAGTTCAGTGAGAAAATTCTCACCAATTTATCTTAATTACATATTTTATTTTTTTTTGTAAAATGTTTGTTAGAAACATCACAGTTGAGTCAACTGAAATAATAGAGGGGATCAAGCTTGTGTTGCCCTGAATGCAATACTTTTTAATGGTCCAATACACAAGACTGTTATCTTAATCCCTAAAAGTAAACATTACTAGTCAAAACCATTTTTCTAGATACACCCATAGGATTACTTGAAAAATGGATTCCAAAAGAATGGCCATTGGATGTTTGTGTGCATCAAACCATTTTCATGTTGAAAATTGATCATTAGAGAACATCTAGCCTACAATAGTAAATAAAACTTCAATACAATAATAGAAAGCGAATTATTCTAAAGTTTTTATCATGGGATAACTATGCCATAGTGTTATATGAGCGTTACTGCAGATGTGAAAATAGAAGAAACCAAAATAATAAATTATATCTGGAAATGTCATTTAGTTACAAAAGAACTAATAAGCTGCACAATTAAAATTAGCAAACAGATTAGGTGTTTGTAATCTGGATATTTTAAAATGAGGACAGGTTTAATCTAATGTCCACGGAAAGTATCATACGGGAGCTTGGCAAATAATCTTTTGAATGTGTTCTGCTGCAGTTCTTAATTATATTTTGGGACTATGTATTTACACAGGACACTTCTTCCAAAAAAATTTCGGACCTTTATCTTCATCAATTTTACTAAAATATGAAACCTTTCGATCACTCTTCCATTAAGTTACAATAATTTTGGACAATTAATTGAGAGATTTTGAAAAAAGCAACCCTAGATGCTTGTAATTACTACCCACTTCTAGGTTACTTTTCAAAAAAATAAAATGTGAGTTATTTTTTAATGCAGTTCAGCGCTGCCAATTTTTTTTTTTAGAACATAAAA
Organism: Engystomops pustulosus; assembly: GCA_019512145.1. Taxonomy (NCBI): domain Eukaryota; kingdom Metazoa; phylum Chordata; class Amphibia; order Anura; family Leptodactylidae; genus Engystomops; species Engystomops pustulosus. Next base: position 208,822,129 of record CM033641.1, on the reverse strand, counting down.
GGTGGACGAAGTGCAGTATCAGTCAGATAAAGGCTTCACAAATACTATGTTAAAATATAAAACAGCTATCCAAAAAAATTAACCTATAGTGCTGTGGGAAAATGATACAGGAAAATTCGCTTACAAACTGTTACAATTGAAAGATCCTTTTTCCCTGGGACTCTTGGAAATAACATTATTGTAACAGAACGACTATTGAGCATTTTTTTTAAAGTATGGAAACCCATGGAAATGATGATTATGACGCACTAATTCCTGAGGAGAAAAAAAGAGCGGAAATAGATTTTTTTATAGATATGTATTTCTATTTTTTTTGTGCTCGGTGGAAAATTTCAAAAAGTGTTTTTGTCTCCATCTGTCAATAGTTTCAGGATGAGTGTCCAAGTGAATTCAAATACATTAAATCCGTTTAGAATGGTTGAAAATTTTGACATTTCTGTACTCCACCTACGATCGGTAATATACTACGCATCAATAAACCTTTGTAAGACTACAAGTAAGGGTCTAAGCACCATTGCTTATAGTGTGAACATCCATGCGTCTGTAGGGCTTCCTATGCAAGAAGTAGCAGGTGCTTGTATCTTCTCCACACCTGGATGAAATAAAGTTTTTGATTAAGGCTATCAAACATTTAGATGCAGAGTCAGCAGAATGGGTCTCCTGTTTTTAACCCTATTCACATGACATTTTTCCCAATGAAAAAGTAGGGTGGATTGTTGCAATGAGTCCCAACAATAGCTACTGTGTCAGAATTGTACAAAATAATGTCAATAACAGCATGGTACTATGCAAAGAAAACAGTAATGCATGGTTATAACTTTTGCCCAATTTGTCCTGCAGGGTGTTATAAATGTCAATAAATGCACAAATAGAACAAAAACAAAGCATGAATTACTCCCAAAATGTTAGAACTAAAATGCTATGAAAAATTCAAGCTATCAAAAGAGTTTACTTTACTTGGCCCACAAAACACATGCCATCGCACAGTGTTATTAAGAACAAGTAGAAATGTTTTTGTATCATTGCAATAACATAATACATGGAAATATCTCTGCTAATTAACACCTCGGGTGTTAAATGAAGTGTCCCAACATAGAGATCTAATGGAATCTGACCCATTACACATCAAGAATAAGACCCTATGAGATCGGGATGTGCAGTGTATTATTCTGCAGAGCTACCACAAACAGGGTAAAGCCTTAAGTGTTGAACCTGCCAGGGGTTAAAAACAATATTGTAAGGTCTTTGCCCATATGGTCACACCCAAACACGTTATAACCTTAAGATGCAAACGATAGGGTTCCGGGTGTAATCATTAGGCGGACTCTTTGACAGTTCTAATGGGGACATTATAAAAGTTTGACTGGCAGCGCGGAGCTCCAAAGGCCCTACGTCTAGAACTATTCCAAGGAGCCTGACATTGATAAATAAACCTTCTATGACTGCCCTTGGAGTTTCTGTTGCTTTCCGGTAGTGGTCCGGTGGTAATCACGCAAGGGGGGTGTTCAAGGTGGAAGAGGAGATTGAGATAATTGATGAAACTCCATGGGGGGACATTTATCCAATCCCGGCACTTGTGCGCCTGCTGATAGCATGTATCGGGGGCAGGAAGCTGCGGATCGCATTTATTCTATGAATAGGCAGGGCCTGGCATAGAATAAAATTAGCCGGTGACTCCAAAAGCCGCACCCACCTTCCCGCCAAGCAGTGCCCTTGCTGATGGGCCGCGCCCCCCACCACTCACAGCCCCTTTGCCCACCCACTAGTTGCAAGTGCTAGCAATAGGCTAGCATTTGCAATTATTTCGGGCCTCTGCGCCACTGACATGGTACAAAGGTCCTGATAAATTGCCCCCATGAGTTATAGAGAAATGCAGCAGAATGTACTAGTACCATAAATAACAAACATATTTAATAATACATGTTATAAAATAAGTCACAGTGAGCACCAATAATATGAACATCAACCATCTAGTCAGCAAAAAAACATCAGAAAGGGAGATCATTCAGACCCCAATAAGTACTGTCTGACAAACGTTCCAATAATTTGATATAGCACTATGACACGGTGCATAATCTCAAAAACCATGCACCAACATTAAACCCCGACAGTAAAGAATAATAGGGGGTATCTCACCAGTCTTCGATGACATCACCCTGGTTGGGGGGTACTAGTCCGGAGGGTAACGGACCCCTATAACCCCTATTAGTATCCTGACCCCGCAATATTGCTCCGCCCCTGACAAGGGCGGTCCTTACAGACACCTGTTAATCCCTAATATGTTACCCTACGCATTTCATACATTGGGTGACGCACTCATTAGGGAATAAAATTGATGTAGTTGATTATGCAGCCCTTGATATAAACAAAGGACGGCACCAGGAGGGTTTGTCGAAGTAAAAAGTAATTCTTTATTTGAAATACCAAGTAAAAGTTGGTACAAGGTCATAGTACATACATGAATAGAGACCCAAGGAATCATAACCAAACGACCAATTCGTCGTTACGTTTTCTCGTTAGTTTCTGCAATATTATGCAAATAATTCACTTTCCAGAACTAGCCCGTTTACATAGTGATATTTTTAGAAAGGATGTATTAGAACAAGGAAACGGTTTGCTCAGTTGATCCCGCCCCCTGAGGTACAACAAGATGAATGCTAACAATCAAAAGTATTCTTCCCATCACAGCAGTCCTTGCAACGGGGAAAGTTCATACACATTGGGGGGGATTTCTCATTAGGTATGCTTTCTGTGCCTTTTTTTTAGATTTATACAGTAGCTAGACAATTGATAAATTTGCACATGATGGTGTTAATGTCTACATTGGTTTAAGTTTTTCCCAGGCCAAGAGTGGAATGGAGGAATTGCCACCTAAGCTTAGACGTTTGCATCTGATAAAATCTGGCAATCATAGGCTACATGAAAGGTGAAGTAGTAAGTTGGCAGATGTTTCAAAAAAAGTTGCAAAAAAAATTTCTAATTTTGTACAAAGTGTCATATTGAGACAATTGGCAGTATGAAATGACATAACTAAAATTATAAATTCACCCATTGACTGTGATGGATCTGTATTGTGTGTTACCCATATAGGAACCATTTGCTCTACGCTTAAGGACTGTGTTCAGTATATAGTAGATTTCCAAAGTGTGTTCCAAAGCAACACAACCTGACGATATGACTCAAAGTTGGATTGGTAAGTACGGTTACCAGGGGTTGCAACCATAACATATTATTATCAATTAAGGCTGTCACATTTCAACAAGGAGAAAATATTTATGAGGGAAAAGTGTGCATAATTTAATTTATTCTTATCAGGTTAGTAATATATTTTCTTGCTAGCTTTTTACTATACAAAGCACCAATTCTCTTTTACTTTATAAAGTCTATCTGTTTTATAGTGCACACGTGTTGCTTCATGTTTGAGGGGGGGATAAAGTATTAATTGGACATCTTTCAGAATAATTTAATGTTGGACGAGTGCTAGTTTTTCAACAGGAAATTCCTTGAGAAGGCAAACAGATAATTTGTTGGCTTAGAAGTGCCAAATCTGTGACATTGAATTAACTGCCTGGAAATGCAGCTTCAAACATGGAATACTGGAACAGTCAATTGGTTGTGAGATTTAATAAGATTTAATCAGAAATAATGGTTTTGGTTTACTAATAAACCTTAAAGAAGAAGAATGTACTTCACAATATGAAAAGTGGGTTAAAAATTCACACAGCCACCCATTTTCTCCCTACAACACTAGTACTCCATTCCCATTGGTCTCTGCAGTGTTTTAAATGGCTTGTGCTGTTGTGCCGAGCTACCAGCACCAGGATTGATTAGTGTCATGCTACTGCTAGTGGAAAACCCTCTTCTATGAGAATGTATATATACTAATAGCCATATGGAAATGACAATACTTTTTACCTTTTATCACCTATAAAGGAAACAATAATGAGTTTGCGCTAATAATGCGTAGATATGTACAGTTTAGAGTAGTTATCACACATAAAAAACTTTCTCCATTGGTCTCCTGCAATGATATAATTTAACTACTGTGGGTCAGTCACTGGCTCAGTGGCCAGATGTGCCATTTTCTGCCCACCTCCTTGCCAGTGGGTGTGGAGGAGTGAATGGGGCCATTGCGAACAGCCCTGGTGCAGGAATATTAGCACAATTATTGCCAGGTAGCTAGAATTGAGACTCAAGCCTCTCAATATATCTGGAACCTGTGGGGGGAGGGGAGTTAGCATGGCAGCTCCTTCACATGGTAAATCCCCCTATGTTTTTATAATCAAAGTACAATGCTTACTATCAGCTTTACTAATAAAGTTTGCTAAAACGTTTCAGACCCAGAATCTTAAAGTAGGAGAACAGTGTTCAGATGGTCTTCTCACCCCCACAGGTGTTATGTGTTTCAAAATGCCACTGACACAGTCTCAGTAGTTTTAAATGCGGTGGCGTGTGGTGTGCCACCAGGATCTGATCTAGTGATGCTCTGCTCATCACTAGTGGAAAATCTCTCTATGAATGTTATATACTAATATGCCATATGAAATGACAATAGTTTAACCTTTATCACCATAATAGGAAATAATAATGTAGTTTGCAAATAAGGCTATATTGTACAGTTAGAGTAGTTATCACAAAAAAACTTTCTCATTGTCTCATGCAATGATAATTTAACTGCTGTGGTAGTCACTGGGTCAGTGGCCAAGATGTTGCCAATTTTCTGCCATTCATCCTTGCCAAGTGGGTGTGGAGGAGTTAAATGTGCCATGCTGAGCAGCCTGGTGCAGAATAGAGTTAGAGTAGTTATCACACAAAAAACTTTAACATTTAATTTTGTAACCCCTTCATATCTAAACAGTGGCACATTTCAAATCTTCTGAACCATGGCAACTAGAAACATAACTGGTGTTATTATAAAAAGAAGAATGTTCCCTGCATATCACATCAGGATTGTACTTTTAGGTGCCACAGAACTGGAGATGTCCACTGTTAAAGTTGCTGTCAATATGTGATTTTATATACATTTTCCCACCTACTACTGTAACATGAGAAGTGAATATCTCCAGATTTGTCTCACCTACAAACACAATGATGTGATATTAACCCCCTTGTCGCAGTGGATATGTAAAGAGAACTTTGTGTGGATTGTAGCCCTTCATACACCCTGGGTGTTTGCTGCATAATGCAGCAAAAACCCATAGCCAACACCGCCATTGTTGCTAGAATCAATTGTAGGTGTTAACCATTTCAATGCCCCTCGTAAAGCCATCTTGACCCAGATTGTTGTCTTCCCCCGTGACGTAATAGAGGGAGGGGGGAAGTGATCCATTACTGTAACAACCGGGAGTCTACTTGAGACCCCGAGGCTTGTCATTCAACACAATCTATAATAGTGTGAAAATGGCAAATTTTTATGGATCAATAGGAAAATCAGTAGCATTGCAGTATATGTTAGAATCGATCAGGCCCTCTATGGTTCCAGTACCCTAGGGGGTCAATGATATATTATACAAAAAAAAATTAGAAAAAAGTAGAAAAAATATTTTATTTAAATAAAAACCTAAAAGTTCAAATCACCCCCTTCCCTTAGAAATGAAAAATAAATGAAATCATAAACATGCTGGGCATTGTCACATCCCAAAATGCCTGATGTTTCAAAATATAAAAACTGTTATTCCCTGTGGTGAACCCTGAAGGGGAAAATAGCGCCCAGATGCCCGGAACACCACTGTTTTGCCATTTTCCAGCACATAATTAATTTACTAAAAAGGGATAAAAAATGTTTTACAGCCCCAAATTGGTAGCAATGAAAACGTCATCTCATTTTGCAAAAAATGGAGCCACAGAACTGGACATTATGCCTGAACAGCTCTATACACTGAAGTATGAAAAAGAATATGCCAAAAATGATTTTTTTTTTAAATCTACTAAAACATAATAAACCTACAGTATATATATTTAGTATCTTTGTGATCAAACTAACCCAAATAATAAAGGGGTGGTGTCAATTGGAGCACACAATGATAGACGTTAAAACAAGGTCCAAAAGAAAATGGTGCATATGTGTTTTTTCATAAGTTTGTTTGTTCCAGTTTTCCAGTACATGGCCTGGAATATTAAATATCATCACTAGAAATTACAATTTGTAACTTGGAAAACAAGCCCTCATACAGCTCTGTACACAGAAATATAAAAAGTTAGAGATTATTGAAAGGGGGAAATGGAAAAATGGAAAAGGGCTGTGTCCTTAAGGGGTTAAAGGGGAGATTCTATTCTCTAAAATGCAACAGAACTGTGTTTCTAGGTGGCATGATTCAGAAGACATAGCTATCTGAAATGTGCCCCTCCACGAAGGCAGCATGAAGAAGGAAATAATGAGTTGACAGTTTACAAAAGTACCTGTACCCTCTGCATCTGTAACTGAATCTGGAGAGTGAATTAACGCTGTACATATTTTTTAACATATTTTGGTTTATTGAATTTTGCTGTCATTTTGCTGTCAAACTTGTCATTTTTCTGCTTATTCTATGAGACCAAAAAAATAACTACCGGTAATAAGACTATCCTATCGAGTTAAAGTGTCACAAAATAGCAAAGTGTAAAAATTGAAAAAGTGCAAAAATTGACATTCACTTCACGTACCAATGACAGAAATGGCTGCATGGTTATTCAATTGATGGTAATGTGAAACAGTCATGTTGTTTAAGGCAATAAATCTACATAAAATTATATGTATATATTTTGTTTATAAACAGGTGGTTCTCCTTCAATAAAGAAACAGTTCTTGGGTTGTATTCGTTCTTTAAAGATGAACGGAATTCCTATTGACTTGGAAGAAAGGGCAAAGGTGACACCAGGTATCACGCCAGGGTGTCCTGGGCACTGCAGTAGCTATGGGAGCTTATGCCACAATGGAGGAAGGTGTATTGAAAAGCATAGTGGGTTTTCATGTGACTGCAGTTTGTCAGCATATACTGGAGCATTTTGCAAAAAAGGTAAGTTTTTAAATGTATTGAGCAAATAGCTTTATCATGTGATGTCAAGTGTATGGAAGAAGTAAAACAAAAAGCTTATTGACAGGGGAACATTGCTGCCTAAAACATCTATTTACCAATATATATTGTTTCATCTATCCATGTTATTTTGTTTGTATATGTTCATCCGATTGCTTGTTCAAAGTAATACACTACAATGCTGATGTATGGCAGTGTATTAAAGCAGTGAGCTTATGCAGATCCATAGGCTGACATGCTTACTGTGCACATTGTGCTACTGAAGGCAGCCGTATGGTCTTTTTTGTGGAGCCTGGGGCTTCCTTGGAAATGGGGGGACATGTCTAGAAGCCCTATGGATGCCGTGGTCATGTTTGCAGTCACGTTTTGTGGTCATGTGGTGCCTATAGGGTTAAACAAAATATTTTATGGAGGCATCTGTTATAAGACTGCAATTATCAATATCTACCCTCATCTCTTCCCCCTTCTTTCTTACCCCTCCATCCTCTCTCCCCCTCCCTGGTGCAATCATTAGCTTACCCCCTGCTATAAGCAGATCTCTGTCCGCTCACATCTGCAGCAGAGAGAGGGAGGGAGGAAAATTTTGCATTAGGTGAGAATGTGTGTCCCGATGACAGGTTCTGGTTAATTTTTCAAAACATTTTAACACAATATTACACTTTCTTATGTTATGTTGGCAATGTGTGTAAATAAGGGGTAGTGATAAATGTTGTTTTGACACTGCTTACAAAGCATACAAATTATAGAAAGAAGCAAGCCTGGTTAGTTTCCAGTCCTTGGTCTCTGTATCCTGGACTCCAGCGATAATGATTAGCTTGAGTGCTCAGGATTTCGTGGTTTGAAATAAGGAAACAAAGACAGAGAAGGGATTAGGAAACATGAGAAAATGAAATGAGCATTACTTTCTATATGACACCAATTTGTGAAATTATTTACATGCTTGAGCATCTATTTACTGTTTGTATTCTTAAGCTAGAAGACATGTATGCATATTTGTGCTAGTTAGTAGTTAGTTTGAGTGTCTAGGATTTTGTATTTTTAGTTATAAACAGATGTCTCATCCTATAAATTAGCCCGTTTCTATTTAACTAATTAATTAACTAATAATATGTTGTGCCTATATATGCTGTACATATGGCATTTCATTTTGTAACACAATGTAACAAGGTATAGCCTCTTGTGAGGCTCATACAGTACCTGGAGTAATGGAGCGCACAAATATAGTCACAGAGGTTTAAAAATATAGAAATTCAATCTTTCATTAGTCTATAATTTATTGGTTACACTTACCAGTCAATGTCCTTTCTTCATAGATAAGTCTCTTGCCCTTTTCTGCATTTTGACATGTTACTCACTATTACTAACTCCAGTCATAATATTCCATGGTTTGATTTCTCTAACTCTAAAAAACCTTCCCTTTAATGATTTTTAAAGGAATTGCCTTTTACTGTTTCCTTTTACAGTCCTTTGAAAAAATTAAGATCTCACATACAAAAAGATATGTCTGCCCTTACCTTAATTACTCTACTGGAAAACTGGTGAAATGCTAGCAAACACCTTGAGAAAATAGATAATATTTTTGAGGGAGCACATTGGGAAGGAGTGCATACTATTTTATATATGCTATATTACATGTGCTCTATTGCTGTACAATTATACAGTGTGTTCAGGCCAATTGCTAAGATCAAAAAAGTTCTTTTTTTGCTCATTAATGTACACTCTGTATAACTTATTAAACAAAAAAACAGAAATATCAAATGGTGATAAGTATATAGACCTATCATGTGCTGTCAATTAGAATTCCTTCTGATCATCCTTGAGATGGTTCTAATCTTTCATTAGTATTCAGCTGTATTTAATAAAACTGATTGAACTTGATTAGGAATGGCAGACACCTGTCTATATAAGACCCCACATCTCTCAGTGCATGTCAGAGCACATGAGAATTGTGAGGTCTTAGGAACTGCCCAAAGAGCACAGAGACAGAATTTGGGCAAGGCACAGATCTGACCAAAGTTACAAAATAATTTCTGCAGCACTCAAGCACTTGACCAGGCCACCCAGCAAAACTAAGCAATCGTGGGAGAAGAGCCTTGGTGCGAGAGGTAAAGAAACCCAAGATCACTGTGCTGAGCTCCACAGATGAAGTAGGGAGATGGGAGAAGGTTCTACAAAGTCAAATTTCACTCCAGCCCTCCAGCAGTTGGGGTTTTAATGCAGAATCTGCTGAGGGAAGCCTTTCCTCAGTGCAAGACACATGAAAGTCCACCTACAGTCTGCAAAAAACACATGAAGGACTCATGGGAAATATTATTCACTTGTCTGATGAGACAAATATTGAACTTTTCTTTGTTATTTCTAAGCAGTATGTGTGGAAATAACAGGCACTGCTCATCACCTGCCAAATACAAGCCCGACAATAAAACATGGTGGTGATAGCTTCATGCTATGGGAGCGTTTTCAGGTGTAGGAACAGGACGACTGGTTGCAATTGAAAGAAAGATGAATGCAGCCAAGTACAGAGATATCTTGGATGAAAACCTCTTTCTGAGTGCTCTAGACCTCAGACTGGGCTGAAGGTTGACACTCAACGTGGCAATACAAAGAGCTTGACAATACTTAAATAACAAAGCAGTGGCTTCAGAACAACTATATAACCATTTTTAACTGGCCCAGCCAGAGCCCTGACCTAAACCCAGTTAAGCATCTATGGAAAGAAGTGAAAATGGATTCCACCAATGTTCACCATCCACCCTGAGGGAACTGCATAGGATCTACAAAGAAGAATGGCAGAGGATCCCCAAATCCAGGTGTAAAAAACTTGTTGCATAATTCCCAAGAAGACTCATGGCTGTACTAGCTCAAAAGGTGCTTCTACTCAATACTGAGCAAAGTGTCTGAATACTTATGACCATGCGATTTTTCAGTTTTTCATGTTTTATAAATTTGCAAATATATCTACATTTTTTTGTCAGGAAGGGGTACAGAGTGTATATTAATGAGCAGAAATAAGAACTTTTTTGATCTTATCAACTGGCTGCAGTAAGATCTGTAGAAGTAGTAGCAGCAGTAAGATTATAGATGCCCACTTTTCTTAGAAGATATATTCAATATAAATATAAATAAGTAAAATCATAGCATGTTACCTATTACAGTGTCTTAAAATATCTGATATATCAATATTTAAAAACATTTATTCACAGAAAATAGTACCAATTGTCGAAATCTGCCCCTTTTCACCATTTCCCAACACAAAATCAAATCAAAAGTTTATACAGTCCCCAAAATCATATCAGGAAAGCAACAGCTTCTCCTGCCAAAAATGACACCTTATACAGCTCCACTAAAGTACAAAAAAGTTATTGGCGTCAGAATATGGCAAAACTGAGAATTTTGTTTCTACAAACAATTTTAATTTTTTGGGGAATTAAAACATTATAAAACCTATATAAGTTTGGTATTTCTGTGATGTATCAACCCAATAAATAAAGAGGATGTGTCGTTTGGACCAGACAGGAAAATATATAAAGACAAACCCCAACTGTGGTTTCTTCAATTCTATCCCATTTGGAATGTATTTTTAGCTTCCCTGAACACTGAACAAAATATAAAATGGTTCCACTAGAAAGTAAAATATGAACCAAAAAAACAAGCCCTGAAATATCTCTGTAAAAATAAAAATAAAAAAAGAATGACTTGAGGAAAGAGGGGAGTAAAAATGGAAAAGCAACAATGGAAAATTGTCCAGGAAAGGGTTAAGCAACATGAAATCATTGTTTAAAATAATTATTGGAAGGTTGACAATTGTTTACCATCTTTTAGTAGTAAAGCTACGTTTCTTCTTTTACAGAAATTTCCGCTCAATTTGAAGCAGACTCATCCTTAACTTATCACATTCTTGAGAATTACACTGCGGTTAAGAACTCAAGTTTGCGGACACCATCTACATTCACAGATTCAAAGGAACACATTGCTTTCAATTTCAAGACGACTCAAACACCAAGTTTACTTCTTTTTGCTCAGTCTTTAAATAAAGCATACATTTCAGTTATAATCTCTAAAAACGGTATGTAAATAACGCCAAGGTATGCCAATTATTGTACAGTGTAAAAAATGTATTGTGCTCTGAGGAAAGTACATTGGTTTGCATTTAGTGCTTATGTTTAATAATTAACAGCACATTTTTTTAATGTTCTCTGTCATTCAGCTCTAACTTGTTTTTTCACACTGTTATAGAATCCACATTCCCAAATTTCATATAATTTAAAATGTACTGTATGCAAGGTTTCTCTAATATAAATTGTCAAGTTCTATTGTTTTATTGTACAGCGAAGATCTAGTTCATTACACATTTCCCGCCATCATTAATTATTAATTGAATATTTGTTCCTGAGTGTGGTTATATGTGTGATGGAATAAAATAAATGTAATTGCTATCACTGAAGTTCAACTGTGGTGCTGCTGTTCTTAAATTTGCCTGGAATAAATGTAATTGGATTTATCTAGCTATATCCTTCCTTACTTTTTCTCCAGACCCTAGGAAAGTTTATCTTATGAGATGAACAGCATTTCAAGGCTACATGGTTTAGCAATATTTTAAGTAGTTTATCATGGATGTGTCTTGACAACACAGCTTTCACTTGATCATTCAGCTCTCTAAAAAAGTACGACTGATCAAGGACTTTCTATAAAATGTTAAGATATTAGCAGTAGAGAATCATAATACAGGCAGTTTGTCCAAGTTTTCTATGAGGCCATCCAAACTACCAACAAAATTTTATATTGAAAATGATTTTCAACCTTAAATCCTTGTACATCTGTTCCTGCTCTCAATACACATGTACACAACAGCAATTTCAGGACCTTTGAAGGTCCTCCAAAGATCCTGAAACCCCAGATTGAATGTAGGCAGAAGGGACCCATCCTTCACTCCCCAAGAGATACATTACTCCCACAGCCCAGAGCTAGGTTCATTTATCTCTTGGCTGTAGTCAGAAAGGTAATTTATACAAACTGCATAAATTAGTGATAAGTGGACCCAGTAAAATTCTGCTGGTTAAAGGTTTGGAACCTCTGTTTGGTTAGGAAGCTCTGGTGTTTGTTATCTAAATGCTGCCGGCAGAGGCAATTTAATCAGTGCGGGTGGGTCACCATGACCCTCTGCCTGTTACCTGACTGACATTGACCGTTTGCCTGCCTGATCCCTCTGTACCATGAACTGGTGTCTCTGTGCCTGATGGGCCAGCACCTGTCTTCACTACAACCACCACAAGAGGTAGCAGCTCTGCAATCTCTCCACTTCAAAGTCCAGTTCCTGGTATAGGGGTGAAATGTTGAATATGAGAGTTCCAGGCACTAGGTTCTTACTGTGTGGCACAAATTGAAATTAGTAGGATAACATGGCAGGCTGAGACCCTACTGCTTGGTACACTTATATAATGTAGATAGCATGTACATAATTTAAAAAAAAATCAGGTATCTAACATTTGTACCTTTACATTTCCAGTCCTGAGGAGAGATATGGCAGGATTTACTGTAACTATAATGTCTTTTGTCTAATTTTTTAGTAATTTGTTTTTTGTTTGTCTTTTCTAGGAAGTTTGCAGATAAGGTACAGATCAAATTATTATCATGATCCTGATGTTTTCACTATCACTTCTAAAAACATGGCTGATGGTCATCTCCATAGAGTGTCCATTTTGAGAAAACAAGACATCTTATTTGTGGAGGTAATATTGCTGGGATTATTATTGTTGTTTTTTTATATAAAGGCATATATAGCTTATGGTTATTATGGTTATTCAATAGCTTTAGTTTGTTTTACTGCTCATATTTTGTAAATGTCTTTACATTTATTACATCATTTTTAATATTTTAATTATTTTTTCCTATAATTGCAGACCTAGATTACCTAGGACCATTCTGAGATTAAAGGATATCTATCACCAGGTTCAATGATTGTAAACTGTTTTTCATTTAGCTTCTTACGGCCTTGTTTTTACAAAAAAAGCTTTTACAATTATGGAAAAAGAGTCTGAGGAGCTCCTTAAGCTCACTTGCATAATTTTTGAAGTTTTTTTTTCTTAAAAACAATGGCATAAGAAGCTCAAATAAAGAACAGATGCTGCCAGAGGGGGAACACACCAGTATATTAGTGTGCTTGGTTCACAATCCTTGATCCTGGTGGTAGATGCCCTTTAAGGGCTCTTTGACGCTGGTGTTTAATTTCACTTCAGTGATTTTTCACTGAAGCCATTTTGGCTTATGAAAGCATGCAATCTGTTTGTCTCCATAAGCCAAAGGGGTTCAGTGAGAAATCACTGATGAAAAAAACTGTGTAAATCTGCCCTAAATCAGATGTTCTTATAGAAATTGATTATTGTAAGAAATTGAAAGGCATGCAAGAAGATAGGTTATACTTTCATATTCTATTATTCCATCTACTGAAAAATTATACCAATATTCTCTTACTCTCAATTCCTCTAGGTTAACCAATTTGTATCAGAGCAATTCATTCTCAGTTCTGGCACACAGTTCAATAAAATCCATTCTCTTGTACTAGGTAAAATATCAGGTGAGTGTCATTTTTTTCTAAAAGATCACAAATGTTATATACTTTATCTCATTGATAGAATAGTATGCCTGACCTGGGAATTTAATTAAAATGTGACAATCAAGAAAGAAATGTACTTTTGTCAAGTTGAAGCATCATCTCAAATAAGTGCTTCCTTGCAGATGAGCAAGTGGGTTCTCTTCAACCTAATTTCACACTTATCACTTCATTTTACAATCAGGCATCCTGGAACATGATATTTTCTTCTAAGGAGTGTTGATTTATTGTACGTGTTCAGAGACAGAGAAATGACAGAATTAGAACTCAAATAAATCAGAAAGGAATACAAATAATACACATAGCTATAAACAGGTTGAGAATCAAGGAGAAATATACTAGTCCCACTTAGCGGGTACTTGCAGCATTTTGGCAAGCATTCAAGCTGGCATTTTATAGCATTCCAGAGGTATGAAAAAGTCTGCCATGTACAGAAACCTATTAGTCCCAGCTAGAAACTGGGTCTAATAGGTAAACTGTCAGTGTAAAACCAACAAATCCAATACACGAGGGATCATTGTATCTCATGTGTACATCCCTTAGTTGGACAGTAAAAAAAAGTTAACATAAATTTTGAAACATAAAGAAATAATAAAAATAAAAACACCTGAAAAAATCTCCAAGTAACTGAATAGTATGTTAAATAGTAGATATTGGGGGAGATTTATTACTAGCTTTCTTCTAAATATTATAACAAAAAAGTTGCACACTTTTGCACAGACTTATTTGTACTCTTTTTTGCAACTTTTTCACATTTGCACCACAACTTATGGTGCTAATTTATTTGCCAACTGAGACTTTTTAGAAAGTCGCAAATGCTACACAGCTATGACCTGTCTAACTTCAACACATTTCATTTTAGACAGTAATGTAAAAATGCATTAAAAACCCGTTTTGATCTAAAATACCTTATTTAGACACATTAAAAGTGTGCAAATATTGACAAATGGACAAAACTGCTGATTGCAATTCCTTTGGAAAGACATTTTTATTTTTAAACAAAAAAAGCCTGTCCTTAGGCTGCAATATGCAGGCAATGTAACCAAAAGCATTATATTATCAGACAGACGATTTTAAGACTTTTTTGTGCAAAAATTTGTGACTTTTTTTTTTAAGTAGCATCTTCCACACCTAGGAGCAATGTTAGACTAACAGACACAGGTGTCATTTTACACAAGGAGACAAAGACCAAGAAACTAGGCATAAAAAGGAAGTAGACTAGAAAACTAGAAAGATAAAAAATAAATCTCTCCCATTAAGTTTGTATACCCATTCTGTGAATGCTATAAAAGTAAAAATGGAAAGCTATTTTTAAATTGCCCTTTTGGTGCCTCTTACCTACCAGAAAAATGATCTGTAAAGAAATCAAAAAGTCTGCTGCACCCTAAAAAAGTATCAATTAAAACATTATCCTATCTCACGATGAACAAACCCCAACAATGCTGTTTTGATTTAGTAATTAAAAAATTAGAGAATATGGTGAATTATAAATTTATACGTTTTCCCCAAAAATGTTTATTTATTTGCTAAGGTCGTAAAACATATGGAAACTTGTAGATATTTAGTATCTTAATTGCACCAACCTGCAGAATAATTTTATCATATTATTTATTCTGTACAGTGAACTGTATAAACGTTTTACTACAAAAACAAGTTGTTTTATTCTGTTCCCCCAAGGAAAGGGTTCATTAATTTTTATCATTATACTATTTTATTCTAAAAATGAAACCACTGGAAAGCATGATTTTATTTCTGGAACTTGAGCTTGGAAAATGAAAAAATGGCTCTGTCCAGAAGGTCCAAATAGTCCTCATCGTTCAGGTGTTAATGTAAGAATTTCAAATATTTTTTGGTTTGTAAAGTAAAATGGGATGGATAACTTCTGCAAGAATACATTGCACTTAAAATGTGGCTATGTAATATGGAGTCATTAATCATAAAGACATCTTGGAGAAGTCTGGAGCCTAGCTTTTCATACTGTGATATATTTTAATTTCTTGCTAATTATTTTATTGCATTTCAATTCATTCAGTTAAGTTTAGCAGAACTTCTGTGTTTGGATAGAAAAAAAGCCTCTAGGTAAATCTTGATTGGTAGAGCATGTAATTGAAATAGAATCTCAAACTTCCTTTCTATTCATAACTCCAAAAAGCAATAAAGCATAAAGCAAACTTTAAAAAGAAGTTATATATTGGCCCGACCTATTTAAAAATAGGATATGCCACCGGATAACAATGATGGAGATGACAATGTCAGCAGAGTATAGATATGACACAGTAGGTAGATATCACCATTTAAACTGCACCCAATAAAAATAATTTATGATGTTCTGCAAGAATGTCAAAGCAGTCCTCTGGTTAACAATAAAGAATAAAACATAGTAATCCTACACAAGGGCAGTTTTTCAATCTCACTAATGTAAGAAGCATGTTATATGTACTATGTAGTAGATTTACTAATGTGCTTGAGCAAATAAATCTGTAAAATTTAATGAAAAGTCTTATATTTAGCTTAACACAAATCAAGTTAGCTTGAAATAGCATATTTCGTGCATAAATGTTGGCATAAAATTTTGCTACAAACTTCAACTTTGATCAGCGGTTCAGTAAATGGTGTAAAC
Organism: Engystomops pustulosus; assembly: GCA_019512145.1. Taxonomy (NCBI): domain Eukaryota; kingdom Metazoa; phylum Chordata; class Amphibia; order Anura; family Leptodactylidae; genus Engystomops; species Engystomops pustulosus. Next base: position 208,805,886 of record CM033641.1, on the reverse strand, counting down.
TTTTGTGAATGCTATAAAAATAAAAATGAAAAGCTATTTAAAAATTGTCCTTTTGGTGCTTCTTACCTACCAGAAAAATGTACTGTAAAGAAATCAAAAAGTCTGCTGTACCCTAAAAAAGTATTAATTAAAACATTATCCTATCTCACAATGAACAAACCCCAACAATGCTGTTTTGATTTAGTAATTAAAAAATTAGAGCTCACAGAATATGGTGAATTATAAATATATACGTTTTCCATAAAAAGGTTTAGTTATTTGCTAAGGTCGTAGAACATAAGGAAACTTGTAGATATTTGGTATCTTAATTGCACCAACCCGCAGAATAATTTTATCATATTATTTATACTGTACAATGAACTGCATAAACGTTTTACCACAAAAACAAGGGTTAATTCATTTTTATCATTATACTATTTTATTAGATATCACCATTTAAACTGCACCCAATAAAAATAATTTATGATGTTCTGCAAGAATGTCAAAGCAGTCCTCTGATTCTCTGATGTAAGAAGCATGTTATATGTACTATGTAGTAGATTTACTAATGTGCTTGAGCAAATAAATGTGTAACATTTAATGAAAAGTCTTATATTTAGCTTAACACAGATCAAGTTAGCTTGAAATAGCAGATTGGCATAAAAGTTGGCATAAAATTTTGCTACAAACTTCTGATCAGTGGTTCAGTAAATGGTGTAAACTTTTAAACAGGAAATTTGTAACTTGGATTTATCATCCACTGAAATTATGCTGTTTAACAATCAATAAATGTGGGACCTTGGAGGAGATTAATCATACGCCGGCTGTAACGGTACACAGACACGGGACTAGAGTCTCTTTGGGAAGAGTCCAGAAGGACCTGTAGACCAGCAGCCTCAGGGCAAGACTACACCAGGTCCGATCTGGCATAGTTTTGCGTAAAACAAGTGCAGGGGAGTGTCTGAGATTACTGAACCATAGTATGCAGGGTGGCCTGAGAAGCAAAAGGCTTTTCTACTAAAATAAGGAGAGGGCTGAAAGTTTGATTCTCGACACAACTAAGTTTACAAAGAAAGGTGATTTTGCTTTTACTGTTTTCAGAGCAGGAGGAAAAAAAAAGAAAACACTATGTATCATTTGTTAAAATAAAACATTAGAGCAGAGGTTAATGGGAAAAAGATTCCCTTGACAATGTGTTCTATGAATGTCACTTTAATTGAATTTGCAACATGAAGAAACATGCTGAACAAGAAAATCCTTGTTCTGTGGCAATGTCTTAATTACAGTTAGTCAGCGCACATCTACATGTATTAATGCAAAAACTTGAACTGATGGAGACACCATGATTAATTTATTTTAAAGACAATTCTAAACATTAAATTTGGCATTAAGTATCTACACATTCACTGACACCAAGCATTTAAGAGATTATTTATGTATTTCTATCACATTATTTCTAGTCCTTATGTTTTGTATTGCTTAGCAGTTTCTCCATCCTGGCACTGAGGCACTGAGTATGACTTCCAGGTATCCATGAGCTGGTTGGTGGAGCTTCAGCTGCAGCGACTGCGCTGCTCAATTATCCTCCTTCATTCTCTATATCACTTCCTAGTAGAATGGAATGGCATAGAACCCTAGTAAAACCACAGCAATTGGAATGTCTGGAAGTTACTGCAGGTCCCCCAGCCGTTCTGTGGTAATGATCGCTGAATCCTGGTGGTCCGGCAGGACTCAATAACGCATGTCTGGCCACTGGTCGTATGGGAGGAAGTTATCTCGTTTCTAAGGGACAGCATGGCTACATTTATGATAAATTATCTTCACACAGGAACATTTTTTTTAATAACAACCAATTGAAGAAATGTTTACATGTGGTAAATGAATTAAATTATTAATTATTAAATGTGAATGCCCAGATGGGAATACCCCTTTAAATGTGTACAGATTGAACAATGACATGCTCCTTTGGCCACTTTTTTAAGGGTTTGCAGTAGCTATGTCTAGCTAAGTTCCTCTTTTGCTGGATATTTTTTGTATACTCTTAATATCATTGCACTAAAAAAAATTACAACACAAAGTTATCTCATTTTGGAATCCTATACTGTCTCCAAACATCTACCATAGCTCAAATGAAGAAGCCTGACTGAATATGACTGCAATTACCTGTTCATACTTATGTACTGTATATCGAAACATATAAATATCTAAGTATTATAGATGAAGCCAACCTTAACTTGAATCTGAAAACACAATTCTCTGTGATTTATATGTCATGAGTATTAGATTTTAAAAATAATATTTGTGTTTTTGCAAACCTTTATAATCTTTCTACATGTTGCAAGATAGACATCTTGTGATGTGTGTGTATTTAATAATATATAATGATACTTCCTAGAGGTAATGCTGCTCAATAGGAAACCCATTTGAGCACCATCTTGTCAACATTTTATTGTGATTGTGTCCTTTAAATCTTTAAAGAACACAATCATTAATGGCTTATTCAGTCACTTTTAATGTAAACTAAGCAATATGATTTGTTCATGGAAGAAGAAAATAAATCTTCCAATGAATAGGCACAATACCGTAACACATGCTTTTATTTTTGTAGCGGAAGACATTGATGTTGACCTAGAAACGACGAAGGCCAGTGCCAATGGATTTATCGGTTGCCTCTCTGCTGTGCATTTTAATAACATTGTACCACTAAAAGCAGCTTTCAAAAACAATCTTACTTCACAAATAATAATAAAGGGACATGTTATAGAGTCTAGTTGTGGATCCATTAATGGAGGTGATGCTGAATCTGGTGAAACCACCCACTCATTTGCAGGTAATGTATGTGTGTATGTGATTATTATTATTATTTAATTACATTCTATAATATGAATTCATAGTCATTCAGAATCTAACTGAAAAGTAATAATCCAAAAATTAGTATACAAGTATTTTTCTCTCTTGTATATCCATTGTTTAAAAAAACCCAAAAATATAGAATTAAGAAAAAAAAAACTTAGATTTAATTATAAAGTAAAACTTTGTTTTCCTTTTTTTTCCCTTCACTGTACCACTTTGGTGAACTAACATTGTTAATATCTGGTTGTCCATTTCATGATCTGATTTTATATTTTTTACTAACACCCATTATAGCCTTGTATTATTTGACATCATTATGCTTTTGATTAAAGTTGTTAGAAATAAAAACAGTTATTAATCTCCGTCACCAACCAATTATCAACTTTGTAGATTAGGACAGGGTCAGTTGAGAGAGATGGATTTATTGATAGCTGTATATTGTACTTCTGGAAGCTTAAAAAGTCAGGATAGCAACATACAGATCAGATCAAGCTAAGTGTACTACAGCATGAGTTAACATGAGTTAACAAAAGCCAAAAGTCTTTTAAATATACAGCGCCAAATTTGCATAAATAGGAAATATAGCATTATAATGAAACTCTGTACCATTATCCATGATATCACTGAAATAAGTCTTAAAACCATGAAAAAGGAAATGAAAAGATGTCCTTTATTGTACACAAAACATGCTGGGACGTAACCTAGCAAGCCTCGCAAATGGGTCCGCATCGCTTGAAAAGGCGCTTTCTCCAGCTGATTGGCTGGTGATTGCCGTTACTCTTTTCTATTCTTATTTGCTATACTCCCTTCATATTAACTGAGCACCTTTAGAAGGTCTAATACCGGGTATACTGTTCCCAGTCCGTAGTCCATGCGTGTGGCTGAAGAAACCCATCGGGGTGAAGATAGTGCCCGCCAGTTATATTCTCTCTTGTGTATTGTTCTAATGCAACTTTATCTCTCCTACTTCCTCTACACTTGTCTTTAAAAAAAAACTCTTTAAATTGCTTATCCTATTTAGAGATACAGATATAGTCTTCCTCAATTTTATTATAATGAAACCCTTCACCATTATCCATGATATCACTGAAATAAGTCTTTTAAAACCTTGAAAAAGACAAGTTAATGATTACTGTACCTGTCAATTTAACAGATTAAATGTGGAATTTGGCTTAATCTTAAAGTCTCTTTAAACTTTTTACAAAACCTGTTGTGCTTTTGAAAGACATGCCATATCTGGACATATCCAGTTAAGAGGCCATGTGAGAGAGAAAACCCTTTTATATCCATTTGACCCATACAGCAAAGCAATAGCCTCTAAAGTCAAAATCTGCTCACATTAGCATTACTGACTCTCTCTGGCTCAGAGGTCACTAGTGTTGACCCGCAATGCAACGTTTGGGTTCTTTCCCCTGCTTTATTAGACGTTTGTGGCCAGGATCGGTGATGGCACCAATTATGGCTGTTACCTCTTTAAATGCCGCTGACAAAGTCCTTGATAACAGTCACTAACCTGCTGGTGGCACTGCTATATTGATGTGACTCTTCAATCGCCATTGAAGTCATTTAGAGGGAAGACCCTCTCCAAAACACATTTAAACAGTTAACACCTGCAATGAGTGCCGAACCCAGACCCAAACATGATTTTAACTAATTTAAGTAATTGACCAATATTCATCTATTTACAGTTCTGAAATGCAAAGTAAAGACTTTGGGTCTGAAATAGTTTTTACCTCATCAGCTGCTGATCCTGTCCATAAAATAGTCTGCATTCCTGAATTTGTGACTAAAATAGCCACTACGCCACCTTCACATCATGTGACTGCAACTGTTCTAATGCAACTTTAGGAATAGAAAAGAGCAACGGTACTTACCAGTTCCGGTATCGGAAATAAAAAGACGTCCTTTATTGTACACAAAACATGCAGGGAGGTAACCTAGCAAGCCTCTGCAACAGGGCCGTTTTGCGCGCTATGGTGCTTTCTCAAGCTGATCGGCTGGTGAGTGCCCATACTCTTTTCTATTCTTAATTGCTATACTCCCTTCATATTGACTGAGCGCATCAGAGGGGTATACTGGTCCCAGTCCGCAGTCCATGCGTGTGGCTGAAGAAACCCGTCAGGGTGAAGATAGTGCCCGCCAGGTATATACTCTCTTGTGTATTGTTCTATTGCAACTTTATCTCTCCTACTTCCTCTACATTTGTCTTTTAAAAAAAAAAACTATGGAACATTTTAACTGTTTTTACATTAAATGTGTGAATGCTTAAATTGCTTATCCTATTTAGAGGCAATATCCTCTTTATTGTCATACCTACCTTGTCTTATGACTGGTCTTTTGTGTGGGTGTTTTGTATTTATAGCTATTTTTTCTATTCCTGTACTATCCATGCCAGCATCATCCTCTGTCCACAGAATGCGGCTAAGAAGTTGTTAATGTCTCTGTTTCCTGTATCTCTTCAGTGTGTGCTTATACTTATCTATTGTTTATTCTGGTTACCAGTGTTGGCTATTGTACCCTTGACCATCCCTTTTTGGACTCTGACTCTGTAACTACTATCTTGTTGTGACCCGGACTGCTAATGAGTCTTTTGTTTTATTTGTTTGTCTTGTTATGTCTCTTCATAGTGGCTTAGGAAGGGCACGAGAGGCAAGTAGGGAGGTGACAGCTTTGGAGGGTTTAGCTTAGGGCTTACTATCCTGTATGTCCTGCCTGCTCCCCTTACCGCCCTCCTAACAATTCCTAAATATTTGCATTAGGATTACTGTATATGGCTAATGCATTTTATTTCTATAACTGTAGTATTCTCCCATTGCAGATCACTCTGGAACATTGGATAATGGAGAACAGTTGACTAATGTATTGACAAGTGGTTTTGCACTTATTGGAGGTAAGATGCCTTAAACTGTCTGAAATAGGTAAAATTATCAATTTTAATGTAAGATAAACAAAGAGTAAACAAGTGTCAAAAACTTACAATCTCACTAGAGCCTAACCTTTTTGAAAGGAACATTCAGACCAGATTTCTCTTGATAATATAGCCATAATACTATAAATTCTGGACATTTTTTTTATGTGAATACACCTCAATTTTTCAATAATATTTAAATACAATGTTATTTTTATAACAAAAAATCCACTGTCATGTATATTGGCAGCATCATCTAAGAGACTTTCATCCATATGCTATGCAAGAAAACAAATTGATTCTCAATGTAGTGACCAAATCTAGTCCCTGCAGCTTACCTCCCATGCAAATGGAGGGAGATGTTCCACAGTAAACTGGTCTGACCACTACACTGAGATCAGAGCCATTTCTATACAGGGTATACTCAAGCCTCATGAGCAATGTATAATAGTGTTTATCTTGTTTGAAAAAGTCCCAATTTCTGGTGCACAACATTGACATTGCAACTATTTTCTCTCTTATCTCACTGCCTAGCAATTTAAGAAACAAGGAGGGAGTGAGAAGAAGGTTATGCCTGGATTAACCAAATTTACCTTAACATGCACCAACAAAAACTGGCACAGGCTAAAGCTGAAATCCATGGCACTGTCAATTAGCATACATTTCATTTCCTGTGTTAGAGATACATCACAAAGAGCCCAATAGCTCCTAAACATTCTGAAGCATCTTGTGCATATGGAGGCGCTCATTAAAACCAGCACAATGTGCAGGGCTCAATCAATCACCTCCAGAGTGCTTACAATTACATATCATGAGTGACACATATCATGTATCACTCTACAGACTTCATCCACTATGCATTGACTTTTACAGGAGGCCAAACAACTGGAACTTTCCCTTGTCAACTCTAACAGTCTACAGTCATGAGTAGTCTGCCATAATTAATTTATTGTTTAGTCATTATAATTAAAAAACACAGCAGGCTTTGGATTTCTTGCTATTACTAGTTCCCAACAGTTACTCCACATTAGTGTTCATTCAATTAAAAGCTGATCTCTACAAAGCAAAGGTAAAAAGTGGATGTATTGTATCAGATCCCTGCTGTGTATTTATTATGACTTGTGAACTAGCACATTCTACATGAATATGCCTTAAATTTTTCTCTATTATCATTTCCACAGGTGTAATATCTGTTGCAGTATTCATCTTATTATGTATTGCTGGTATAGCAATAAGAATTTATCTCCAGAAGAATACGTATAAAAAAAATGAAGCCAAAGAATCAGAGCATGAGGACAATGTAGAAGCAGCCGCCACACTGAAAGCCGATATCAGTATGCAAAATACAATCAATGAAAGTCAAAAGGAATACTTTTTCTAATGTGTTTTCATTCTGTGCCCAAACAATGGGACAGACAGACTTTCTTGCTAAGCAAGGGGCACTAGGTGAAAGAAAACAAAGCATTAAACATGCATTGCAAGCAAACAACAGCATAGAACTGTTTCTAAACTGCGTATGATCAACTACAGTGATGACTAAAGGAGGCATCTAAAAGTGACACACCGTTCTTGCTGAATGCATTTCAGTGATGGCAATCACTGCATTGTACACTTTTATTGTTGGTAGTTTCAGATTGTTCTGATGTGACTTTTCAGACTTACAGAATTCCATATTGAATAACTAATTCCAGACTATTTTCAAATTGAAGTTCTTTATTCTGTCTGTGTAGTTAAACATTTTGTTAATGGTTAATTCTGAACCGTAATTTCATGCTTAAAAAGAAGGGTATGTAGTGTTTTCTATTGTGATCTTCAACTTCAGGTTTATTACTACAAATAACTATTATGTCCCAACAAAAGGTTTCATTTGAATCAAATAATTTATCTGTAAATAAAGGGGCACAATTAAAGTAATATAAATATTCATCTACTGTACATATTAAGTTCATTTTTGAAAAATAATTTTCTCCCAATGTTAAGAAAAAAAATATAGTGATATGACAATAATATTTGTTATGACAAGCCATTAAGTAAGTCTCATCCGCTACCAAATATTTTGTGGGCTGAACTTATACAAGCGCAATAGACATGTTGGATTTGGCCCAACATGTCTAATTTATAAAACATAAGTAAGGAGGATTAAAGGAGGTTTCCAAAAGATAAATTTCCAAAACTTTACAGTAGCAGCAAAGAATTAAACTTAATAAATGCACATATCCAAAAAAATTCTAGCTTTATATTTATTTATATATTTGATCATGTTTTCATGGGGATTATTAAACAGTGTACACAAGTTCCACCAGCCTGTCATATCAGGTAACCACCTCTATTGGTCAAAATAAAAAAATGAAAAAAATAATCCACAAAAAGTACATGTTTGAGGAAATCAAAAGTATTAGCCATTACATTTATTTTGACAATCTAATAAAAGATAACAAAGAAATCACCATGGCCATACTCATCTAGACTTCACATTCAGATATACCCAATTTCTAGAACCTATTTTCTTATATCATATCAAGAATAAAATGTTACTATATGGCTACTTATGTTTTGAATTAACAAATAAAAAAATATAAACAGATTCAAGAAAGATAACAGCATATTGCTTTAAATTTCAGTGGGAAAAAGCATTATAATATATTTTTATTGTTTTTTACAGGACCATTTTAGAACATGGGGGTAGTCTTTGTCGAATATCTTTTTTTAGGAAAAATTTAAAAAAGATTTCTCAGACTCGATTTAAAGTACAAGCCACTTGATTTTAAAGAATGCAGTCTTGTGCCAGGAATTATTTAAATTCTAGCTTTCATTTAGGCAGAAATTGTTAAATTTTGGTTGTCAATAAAATGCTCCAGGGTTAAAGTTCATTGGGATAGGGCCTATAAAAAAGTCTATAGAGGCACATAATTAAATGTAAAATGTATTAAAAGTAAATGTTTAAAGTCAGCCCATTAGTTTTCTAATGGGCTCTTGGGTCCCTTATTATGTCAGGATTTAACTGAGGATACTTTGTCACTCTTAAAACATGGGAAACCTTCAGCCTCACTTGGTAACCCAGGAAAATGGTATTGAGAACATGTTGAAAACATGCTAATAATTCTTGTGGAACTTGTGGGAATTCTTAAAATTTTATCATTCAAATATGAACAATATTGATAAGACTTGACAAATACATAACCTTGATCAGTTTCTTTATATAGGGCTCATTGGCCAGATTTTATTCCACATGAGAACAATACAGCATTGTTTGGTTTAACCTTGGTTATTAATTAATTATTTATTCCTGTTGACTAGAACTATCAAAGACACTATAATCAATAACACCAGAAATCTTGAACAAGACCATATTCATATAATATTTGGTAGTAAATAGTCTACCAGAAGCTGAACCACTCTTTACAATTACTGTCTGTAATGGTTGACATATAGGGTTTTTAGCTGTGACACCTCAGTCTGTCATAAATATATTTTCTATTTCTCTGCCGATATGTAAAGGGAACGTTTCAGAAGGATCACATATTTTTACCTAATGACAGCCTCTCATAAACTTTTTAATACAAATTCCCATCTGCTTTTACCATTCCGTTCCAATCACTTTTTAAAGTAAGGAAAAGTATATTTGGCTTCCTGCCAGCAAACTGCATTGGGGGTGTCTTTTACAAGGCTGCAATCGTCATCATTATCTCATTTCTATTCTGCCGTCTGTCCCCTCCCCAATCCAGTCATCAGCTGACCAAATGCTCCAAGAAAATCTGTAAGAGCATGTATGCGAGAGGGAGGGAGGAAGGAAGGAGGGACATCTAGCAGAAGAGAGAGAAGCGAATGATCCAGTTTGCTGGCAGGGAGCCAGGTTTACTTTTTTCATCTTTTAAACATTATTGGAACCAGTGCTGTTGATTATAAAAGCAGATTTAGAAATTGCATTCAAATGCTATGGGCTAGGTTCCTTTTAATATTTTCAAGCAAAGTTGGGAAAATATCTTTTAGGACAATAACTTTATTCAACTTGACTAGCTTACAATTTGCTGACCTTGCTCATATGTGTTGACCAAACTACAGGGCTTTTTTAAAATTGTTTTCTAGCGCAACATTACATTTTCAATCAAACCTTAATAACAATAATTTATACCATATACAATTTCTTTGCAAAAAAATATATTTCCCAATATCTGAACTTTTATATTATTTTTTTTACTCTTCTGTTCATGATTTACGTTACAATCCTTTAGACTTCCTTGTGTATGTTTCTTCAGAGCCTTTTTATTAAAGCACTAAATGTTTATTTGAGTTGGCTTAAATCCAGTGCAGAAACCTTTTCTTTATACAGGGACAACTAAATAATCAAATACCCTTCATGATTTCTATGTGTGCCTTGAAAGTATAGAAACTGGGGAAGATAAATGTTTTGCTGTGTATTAGCAAATATTCAAGGCTTGTACAATACAAAAAATACTGTAAATCACTGGCAACCACGAAATACAAACAGTAGCATAAGAAACCATTTACTCTATCAGTTTTTGTTATTTGGCACAGTACAACACTGTATCAGGAAATGTTATCCACCATTATTGCAAATAAAGATACAATATTTGAGAATGATTTGGGACCTTAAGTAAACATGTTAAATTGTTTTCTTTAATAAACAATAAATTATTATTTTTAAAATTATAGTATGGATCTTTTAATTTGTAATTTTGTAACTGTCCTTATTTTTTAGAATTACAATGTTTATAATCAAGAAACTTTTAACCATATTAAGCAATATCTGCATTTATTAACAGAATAAAGTTATCCAACAACCGTCTCCCCAATGTAAAAATGGAATGTATCTAGAATTCAAAAGAATTACCTAGGAGCCCAAAGAATTTATTGTATAATGCAATAGTAGCAATATCACTATGCTTACAAAAACACTGAAGTTGTAATATAATTTTACCAGGACAAGTGGGCAATGTTTGTGGGGTTCTATTTTCAAAAAGTAATTCAGACATGTTTTCAGGGCTGTGAGTCTGTGGACACTCTGAACCACGGTAGGAGATGGTACTAGCCGACACTGGGACCGGAGTCTAAGTGGCATCTGGTCTTCACCAGAGGCCACCGCAAAGCGGGATGGTTTTGCTGTGGCGGGGTACCATCAGGTCGTTTCACAGGTGCGACTAGCCGGCGGTGGCAACCAAGGTATTAATGCAGGAGACAGTCTGTACTAGGGTAGACAGCGGGAGAACAGCACAGGAAGGCACACTAGGACTCACATCAGGAATCGCACGAGCTAGCACACAGATCAGGAACACAGAAACGGACTGGCACACGCATCAGGAAAGAGCAACGGGCTGGATCACGAATCAGGAACACAGCACGGACTGGCACACGGATCAGGATACACAGGAATGCAGGATACACATGCGAGCTTTCTCTTCAGAGGATGTCTTGAAGATCCAGCAAGGGTCACAGGAAAGGACATGAATTTATGGCAGGCCAGCACCAAACCGTGGGAGCCACAGATAATGCCGCTGGAGCCAGGAAAGGTGAGTTATGCTGGGCTTTGGGATCACATGGAGGGACATGGGTGGGCCCGCAATCTGAGACAGGGATCACGGGAGCACTCCTGACACGTGCGACACATTATAATCGGTAAAAGGATAAAATGAAGAACATCACCCATTTTTCTTGGTGTTTTGATCTTCTCAAACTCTAAACAGCATTAATAGTCAAAAGGCAAGTATATAGAGGAAAATAAGGTATTTAACATGTGTTACTTCCCTCATTTATATTTTCTGCTGTAGAAATAAAAGAAATGATTTGGAAAATCTACTTATACAAGACAAAACCATGGTGAGGCGATTTCTTTCTTTGCTATTTTACAGTAAGAATGAGGGAGAATTTTTTAATAAAACAGGTGCTTTAGCAGTTCTCCACACTAGAAACTTTTGTCCCAGAGATTATTACTTTACGCAAAAGAGAATAATGACAGCAGGAAACCACTGTTAGACATCGCATACATTCTTAAAATAATCTTAACTATCATTTTGGGATTTTATGTTAACTACACCAGCAATCCACTATCAATCACCACCTAGATGAAAGAGTCGATTTTTCGACATTTTGATATAAAATTTAAAATGTAAAACTTATTTTGATTTTATTTTCCTTCTAAATCAATAGAAAAAATGACTGATCATTGACATTCTAAGATACTTTCCTATAGGCTTTGTCTCTATGATGAAGTTCTATTGACCCTCTCAAAATCACCTGGCCCATGATTAATATTTACAAGCATATGTGGGGATTTGGCCCAGTAGAGACTGTGGTAGCGGGGGGTCGTGATGCAGTTCAAGACAGTGACACCAAGATACAGTCCAAAAACAGGTCTAGCCTGCGTTTATTGCAGCAGGAAAAACAAAAACAGCCTTTACATTAGGCAAAAAACAAATAATATCTACCCGTCAGGGTGCTAACTAACATTGGTTCGCTGATCACCACATAAGGAAAAAAAAAACATTGGCTCCAGGACAGAGGTCAAGGCTGCGTGCTCTCAGCCTCCCTTCCAGAGGAGACAACCACTTCAACACTGTGAGCGGCCTTATGAGGCTAATGGGCTGTTCCCACCACTGTGTCCACGGTGGCTGGACAAACCCACCTCAGCACTAAGGTCTTGCATAGAAACAAAACCTAGAGGAAACATACCGCCATCCACAGTTAACCCCTTCAGTGTCTCACATACCCTCCCCCTCTGTTGACCCTGTGGGACGAACACTTTTGGCCTCAGACAGTGGGTACGGGATAGGGCATCGGCATTCCCATGCCGTTTCTGCTCGATGTTCCACCGTGGAATTTAAAATTCTGGAGCATTAGGAACCACTTGTGACCGTGGCGTTCCTCTCCTTGGCTGACTCATCCAGGTTAGGGGAGAGTGATCAGTCACTGTGTAAACTGCCGCCCTACCAGATAATACCTAGGGATTCCGAGCCCATTTGATCGCCAAGCAATCCCTCTAACTATGCTATAGTTTTTTTCGGGAGGTGTGAGATTGCGGCTCAGGAATGTCACGGGATGTTCTCACCCTCCACTACTTGGGACAGGACAGCCCCTAAGCCCACGTCAGAAGCGTCAGTCTGCACAATAAAGGTCTTGGTGAAGTTAGGGGTGATCAGTACCGGTCCCTCACACAAAACCGTCTTTAAGTCGCTGAAACGCCCCCTCAGCCTCTCACTCCAACTTTACCATCACGCCCTGACCCCTTAGTCAGCTCAGTCAGGGGGGCCGGTATTGTCGCAAAATCGGGGATAAATCGGCGTTAATAGCCACTATGCCCAGAAAAGCCCTCACTTGCTTCTTGCTCAAAGGTCGTTGCACTGCTGGATCGCCTCTACTTTTATTTATTGGGGTTTGATGACCCCTCGCCCAATACGGTACCCAAGTAACGGGCCCTCTTCCAACCCAGTGCACACTTTTGGGGGTTCGCTGTCAGCCCTGTGCCTCAGGGAGTCTACCACTGCTTGTATTTGGCTAGATGACTCTCCCAGTCGTTACTATAGACTATGATGTCATATAGTAGGCCGAGGCATAACTCCGGGTTGAGGTTTAGCACGAGATCCATTAACCTCTGGAATGTGGCGGGAGCCCATGTAGCCCAAAAGGGGAAGTACCACGTAATTGAGAAAGAGCCCCATCAGGGGGTAACAAAAAAGCGGGCTTTCTTTTAGCCCTGTCAGGTCAGGGGTACCGCAATACCCTTTCGTCAGGTCAAGGGTGGAAGAAGAACCTGCCTGTCCAAGTCGTTCTATCAACTCGTAAACTGGGCATGGGATAGGAATAAAATTGGACACCTCGTTCAACTTCATAAAATCATTGCAGAACCGTAGGGAACCATAGGTTGGGAATCAACACAATAGGACTCGACCAGTCACTTTTAGATTCCTCGATAACCCCCAGGTTAACATCTGACCTGACTTCTTCGGGTATAGGCAAGCCGGCGCGCTTCAGGGACCCGGTAGTTTTTGGTGTACCCGGATGTGGGGTTCGGTTATGATGTCATGCTTGATGACTGAAGTACGTCCCGGTCTAACTTAGAGAACACATCCATATTCGGAGAACAAACTCCTGCTCTTCCTGATCTGGGCCCTGGAGGGGGACTCCGAGATCCGTACTTCAGGCACCTTGGGATCGGGTAACCTACATCCGGTGTCCCCTTCTTGGAGACAGATGCCTTCTCTACTCCCATGGCCATCAGGGACTTCTTTCCCTCCATGGCTTGGAGGTTCACGGGTATAATCTGTTCGGGTTCTCTCCCGGGTGAGATACCCTGTAGGTTACCTTCCCCACTTCTCCATGACATCATAGGGTCCTTGCCATTTGGCCAAGAACTTTGCTTTCCAGGTGGGCACCAGAACTAGCACTCTGTCGCCTGGGTTAAAGGTCCTGAGTCTGGGCTGACCTATTGTAGACCCTAGACTGGGCTCTTGTGCCCTGTCATGTGCTCCTTTACAAGGGGCATTCCGCCGCTATGCGGGTCTGCATAAGGGAGACGTGTTATATCACCACTACGGTGGGGGGTCCTCTCCTGTTCCCAGGTCTCCTGGCTACATCCAAAGCCCACGTGGAGACCGGCCATATAACAGCTCAAAGGGTGAGAGAAACCCGTGGAGGACTGGGGAACTTCCCGTATGGCAAACATCAAATTGGCCAACAAACAATCCAGTCCTTCCACTTTGCATTGTGACCACCTCTAAGCAATCCCCTTATAGGTCTTTTAAACCTCTCGACCAGGCCATTCGTCTGGGGAGATGATAAACAGAGTGCGGAGCTGTTACCTGTAGTAACTTGCACATTCCTTCATTACCCAGACTGAATGGGGTACCCTGGTCAGTCAAGATTTCCTTGGGGAGGCGCTGTGCGTGAGAACACCTGGAACAGCTCCCTAGCAATATTTTGGAGGAGGTGTTCCTTAGGAATCGCCTCGGGATACCGCGTAGCGTAGTCCAGGAAACTAGGATGATATGGTGCCCCCTGGAGGATTTGACTATGGGGCCAACCAGATCCATTGCAATCCGTTCAAAGGGCACTCTATGATTGGTAGCGGACCAAAGGACTCCTGAAGTGGGAGACCGGGGCAGTAAGTTGACACTCAGGGAGGAGGAGATACATATACCGGTTTACCTCCTCCCACACCCGGGCCAGAAAATCGCTGCAGGATCTCTGACGAGGTTTCTGCAGACACCTAAGTGCTCCCAGCACATGTTTGTGTGCCAACATCTAGCACCTGCCTACGGTGAGATTGGGGGGGTACTACAAGTTGCTCAACCTCCTCACCCCGTATCTGGTCGACCTGTACACAGGTTCCCAATAATCACCATTCGGGGGTTATTTTATCAGCCCCTGGTTTGGAGTACCCCATTTACACCTTAACATTCTCCCGTGCTTTAACCAAGTAGGGGTCCGTAGCTGTGCAGCCCCCAAATTTTCACGGGAAATCTCAAGGTCCAGCATGCGCCCATATCCTGTGGCCCTCGACCCTCACAGCTAGGACTCAGGGAGAGAGAGAATTCATACATGGGGTCACCCCTACTGTGGTGTGGGACATCGGCCTCAAAGGGTTCAGGGGCCAAGGCCGGACATACCTGAGTGCCATTATCTGCAAGCACTGAGGTGGGTCTTCGTCTTCAGAGGTCCCAAAAACACCGGGAAGTTCTGCCGATAATAGCCTCATGCACAAAGGGTCCCCACCCCCCCACTTCATGGGTAACAGTACCAAAGGGGTATGTGGTTGATGACAGCAGTGGGATATTCGCGAGGTCCCATGTATCACAAACACTCCCACTCTCGCCCATGTATAGTCCAGGATCAACCAAAGTTCCCCGCACCAGGGTGACCAGACTCCCTGAGTCTAGCAAGGCTTCCCACTGTGTGACCACCGGTTGGGACCATGCATACGGGGTTCTGCATCGTGACTGACTCAGCAGCCAGAAACTGGCCGGGCAAACAGTGACAGTCGCCGGGGTCTGGTTGCAGTCCCTGGCTCCACTGACAGTGGACAGTGGCAGCAATATGGGCCATTTCATGGCACAGCCAGCATGGAGACGGCCATGTACCTCTGTCACGAGCCTCACTGGGTTTCTGGGTATCCACGCCCCCAATGAACCCTCCAACCTGACATGTTACCTTTCGCAAGTCCGAGTAGCAGTCTTACCAGCTGTTTGGTGACCCTGTCACTGGCACTGCTTGTGGAGAGGTAAGTAGAAGGTCCTCCGTAGCCCGATACCTCTCTACAAGGGACACAAGCTCTAGCGTTTGTGTGGGACCGGCCTGTCCAACCCACCGCTGGAGACGGAGGGCGCGGAGAACGGGGTGAACTTGGGAGGACCATCTCTCTACCATCTGTGCTGGGGTGCAGTCTTTGGTTGTAGCCACTTCGGACAAGATGGATCAGGTCATGCATTTGGAGCGTGGGGGTAATTTTTCTGAGTAAGCCCACTGGGGACCCGGCTGGAGCGAACTTGAGCGGTGACCCCAAGACGAGCCAGAATCTCCGCTTTAGCTGGGGGTACTTACGGCCTCCGTTCACTCAGGGCGTAGTAAGCCTTCTGCGATCGCCGGTCAGGAACGGTGCCAGGACATCTGCCCACTGCTCAGCCGGTAATCCTCTCGCTCAGCTACTCGCTCGAACACAGTGAGATACGCCTCCACGTGTCGGTCGTCGCAATTTTGTAAACCTTTGTAATGCAGCCCGGCGGATGCTGGACAACGGGTGGTACCCTTGCAGACCAGTATGGGACCCCTCAGTAGTCGTCGCTTTGCGGTGCTGCCATATGTCAGAAGAAACTTCTCCTCATCAGCTGGGAACATGGCTCGGGGATTCTTCTGCTGGCTGGCGGGACCTCCTCCTGCAGGCTGAAACAGGCTTGTGCTGGCGGACCTCTCCTCCTGTGCTGGCGGGACTCCTCCGCAGCTGGAACATGGCTTGTGATGACGGGACCTCTCTCCTGCTGCTGGAGCATGGCTGCTGCAGCTGCGATTAGCCTGGGACTCTTCCTGTGCTGCTGCCGATTAGCTCTGGCCTCCTTTGCAGGTATTAATAAAGTCCTCCATCTTGGCTGTATCCTGCAATTTGCTGCTGCTTTCACCCAGGCCATGCAATGTTGCAGGATGTATCAAGCTTCAGGTGTATGTCTTTTGAAACTGCCCCAATTCCGAAGCACCATATGTGGGGATTTGGCCCAGTAGAGACTGTGGTAGCGGGGTTGCTGCTATGATGCAGTTCAAGACAAGTGACACCCAGATACAGTCCAAAAACAGGTCTAGCCTGCGTTTATTGCAGCAGGAAAAACAAAACAAGCCTTTACATTCAGGCACCCAAACAAAATAATTATCTACCCGTAAGGGTGCTAACTAAACATTGGTTGCTGACACCACTAAGGAAAAAAAAACACTTGGCGCTCCAGGCACAGGGTCAAGGCTGCGTGCTATCCAGCCTCCTTCCAGAGAGACACCACTCAACACTGCTGAGCGGCCTTATGAGGCTAATTGGCTGTTCCCACCACTGTGTCCACGGTGCTGGACAACCCCAACCTCAGCACTAAGGTCTTTGCATAGAAGCAAAACCTAGGGGAAACATACCGCCATCCACCGTACCCCCCGTCAGTGTCTCAACAATAAGAACCACATGAAAGTTAATTCACACTAGTGGCCAACCGAAAACTGTTATTTCCCAAGTATGGATAATGGGGAATAGAGAAACGATTTTCTATGTTAAAGGAACAGACTGAAGCACCATATCAAGTACATGAGGGAAATGTCTCATTATTGATGTTGGTAGCAGCAGCTATTGTGTATTATAAGTAGTCTAAGGGAAAATAAAAGCATACCAAGATATTACCTACATTACAATTTTTAAGACAAAAAATAAAATTCTTAGCTCTACATGACCCACCAATATTTGACTATTAGAATCAACATTTTATTTATATGTTTTACTGTTGCTATCAATTGTCTATTGTCAGTTTTTGCTTTTTTCTCAGGACGTTTTATTTTATTGAGTGGTACCATACTCATGGTATATAAAATGGACTGGACACATTTTATTATTTAGAATGGGAGGATGGAAATAAATTCTACCATTGTTTTTTGGGCTTTCAATTTAGCTTTTTATTTTTGTGAGTATAAACTAGTTTGCAAGTGTGCATTGTAGTGCAGGAGTGCTGATGACTTCATAGTTCAACACAGCTACATACTACAATGGAAGGGCATAAGTGTTAAAAAAGAAGTTTCTACTTTTGACAGACAGGGTCATTTGACCCATGTATCATCAGGGGATGTTTTCAAAGCCACTTTTCTAGTGTGTTTGTTTTTGGATAGTCTGCACTTTTTCTGTCTCTATAAAATGTTTGCACCACTGTTGTTAGGTTTGTTCTCTGCAGTTTTGTAGTAAAAACTAACCACACCGAACCAGAAAGAAGAAAACGAGAGATAAGTCCAGGTTTCCGAAGAGCCCTGTTTTTTGTGAGGAGTGCCCAGCAAGGCACAAACCTCTTATTGCAAATTACTATGAACAACCCTGGGATCTTAGTGCAGGTACAACCTGCGGTGCCATGTCATGAACATTTTGTGCTACTTTTAAGAAACAAATTGCTGCTTTAATATTAAAAAAAGGGAAATGACGCTCAATTAATATTATATCTGATGTGAGTTTATTATATTCTATTTGAAAAGAATAAAAACTGACCAGCACACATGTCTGTTTCGCAGCGTCCAGGCTGAAACATATTATAATCCAGAAGGCCCTGCTTTGGGTTAGGAAAAATTCATCATTGGTATTATTTAAAAAACACACTGCCAGGCGGATACTGACCTAGTACTACTAGATTTTTAATATAAGCCTCTGCTGGTTGAGTTCCTTGGTCTCTTTTGGTGTTGAGACTCATTGTGGTTGCACCCAAAATCGGTTTAACAGAAATCGATAAGTGCCACTAAACTAACCTTATAGCTGACTTGTCCGTAGTAAATGCCTGTAGGGTCCTATCTGTAATGTCTGTGAAGACCCGTACGTTAAAACAAAATCAATATTAAACCTGCACGATGAACGTCATAAAAATTGAAAAATGTATGACTTTTATCTTGTTCCACATAAAATGCAAGAAGTGATTGTAAAAATTATCAATACAAAATTTTACTTCTGTAAAGTACGCATCCAGCAAAAAACAAGCTTTTAACCAGCTCTATAGATTATTTATGCGACTTGAAATATGGTGATGCAAATATTATTTTTTTTCCCCACATTAGGTTTTATTCTACAAAATTAGTAAAACAGAAGCAAAAATATAGACATTTGGTATCACCACAATCATACTCACTTGTAGAATGACAGAATTGATGTTTTTTCTACAACCCACCCACAAAAAAAGTTACTGTATATACTCGTGTATAAGCTGTGTTTTTCAGCACAAAGAAATGTGCTGAAAAACCTCAACTCGGCTTATACATAAGTCAATACTTAAAAAAAAAACACTTAAAAAAAAGCATACATACTCACCCTCCGGGGCCCCGATGCGCAGCGCTGCTCTCCTGATGTCATCACAGCTCCTCTTCTGGCTTCCTGGCTCCTCTTCTTTCTTCTGTAACAA
The DNA here is from genome assembly GCA_019512145.1 of Engystomops pustulosus. Classification (NCBI taxonomy): domain Eukaryota; kingdom Metazoa; phylum Chordata; class Amphibia; order Anura; family Leptodactylidae; genus Engystomops; species Engystomops pustulosus. The sequence goes on along the minus strand of CM033641.1, from coordinate 208,786,527 downwards.
GCAGCAGGACGCGGCCATCTTATCTCACAGCCGGCAGGCGCATAGTATGACGTCGGCAGCGGCCACGTCATACTATGCACCTGCCGGCAGATAACATGGCCACGTCCTGCCACCTGTTACAGAAGAAAGAAGAGGAGCCAGGAAGCCAGAAGAGGAGCCGCAATGATATCGGGGAAGCAGCGGAGGTCCCGGAGGGTGAGTATGTAAGCTTTTTTTGTTTTTTAAGTGCTGGGCTGGCTGTGTACTCCTGGGGGCAGAATGGGCTGGCTGTATACTGCAGGGGGCAGAATGGGCTGGCTGTATACTGCAGGAGGCAGGCTGGGCTGGCTGTATACTACAGGGGGCAGAAAGGGCTGGCTGTATTCTACAGGGGGCAGAATGGGTTGGCTGTATACTACAGGGGGCAGAATTGGCTGGGGCTGTATACTACAGGGGGCAGAATGGGCTGGCTGTATACTACAGGGGGCTTGCTGGCTATTTACTGGGGGGGGGCTGTGACCAATGCATTTCCCACCTTCGGCTTATACTCGAGTCAATAGGTTTTCCCAGTTTTTGGTGGTAAAATTGTGGGTCTCGGCTTATACTTGGGTCAGCTTATACTCGAGTATATACAGTAATTCATTTTCAGTAATAGGACATAGCCACCCAAAATAGTATCACTGAAAAAACAAGCCAAAATTAATGGAAAAACAAATATTTTATAGCCATTCATATCAAAATCACTTTGATAAGTTTAAAAAAGTTACCATAAGTAACCACATTGCAAAAAATGGGGCTGAGCCTTAAGCTATATACTGGTTGCATCCAGTAGCGGTTAAACGTGATTTAGTAATAGTAATAGGGTCTTTAAGAGTCTACTCTTATTATTTCACTGGGTTGATATGGAAACCAAAAGAAACAAGTTGCTGCATATGGCATTTATTATGAATTAAACCATTTTATCATTTCATTTTGCTGTTTAACTTTATTTTACAGTATGTAATTTATTTTTCAAGTGTTACTGGGAGACATCACAATACAATCATCTAATTTCTGATATAATACTTTGGTATACTCACTGGGCCACATGTATAATAGTTTTGTCTCTCTGTGGTGAACTTTTGAGACATTTGGCAGCTCTTTCTTGCACCTGATCTTTTTTGTATGATCATGTCTTTTTACTTGTGATACATGTTAAGCTTTTCCTATCCTGGCAGGCGCAAATTTTGGCTTATTTTTGTGACTTTTTATTGCAAATGTCTCAAATCCACATGGACATAAGCCACGTGAGGGGGTTATATACAGGAGTGGACACTACTGTTAATTTGGGATTTAACACGTTGCATTTTTAAACCTATTACAACAGCTGAGGAGAGTTGATTTTCCTAATGATATTACTGTTAACATTTGAAATTACAAAACGCATAGTAAATGCAAATGTTAACACATTAGTTAACGTGGTGTTTATATTGCATTTTGTAAATGCAAATGTTAATAGTAACGAAATAAGGCAAATCACCTCCTCAGCTGTTGTAATTAGCTTCAAAATGCATTAAAATCGCAATTGATCCGCCATGTGTGACCTTACCCTTAGAAGTAACCATTACAGAAAAAAAAAAAAAGAATTTTGACAAAAGAGGGTACTGTGAAAAATGTTAAACAGTTAAAGAATGTGAAATAATTCCAATTTACATGTTAAAATCGGGTCCATGAGAAAAAACTTCCTTTGTACCTGCCCTGGACCAGGTGCAGATTTGCGCCAAAAGTGGTGCAAAAACGGCAAAAGTTGCATGGAACATCTGGAAAACAAAGATACATAAGGCACACCACACAAAGGTGCAGACAAGGGGTACTTGAAAAAGAACAGAGTTAAAAGTTGCAAAAATGGCGCAATAACAGCCAAAGTAGCAAAAATTTGACAATTTGCCTAGCTGAAACTATGCTACATGTACCCCCGTGTCCAGGGGTGTACCAAGCCTGTCTGCTGCCTGAGGCGAGCCATAGAGAGACGCCCCCCGCGCCCATTCATATAAGATATCAGGGAGTGTCCGGTCCAGATCCATCATATTGCTTTGGTGTAAAAATAAAGCAATGCAAAATGCATACAGCGTGCTGCCATATAGTATAAAATGCATACAGCGTGCCGCCATATAGTATAAAATGCATACAGCGTATCGCCATGTAGTATAAAATGCATACAGCATTCCGCCATTTAGTATAAAATGCATACAGCGTATCACCATGTAGTATAAAATGCATACAGAATACCGCCATGTAGTATAAAATGCATCCAGCGTGCCACCAAGTAGTATAAAATGCATACAGCATGCCACCAAGTATTATAAAATAGATACAACGCTATGTAGTACAAAATAGAAGCCCTGATAAATATCACAAATGCTGCATATACATACAGCATATATACACATAAACAAACAGTAGATACAGCATATACACACACACATACATATATACACACACACACATATATACACACACACACACATATATATATGCACACATATTACATATATTTACACATATATACACATATTACACATATATATGCAAAGATAAAGTAACCTTACCTCTCTATTGTGTTCTTGACTGGAGCTTAAGCGGGGGCAGGGGGAGCAGGGAGCCGAGAGCCTGGAGGGGGGGATGGACACAAGCCACGTGGAGGGGGGTTATCATACCGGAGTGGACCAATACTGTAATTGGGATTTAACATTGTTTGAATTTTTTTAAAAACCTCTTACACAGCTGAGGAGAGTGATTTTCCTAATGATATTACTGTTAACATTTGAAATACAAAACGCAGTAAATGCACATGTTAACACATTAGTTAACGTGGTCTGTTTGTTTTTTATATTGCATTTGTAATGCAAAATGTAAGAGTAACCGCGAAATAAGGCAAATAACCTCCTAGCTGTGTTGTAATTAGCTTCAAAATGCATAAAAACGCCAATTGAACCGCCACTGTGTGACCTTACCCTTAGAAGGTAACCATACAGAAGACAAAAAGAAAAAAAAAGAATTTTGACAAAAGAGCGGTACTGTGAAAAATGGTTTAATTAAACAGTTTAAAGAATGTGAAATAATTCCAATTGTACCATGTTAAAAATCGGGGGGGGTCCATGAGAAAAACTTCCTTTGACATCACTGGACCAGGTGCAGATTGGCCAAAAGTGGTGCAAAAACGGAAAAAGTTGAATGGAACATCTGGAAAACAAAGATACATTAAGGTACACAGCCCACAAAGGGGTACTTGATGAAAAAGAACAGAGTTAACAGTTACACAAAAGGCGCAGCCAAAGCAGCAAAATTGACATTTGACTAGTGAGGAAACTATGATAAAATGTACCCAGTGTCTAATTGTCAGGCACTTCATAGGATCGATCAGTGGACCAAAAATGAACAGGAGTATAACAGTACAACATACAAAGTGTGTTTTAACAAGACAAAAATCTTTGTGTACTAGTTTACGGTATTTGGACATGTACCTGTTACCGAGAATTCAGTATGCTCAAGGACTTGGGTACCAGGTCTTTTACAACCCAGTCTTTTACAATCTGACTGCAGCAATTACTTACATTAGAGGGGTGTGAAGCAGCTGTATGCGCAGAACAGAAAGCTGTTCAGACAAATGAAGACAAGAGATAGCGGCACTCACCCAGAATTCTTCTTTATTCAACTTAGTGCATAAGACAGGGAGGTGCAGCACAAGAGAGACTTCGGCAACGGGCCGTTTCGCGCACTCCTGCGCTTCATCGCCGAAGTTTCTCTTGTGCTGCACCTCCCTTAAAATACACAAAGAATCTCAAGATTCCAGATCAAGCCAATTCAGGCAGATGCATCACAGGCAGAAACAGAAATATAGGCACATGCCATCATTAAGATACTTTTATCGAAATGCGTAGGCTAGCAGTGCTCTTGAGCATTCCTTTTCCCTAAGTGTTCCTTTTTTCAGCCTCAACTATATATGCTTTTTAATCTGAAAATAAAGCTGGAGGATTAGTAATTTTACCCTAAGCGGGTGCCAGATTTTCCTTTTTCTGATGCGTGACGCGTGTTTCACAGATTGCTTCCTCAAGGAGTGTGAATTGGATGTGGTAATAGACTGCTTATAAGTCATAGCATGACATTGAATGAATGGATAAAGATTACAAAGTGTGTAATGTTTTGTGAAAAGGATATTTTTGAAGAAGAAGGTCAGAGACTTAACCGTTTAAAAACTGTTTTAGCAGAGCTAATCAGAGGCTTTGAAAACAATTCCAAACACACTTGCATTATGCTGCTGGCCTGTAAAATTCTTTCAAACTTTTCCATAAGTGTGTGGAACTTTCTGGTTGTGAAATCAGATAAGGGAACTGAGGTCACAGCAGCTTCTTTCACTTTCCATAGCCCTGAGATCTTCTCACATGCACAAGCAGTACAGCCAATCAGGACATGGAATCTAAGGCTGAACGTTTTCCTTAACGTTGTTGCTGTGCAGACATCTTATGCAGAGCTAGGCAGGGGAAAGACACAGAACTGACAACACACATTACTGGCTCCTGTACTGAACAAACAATAATTCACTAAATACAGAATATATTAAGCAACTTTTCCAACAAGAGCCCCTTATTATATCTGAGATTGAATTTTATGCCAGGTCCTTCCTCGTCTAGAATAGCACTCTAGCTAGCCCCATGCCTAGTCATAGCGTGATCAGAAATCTGAGGTCAGAAAGTAAGAGTTCTCCTTATTGCCAATTAAGGCTGCCTTACAGGCATGTGGAGAATTATAGCCATTGATGCTCCACTAGAAATATATGCACTGTTCCATGACTGCCCTGTCCATCTTCCAGGTACTTTGTTCATCACTTGTCTTGTATATACATATGTAGCTTCAAAGGCTGCAAAAAATATGTTAACAGAAGATGCGGATATGGGGGTTCCCATAGTAGTCTCTGCGCATTGTGTATACCATTTTCAAAGAAAATAAATTCATTATGCATTAGTATGAATCCTAGAGCATCAAATATAAAATCCACACATTTCTCTTCCTATCTAGACTTCATTAGGACCTTATATATTGCTCCTACCACATCTTGATGTTTTATTTGGGTAAACAGTGCCTCCACATCTATGGAGGCCAGTTTAAAAGTATCTTCCCAATGAAATTCCTCAACCACTGTTAGTAAGGATTTTGTATCTTGTAAATATAAGGATACACTATCCAGTAAAGGTCTTAAAAACCAATCCAGATATTATGACAATGAGACCATAAGGGATAGACATCCCATGACTATTGGTCGTACCAGGGTACACTCTAGCATTTTGTAGATTTTTGGTAAGAAGTACCATCTAAGAGGGTTACTTTTCTAAGGGAGTAATTTCTATCCTATTCTTTTAAAAAAGATCCCCATTTACAACCCCCTCCTAAGAAGACCCATTAGCTTACTTTGGTAACTAATCAAGCGGTTCCCTGGGAGCATTTCATTTGTATCCCTATGTAGGAGTGGGCTTTCAGCTTTTTTATGTAACATTTTCTTCCACATCACTACCACATTTCCGCCTTTGTTGGCAGGTTTGATAATAAAATCCTGCTGACCTTTTAACCAGTTCGATGTACATTCTTCCTGTTCATTCAAATTCATTTCATCATTCTTATGGACTGATGTTCTTATATCCATACTAACTAGTTTTGTGAAGGTATTGATCAAGCTACTTGGGGGAATTTGTATTGGAGAACATGACTCCCTAAAATTACTTAACTGCATCTCCATATTTTCCTCAAAACCTGTAAATTCAGCAAGCTATTGAAGTGTATTGCGATCAGATTCAGAAAAATTCTCATGCAGACTTAATTGGCCTAAATTTGCAGGAGGGCTAGCCCCCATCTATTGTATATTGTTCATTCTGAGTCACACTTTCCTTTGTCTAGGCATAAAGTCTAAGCAGTTATAATTTGTATTTAACTACATATAAATCAGTTTTGAAACAAACATTATCAAAAGGATTAATTATGCTTATAATAATTAGTATAACAATAATTCAAGCCTTTAGACAGTAGATTCATGCACTCATTTGAAAGGGGAACATTAGATACACTTATCACTGACCTTTGATTGGATTGATAACTTTAACTCCAGGAAATCATAGATCTAAATAGAACTTCCTAGACAAGCTTTTAGCTGCCCAAATTTTGCTGCCAAAAACTGTGCCACATGAGTCGGAAAAATAGAAGCGCCTGAAAAGTGTAGGATTCACAAGCAGCACCACAATTTTGTGGCCAAAAAAGAACAAGTTATGAGTGTCCAATTTTTTTCCTTTCCCTCTGTGTTTTGAAATATCCCATTTAAACAGTAATGCGCAAATCTTCAATAGTGTGGTCTTCTCTGAAGAAATGTACGGTCACTGGGTACATGTAATGGAGACGAAAAATTCTAACAAAATAAAAAAAGTTAAAATGTTATTATATTGAAATTTCCATTAAAGAATTAGCTTGAAAACCCTACAAACCACTTTTATAATGAAAAAAAATCTCTAAAAGCTCAAGGCGATTCAAAGAATGCATCTATGTATGCATTTTTCCATTATTCCCTTATGCTTGCAAGGAAATGATGATTTTACAGTGCTGTTTAGATTGAATGTATTTTGTTAAGCATACACTACAGCAAAATTCAGTTTCATTTGTTTCATGTGTTACAAAGAGCAAAAGTGGTCCTGTGACTGCTTGGTGTGAAATTGTGTTACAAAGAGCAAAAGTGGTCCTGTGACTGCTTGGTGTGAAATTGCTGGTATATATGATATTTATATACCATAGTTATAAACAAAAACATAGAACGTATAATGTAGTTCTTAATTCCATCAGTCTTTTGCAAATTGCGGACTATTAGCTCAGGTGCTTAGTGCAAGTAAACAGCAACCTTTTTATAATATAAGTAGGGACGAGGTATTGTTTAGGCTTTCCTGCGGCAACTCGGGACTTTTAATCCTCAATTTTCACTGGGGGCCCTTTGCACGTGGCCTCCACTGGATACTTCAAGATACCAGAGCCTCTTGTCCTATCCGCCTGCGCTAGAGCAGTGGAGTGGTTAAAGTGCCAGAGTATGATAAATAACCCCCATTAAGTACAATGGTGTAAAGTGTTTGAATTTCAGATACATTTAAATGGCACCTGCAAATTTCCATATACAGATTTAGTCATAGTAAACTATATTTATACTACATAAGTGTACATACCATTCTACTCATTTCAATGGAATCTGTCAGACGTTTAGACCATGCAAAACTTCAGATAATGTTAAAGTGCCAACTTGTCAATCTTTTTGATTATACTTTTGAGCTCAGTCTGAACAGGTTTCTCAATAGGATAGAGAATGCCGGTGACTGGCAAGTCACCTGGCCCGGTAGGTCGCACTGCCGACCATGCTGAAGGTAAGTTGATGGCAAGGGCACCGTATTACAGGTATGGTCTGATTAAGTACATATAGGTGGTGCTCAGCATGAAGCAGATAGGCAATCCGTAAAGACAAATGAAGACAAGAGATAGCGGCACTCACCCAGAATTCTTCTTTATTCAACTTAGTGCATAAGACAGGGAGGTGCAGCACAGGAGACTTCGCACGAAGACGCAGAGTGCGCGAACGGCCGTCGCCGAAGTCTCTCTTGTGCTGCACCTCCTGTCTTATGCACTAAGTTGAATAAAGAGAATTCTGGGTGAGTGCCCTATCTCTTTCTTCATTTTGTCTGAACAGTTTTTCTTTTCTGCGCATACAGCTGCTTCACACCCCTCTAATGTAGAGTAATTGCTGCAGTCAATTGTAACAGACTTGGGTTGTAAAAGACCTGGTACCCAAGTCCTTGAGCATACTGAATGTCTCGCCGTAACAGTACATGGTCCAATACCCTAGTGGTCTCTGTTCATTTTTATAATGTCAGCAATGTTTACATAAATTAACCAAGTCAACAGATCTTCAATTGTCCGTTGGACTTGTGTACATCTATTCAATTGTCATGACTCTTATTTAATCCAATGCTCCAATCTTCTCATTGCCTTGTCTATGCCACAAGATACAAATGCACATTGAAAAGGTTAACAAAATTCATGTTTGAAATATTTATATTTGTTGTTTGAACCATTATGTTGTATTATGCTACATACATACACAGCAATTTCTACAGATGCGTTAACAGTGCAATACAGTCGCACTGCTATGGGGTTATACTTTATGATGATGGCCTGGTATGCGTAGTATATATCTCTTAAGCAATTAAATGTAGACAGGGCTCTGCGCTAGCATGTGTGCGCAATTCTATGGTGTATACCGCTACAAGTAGCCTGTGTATAGTGTTTTGCTACAGTCAGTGCTAATACAGTGATTGGTATAACATTTACCTATAAAATGCCTATGTCATATGTTTGGAGTGTGCAAAACGCAAATGAGGCCTACCACTGCAGTGTGAACAAGTATTCTTCAACATAACTTATACAACACATTCTCCTTACTAGCATTCACCACGTATCGATTCTTCTCTCCACCGTATTACGCTTCTCTTTTCACATTGCACACGATGAACCCTGTCGATCAACGATTTGCCGCGTCGCCCAATCAAAGCTTCTTAGTTGGCATGCCGCTGTAAAACTGGAGTTTAGACATGCTCTTTTTATACGCTAGTAACTACGTCATCGTACGGAACCGGATTTAAAGCAACGCACTACTGCAATTGGTCAGATCTATTGATCCTTGAGATGCAATCGTCGGCTTGATCGTAACGTACGGACGTCGTCTACAGCAACAGTTTCTACGGGACTCCGTCGTGGTAGCCTTAACGCAGCACAATACAACAATTTCATATTTGGCCTTACCCTTCGTCAGTGCCATTGTCCCAAGTTCAATTTCATTGCCCTGTTATAGGCTGTCTCTTACTTTATCCATGAGAATGCTACCAGATTGTGAATGGCCTTAGTAGTCACGTCCGAACATACTCGACCTCCTATCTGCAGCAAAACCTCACTTCCCATTGTTACTCTCTATTGAACTAGACTGCGCGACTGGCCCCACGGCTGGCGTTTCTACCAATGAGCTTTGCAGCCTCGTTACAGCTCTGATAGTGCAGATCCTTGGCCTAGTTTCCTTGATCTCCCAGTTTCCTGTTTCACGCATTGGTTTGTCTCCACCACCCTTCTTGTTGCAACTTCTATTTTAAATAACCCACCCTTGCTTATCCTTCTCTGCAAGATTATTGTGCCTCCCAGCCTGTGATGTTGCCTTGCTCTCTACTCTCCTGCGTGGCTACTACTGTGAAACGACCACCACATCCTCCAGACTATGATTCCCTTCCTGCAAATACCCAGTAGTTTGCAACTTAGCACTACCAAAACCGACCCAGATCATTACAAAGCCATAGAAACTTCCTACCCTACATTGAGGGCCAAAGACCATCCAGTGATGTCACTGGGAACAACCCCATCTATGCCAGTCACCACTCACCGGCTTGCGCCGTTTTGTAGCACTCCTCCTGCACATTAAGGGGAGTAATGGTCCCTGGTACATTATCATCCACAGTTTAAGTGGGACTTGTCTGTGCCATACTTGTAAGGACTAGAGATGGCCGAAATTTGTAAACTTTGCTTCATACATCAAGTTCCCGTTCCGCCGAGTTTTTCAAAGAAAATAGATAAACCCAAATCGAATCATGGCATGTGAGGTAAATTACGTCAAATGCCGGGTCGGGTACATGGAGGTGGGTAGCAGGCTAGCCCTCTCCATAGCTGTAGATATCTATTTGCTGTCATGCTGGCTTAGTACACACAGTCCCGTCGACGTCTGCGGGTGCTAACCCCGAGAACGCCGCCGCATGGCATTCAGGCCGCTAGCCATCTTTGCCGAGGATCGGCGCTCGTCCCGTGGTGGGGCATCGATCCGTCGCCATGAACAACTGACCTCGGTTCTGTTAAGAGTACAACGCAACCTGCCTCTGCTTAACCACGTATCATATTACACTGTTGCAATCAGCACTTGTAATGATGAGGAAATCCCCACTATACTGGCCATATGTAGTATGGCCAGTATTGATAGGATCGATCCAGACAACCTAGGGTAAAGACACTAGGGATTCTGAAAAAAAGCTCAAAAAAAATAAAAAACGTAAAAAATAAAAGTATCACCCCCCTTCCCTATAAAATAAATAAACAGTCAAAATCATAAACATTAGGAATCCCGGCACTTCCGAAAATGCTCTGATTCTACAAAAAAATAATATTAGTTATCACTGTGTGTTAGACCCTGTAACGGAAATAGCCCAAGTAAAAATTGCACTTTTTGCCATTTTAAAAATATACAAAAGTTCAATCAAAAGTGATAAACTCTGTACAGGTCGTTTAAATGATAGCATTAAAACGTCATCAAAGTCGCAAAAAATAAAACGTTATTGGCGCCAATAGTGCAAAATTAAAAAAAAAAAATTTTACAGAGGTTTTAATTTTGAAAATGTATAAAACACTTATAAAACGATATGAATTCGGTATCCCTACCGCCATACAGTGAGACACTAGCTCACATTGAAACTTGCCATACAGTGAGTGAACATCTACTGCCAGTGAGGAACACTACTCACCACATACGTGAGGAACACTACTCCATCGTAGAACACTACTATGCATACACTAAACACTACCCGCCATACGTGGAGGAATACTACTCCTAACAGTGAGGAACACTACCAGCCATACATTGATGAAACTACCACCCCACATACAGGAGGACCTACCCCCTATAGAGTAAAACTACCGCCATACAGTGAGGAACACTACGCCTCACAGTGAGGACACTACCCATCGTGGGACACATACCATACAGGGAGGAACACTACCTCCACCGACCAATGTGAGTAACTCTACTACCCATACAGTTGAGGAACACTACCGCCTAATACAGGTAGGAACACTACGCCATAAACGTGAGGACACACCTGCCATACGTTGTGCACACTACCCGCCATACAGTGAGACACTCGACTGGGTACAATACCCCATAACAGTGAGGCACACTACATAGACCCCATACAGTGGGACACTCCCCATACGTCGACTAACCGGCCCTAGGAAACACTACCCGGCCATATAGTGAGGAGTCACTACTGCTATACAGTGAAGTGGAAGAACCTACCTCCATAAAGTGAGGAACCGTATACTACCCCGATACATTTAGTAACCTACCACCCAACAGTGAGGAAACACTGCCACCATATATTTAGAACACTACCCCCCATACCGTGAGGAAACTACCCCCTAAAGTGAGGAACGGCACACACCCATACAGTGAGGACACTATCGCCATACGTGAGGAACACTAACATACCGCCATAGAGTGAGAAGATCTAACCGCCACAAGTGAGGAACACTGCCGCCATATGAGAAACACTACCCACATACGTGAGGAACACTACCCCATACATGAGGACACTACCCCGATGCAGTGAGAACACTATCCTCATACATTTGAGAACATCTACCCCTATACAGTGAGGAACCTACCCCATGCAGTGATGAACCTACCCCCATACATGATGAATTCTTCCCCCATACAGTGAGGAGCACTAACCAACTAACCGCCATACCAGTGTCAGGAACCAAACACCCACCATACAGTGAGGACACTACCCCCATACAGTGGAACACTACCACACATACAGTGCAAGACACTACCCCCCTCAGTGAGGTAACCTAGCATCATCACCCATCACATACATGAGACCACTACCCCCTACAGTGGAGGAAAACACTACAAAAAAACCCATACAGTTAGGAACACTACCCCCATACAGTGAGAACACTAACCTAACCCCCATACATGAGGCGATACACCACACCACATACACTGAGGGAACTACTAACCGCCATACAGTTTAGGAACACTACCCACCCACATAAGTGATAACACTAACACTACCTATACCCATACAGTGTAGGAACACTACCTCCATACAGATGAGGAACACTACCTACCACCAACCAGTACAATATGAAACCTCTAAGTCCTTCCATAACAGTGAGGAACACTAACCCCTATACATGAGGAACACTACCCCTATACAGCGAGGAACACTACCACCTATACAGTGGAGGAACACTACTGCCATAGTCCTTGAGGAAACCCTACCCTCCATATCAGATGAGCATTCTAACTAAATAGTGCCATATTTCCTTTCTTCTGTCCCAGAGCTCTCGAAGCCCATTGTAACACGTTGTTTGCCTCGCCATTTTGTCTAAAAGGGGGATAAAAATGTAAAAATTATTTTTTTATGTATTTTTTTAGAAATTCGTTTCCCCACGAATCACTGCAGACGTTTGGATTTGTGATGAATCAAAGTTTTCCTGAATCTAAAAGATAGAATCGATTCCGGCCCATCTCTAGTAATGCACCACATCAACGTGTCATCCTAAATAAAGTGGCTGCACAACGATGCGTTCTGGTGGACAGAAATAAACAGTTTCTTATCTGCGTCTTGACATTAGTTTACAGGTTTTGTCCGATTGGCTGATATTGGTGCGGAGAATATAGACATAGATTACGCTTATTTACTACGAAGAAAATGAGACACATGAGACTTAGCTTACAACCCTAATATTTCCTTCTTTAGAGAGCTCTATTGTCTATAACATAAAGTTATAATGTTATAGGGGTTATTGATATGGTATAAGTTTAGGTTATTGCACTCATCTTAATTTTTTAACATTTACACGAAAAGCTAAAGAAAATTACAACATTAAAATAGAACATTAAAGTTATGATATATCTGTACTTGATGATGCTCCAGCTTATCAAAAGGTAAAAACAAGGCATATACATTATTGTGTAAAATTAATAAGTGCATCTATGATCACCAGTTAAAATGAGTGCTTTATTAATACGGCCACGTTTTTATGGTGAATATGTGGAATTACAATGAAAAAATTATGAGAGTATACTTCGGTTTGTCTATCAATCTTTATGACTTATACACATTATGAGCGATATGCTGACTTTTCTACGGATAATGAAAAACATTGTATCTCATGCCAACAGGTTGATGAATGGTAACAACAAAAGGTCAGATCAGTCTGGCTTTCTCTCCATATTCTTATTAAATTAGTATTCAAATTCAGGGATAAAAGTGGCCACAGTTAAAATCAGCCCATGTTATAAATAACCAGAAAAATCTATAAAAATTTATAGATAGATACAGAATTATACAATTACAACAGAAATTGCACATGATAATATGTAGATGAGAGACACTAAATTGCTCGGGGTGCTCGTTATTCGAGACAAATCTTTTCCCGATGCTCGCGTGCTGCGTTCTCGAATACGAGCCCAATTGAAAAGTCAATGGGACTCGAGCTATTTTTCCAATGGGACCAAGGCTCTGCAGAGGAAGCTCTGGCACAAAACACCCTGCCTCGAAGGACCTAGAAAAACACCCACGGAATGGAAGACACCAGATGGAGAAGCGCGGCACATAACTTGGATGTCTCTTAGGCTGCTTTCAAAATCGTTCACCTCTGAAATTAAAGCCAAATAGCCTCAATGACTGAGGCAGATGCATTAGACCACTAAGGGCAGGCAGCCGACGCTCGGGCCGTCTAGCGGTGTCGGACTTATAATGGTCCGCACCCCAGAGATGAGGCAATCGAGCACTGAAAACATCCCATAATGACCCTAATCTACCAACGGGAGGTTGAGGATATTCGCAGTCGCACTAACCCGTGGCTGGGACCTGTGACTCATGGTCGGACACCCGAAGAATGGCCTGCCACAGCTTGTTACCAAGAAGCGTGAGGCAGATGAGACACTCGTAATGATGGAACAATTGGGCTCACATTGCTGCTAGATTGTTAGTCGATCACACCATGCGTGCGCACCGATGGGACAGTTCCTACGTGATCTGGTGCAAACACCTGAAATTCTCCTGACACACAGCTCATTTGAAAAGGGGACGAATGTATGGATGAGCCTGTAAGCGAGTTCCTAGATTAAAGGTGCGCAGGTTACAATAGTGTTGTGCATCTATACTCGTCCGCTGCCCTATTTCTATTCGGATCTCACAGCTGGGGGTGGCGACAAAGTGCCTTTACCACAGTTATGTAGGAACTCATTGTGAAAACAACCCCTGATATCTGCGCTGACACAGCCGTGAGTAAGGGGACGCTGTATGGCGATCCAGTAGCAGTATAGTACGATTGAACGGTGCTCACCTAGTCAGTTAAAACTATGTTAGTTGGCACTTGGGATGGGCTGGCGCTCCGCTGCCAGCGAGTTTCTGCCTCTCAAGCCACCCTGTCTTCATAGGCTCTCCCTCAAATCAGCACTTTCGAAGACCTTTTGTATAGTTCATAGTGTAGCTGCGTTCTTATAAGATTTGGGTTATGGAGGTGGGGGGAAGGAGGGAGTAAAAGATCGCAAAGTGCTGAAACAATTATCGTAAACATGTTAATAAATTTGCCAGTGGGTCACAGGTGCACTTACAGTTTATGTGGAGCACAAACACCCAACGGCTTGACACGCCATGATAAGGGCGATGTAGAGCACTCTGACAGTTACAGCAAAAGATTTGATGTGGAGCTGCCAGGAAACCCGACAATATGATATGCGTTGTGAAAACATTCCTCCTCAGAGGAGCGGTAGGGCTCAGAATTTAGCTGATGTTGTGGCAGCAAAGTTTCAACAGAGGAGCAGTAGGTGTTCTCGAATAGTTGAGTGCGTAGTGCTCAAAGTCAAACAGAGGAGCGTGGTGTCCTCAGAGATTAATGATGGGGCTGATGCTGCACTCCCCAAATGGTTTAAAAAGAGGACCGGGTAGGTGCGCCTCCAGAACAAATTAAATACATAAGTACAATAGAAGCCAGTTTGGGCTGGCAAAAAAATAGCCAGTTTCCTCTGCTTTAGTTGTACAAAGGAGAGAGGAAGGAGGAAAATGAGGAGGAGAGCATGACTTTCAGATTGAGTTTCTCACCTGGTGAGAAAATCGATACCTGGAGAAATCCAGGCTTATATTCATCTGATAAGCGTCCTCCTGTCAGCGCTTGTCAGTCGAAGCATGTACGCTTATCGGTTGATGATCCACAGCTGCCTGAAACCCCACTCGGACACACGCTTAGCGGCAGGCAGGGCATGCAGAACCTCCAGGCGTTTACAGCCCAGTCGGCCACAGTCCACGCTTTTGAAACCCAGTATTGTAGGGAGCTGTGTGATCATTAGGTAACGATGTTATTATGTAGCTACGTACTCCCTCACCTCTTGTCTGTAAAGATACCCTACTGCCGAGACTGGGGACAGGTGACCAGTCTGTGTGATAAAAGGCAACCTTGTAAAGCGTACCCCTGCCAGTGCTGGACAAGCTGCCTGCTCGCCTACTCTCTCCTCGCCTCTTGTCACAGAAGTAGCCCTCTGTGTTCCGCCGCGCTTGTCGGAGGGAAATATGTTTCATCTTGTGCACCAGTGCCTGCTGGTGTATTCATGCATTCTCCATCCTTTGCCCTCTCCAGGATGATGAGAAGTGAAAGATTTTGCTTGTACACTTGGTCCAGGAGAGTGAATCCCAGTAGAAGTACGTTCTGAAATCTTTACGCGGGGTCACGCGGATAGGCAGCTAGCATGAATCTCCAATGCGCCAGGGAGTACCAACGCGCAAGATTCCACTCCCACCAATGCATAACCCCATGTCCTCCGCCTCCATCTTCTTTGCCAATACCGCTGGAAGGCGTGAAGGAACTGAACATGGTACCCCTCTTCGGGTGTCTCGCCAACTGACGATCTGACTAGAACGCAAGCCGTTCTTCCTTATTCCGCCTCCTCTCTCCGATATGCGCTGAAACAGACTGGGGTGCTTTGGCTATCTAACAAGGGAATCTTTCTCCCCTCCGTCTATAGTGACTAGCGCAAAGCTTCCGACTCATAGCTGCACCATAGAGTTTTTTCACACAAGTGCCAAAGCAGCGGGATGGGGAGCTGATGATGGCGGCATCGCCATGACCATCTTGTTGACTTCCCAAAGTTGACTCCAGCACCTGACAGATATGCGACATCCACGTCCACCTTGTCCTCTGTAGACTTGAGAGGAAGCTGACTGAACTGACCTACCAGTTTCTGAGTGGAAGTGACACTGGCAGTCTAACACGTCTGCGCTGTGCGGTAAACTCTGAAAACAGGTGACTGTTAAATTCCACCTCGTGGTGCACGTCGCACAACATCGTGAGAGGGCAGTTGAGAAGGGCTGCGCGCCTGGAGTGGCAGACATTCTGTGCTGGACTGTCACATGCGCACATGATGCGGCGCACCTCGTGAGCACAGCATCAGACAGATTGGGTATTCTTGAGACCGATGAGGAACTATGAGATTTAAACATGGAGCAGGCATTGCACAGTGTCAGGCTACCGAGTTGCAGATAGCGCTCCACCAGTTACGGACCGTTGGTCCACACAAAAACCATAGCGCTGGCATTCAGGTTCACAGCGTGCCGCCTACAGATCATTCTGCGCTGTGATGCCCTATATAGCTCTTGGGCGGGTGGTCCTTTTATCCCCTAGGCTCATCAGTTCATGAGGCACCGCCTGCCGTCGTTAGCGTACAGGCACTGCTGCTGAGTGCCTATGGCTACTACCGACTAGATGCTGATGCCATGCCCACGATGGGATTCGGTAGGATGAGGTGGAGGAAGGGTGTGGAGGAGGAGGAGTCATTTTTGAACCTTAGGAACTGGACCAGGTAGGCCCGTCATCCTCGGCTCGCAGTATAGTCACCACCCCCCAGGGTCCGACTCGGTCACCAGCCCTGATCCCACCAGTAAACCCTGTTTTGTCCGTTAGCGGTTTATATAGTGGCCTGCCACACCCTTCACTTCCACGTGTCCGTGTCAGGTGGACCTTCTCAGAAACGCAGGCGTTCTGGTCAGCTGCCCGGAATGATGTTGTCCCCCTGACACGTGCTTGTGCAGGGCTAGGACGGCACATCGTGAATCGTTGCGGCTGGGGACCGAATACCGGGGGCGGCCGCCGCCATGAGTTTCGAAGGCCTCGTTCTCTACCCAGCCTATAGGGCACAATCTCGAGGCTAGCAGTGGTTGGAGATTCTGGACGTGTAGGGCTTGGGGGGCGTGGTGTCGTGTTGCACATTGCTTCCTTTGTCGTTCAGTGACTAGGGTATGGAGATCTGAACACTGGTGATGCTGTGGAGATCGGGGAGGTGCAAGATGGGGGTTTTCATGGGAGGTGTTTGGTGGGCCAGGTCCCTGGTCGCAGTTGGTGGGCTGACGAGTAACATTTGTAACACGGGGAAGGACAGTGGTGTTGCCCGACCGGTAGGTTAACGGCTTTGTTGTCAGTGAGGTGGGGTGTTTCACATCATATACCTGCGACAACTGGTGGTATTTAGGCTATTAGTGGCGGAACCCCTGCTGATCCTGGTTTGGCAACATTTGGCACATTCGGCAAACAGTTGGTCGCTGCTGCGCCATCTCTGGCCCTGCTCTCCGTCTGGCCACACCACTGCCTCTTTTTCCAACCTGGTCTGCGTATAGACTCTCGCCTACCGTCTCAGAAACACTGGGTTCACCACCGGCCTATCAACCCAGCTTGGTTACTGTCACCTCATCATCCCTCCGATCCCTCGTCTGCTCCCCCCCCCTCGGACTTCCATGCCCTACAACACTTCCCACCACTTCTGACAAGCCGTGTCTCCGCATCGGCGCCCGACAACCTCTTTACACACTTCTTTCTCAATCTTTCCACTATCGTCAATAACTGTCATCATCCCACCATACTGAGCCTGGTGGGAAACCTGGGCATTCACGCAAAATAGCCTCAGCAGCAGACAACTGGACCAGTGTTTGTGACTGTGGGTAATGTCCAGAAAACAGTTCCTCAGAGTAGTGCCGGGTCTAAAGCCAAATTTTGTCTGGGAGGGGGGCAGACGGGGGGAGTAGGCTGAGGTGAAAGAGCTGGAGATGCTTATTTTCGGGTGACATGTTGGACTGCGTGGATAGACTGACTGGTGGACAAAGGGCTGTAGAAGTGCGTTCCCCCTGCTTCCTACATCAGCAGGTGTGTCTCACCCGCCCAGGACCATTAGGCCTCCTCGAACCCACCCTGACATAGTATGGCACCCACATCCACGCCCTCTCCTCTACCCCCCCTAGCCCTCGGTTAAACATATTTCAAAATTAAAGTGTAAACTGTATTTTTTTTTGTTTTTTTTGTGTTTTTTTAAAACAAAACTGATGCTCTCCTAATTATTTGTCTATGGCTAGTGTACTTCAACCTACACTGACTTGACAGCAAACAACGTTGATTATTGTGCTTGCTGATGACTTTGAGTTAACAAACAAAAAAAAATCACAGACGTGCCTAATTTCAACAAATCAAACCCCTAATAAATTGGCCCACTTCGTGTTTGAGGTGGATATGTGGTTCATCACGACGACTAACACAAGGTGGACCACTGTCCCAATAAGTTCCTCCTCTGCCACATTCTCTCACATCTGGTTTCTATGCTGCACTAACGAGTGCCAGCAACTCCCATCCTCCCAGCAAACAAAAAAGGAATATAACGCTTATTGTAGAAGGCCTTAAGTAAAGACCGTTGGGGTTCTCCTATTGCTATTTGCTCTAGCCTACACAGAAAGCACAGTGCGATGCCAGATGACTAATGAGTTATATGAAAAAATAAACATAAAAAAAAATAATCAGCAGTAACGGTGCCATAATTGCAAATACAAACTCTAATAAATTGTCCCCTTAGTGTTTTTAAGATGGATGGTGTGGTCACTAAAGTCTAAACACAGGTCCAAGTCTCCCTGCAAATTCCTCACAATATGGTATCTAGCTGCACTACTAGTGCCACAAGCCCAGCACAAGCAAATAAAAAAAATATATATAACGTTTTTGTAGCCCCAAGAAAGGGCTGTTGGGTTCTTGTAGAATGCACTCGCTGCTTAAACACTATCGATAGAACACCCTATAACGGCTTTCCCTGACCATCCGCTCTTCTCCCTAAACTCTTCCCTAAACGGGCATCCGACATAGAATGATCGATCGCGCGGGCAGGGCTAGTCTATTTCCGGGTCCCCATGATCAGGCCCAGCCAACCCTGTTATCGACGTGTAAGGGTACACTCATGCTGGATGGCGTGAAGAGTCCCTTCCCTGGCCTTGTGATTGCTCTGTTTCTGGCCGCCAAAAATCAAAACGCGGAGATGCATTTTCTCGAGCTGGCGAAATATTGTCCAGCAACAGCAGTTTCGAGTATGCTAATGCTCAAACGAGTGGTTCGCTCATATCTATAATATGCAAGAGTTTGTGATAAACTGGTTGTTCTTGTATTGAAGGTCAAACATTTATACTTATACACTTATAAGTTCCTCTTTTCTAAAACTGATATAAAGAACGTGGGGAAAATGTATCAAGACTTTTGCACTTTGCTGCGACATACAATGCACTGGAAATACTACCTTGCATCTGACCACGGCATAGATCACCTACAGGCTGCACCTGTAATATCAGGGCCCGCAATGGTAATCCAGTTCCTGCTGCCTATCCCTCTATGTTCATAAGTAAAAAAAAAATGGTGTGGAGGTGATAAAAGTGGGTACTATAGTGCAATTGTTCATCTTGCACCGGAATTGTGAAAGTATAATTAAAATGTTGCCCTATACGAAAACCGCAGTAAAGGCATATATGCCCCCATTCATTTTTGGATTATTTTAATATTGTGGAACAGTCTTAAAGAAGCACTTTCATAAAGTCAATCTTCTATCAAATGCTTAGAACCTATGTTGGATGGTTGATTTGGAACTAGTGCATTTTCTTGAATGTACTGTAGTTCCCACAAGGTCCATGGGAATAAACAGTTCATTATTACAATGTACTATGTTTGAGATGGCTAATTGTTTGACCTGATTAGTGTCGCCCCTCCCTATTCGCAGAATTTTTTCGAACAAATTTGATTCGACCTGAATCGACTCATGTACGTCACGTTAAAACAGGTAATTTTTTGTATGTTGTGGGGATGCATAAAATATTTCTAGGGAGTCGTGGTTTGGGTCTTTCAAACAGGCTGTGGTTTAATATGACACGCACATGACACCGCTTCACTCTTCATTCCATGATGCACTTACAGAGCCACTTTACCAAATAACAAAGCGGAACGCACATGACGAGCGACAGGGCCAAGATCCGCACTATCAACATCAAAGTGAGTGTCACTCTTTTTTAAACTGACATCAGTGATGAATACCATAAGTTTAGGACACTGTTCTGTAAAAGTAGATCATATGTAGAAACACCCCAAAAGAGTGGAGAGTCGTCGGCAGTATTTTGCATTGACGTCACTATCATGTTGCCCTTTATTCATCCATCAGTGTCCGTCCTTTCATCGTATTAGCTACAGCCAAAACAAACAGGAAAGAATCCAACACAGAGATGACATAAAATTGTATATTTGCAATGTCTCTGTGTTCGGTATCCAATGCCGACTTTTGCTATCAGTCCTGAGGCTTTTTCATTCTTTCTGAGAATGGGAAAAATAAACATTAGTGGCAATGTTCCGTAGGCGGGGGTAGGGTAAAACAGCATTATGGAAATCACAGGGTGTTCCAGGAACAGTTGCAGCACCATGAGTAGGCCACAGAGTGCACAATGACAGTGTTAAGTGGCAGCAACAGGGAAATCCACAGAGTGGCACAATCATACGAGTGTGGCGGTGGCGGCCACCCTGGTAAGCCACAGAGGGCACAATGATAGAGTGTGGGGTGGGCGGCGCAGCAGCACAGGAGCCCACAGAGTGGAACATGTAAAGTGTTGGAAGTGGCTCAGCCGCAGTATCAGGCCCACGGAGTGGCACGCACAATGATAGAATTTGGAGGTGGCAGCAACCTGGTAGCCACAGAGTGGCACATGTCTTGAGTGCGAGCGGGCGGCCGCAGCAGAGTCCACATAGTGGCACAGTATAGATGTGGCGGTGGCGGCACCTTGGTAACTAACAGGTGACACAATAATTGTGTTTGGAGGTTGCGGCAGCAGCTGGGAGTCCACCATAAAGTTGGCAATGAGTAAAGTTGGATGTGCGGAACAGAAGCAGCAGCAGGAGCCACAGGTGGCAACAACATGGAATCACACATAGTGGCACAATGATAGAGGTAGAAGCGGCAGCAACCTGGTAGGCCACAGATTGGCACAAAGTTAGAGTGTAGAGGTGGCGGCAACCTGGTAAGCCACAGAGTGGCATTAAGATAGAGTGTGGAGGTGGCAGCAGCAGCAGCATCAGGAGCCCACAGAGTGGCACAATGATCAAGTGTGGAGGTGGCGCCAGTAAAAGCAGCAGCAGTGTGGAGAGTGGGTCCAGGAGAGTGAGAGAGTGGCAGAGTGGCACAATGAGTGTGGAGGTGCCGACACCAGAAGCAGGAGCCCACAGAGTGGCACAATGATAGAGTGTGAAGGTGGCGGCAACACAGAAAGCCAAAGAGTGGCACAATGACAGATTGTGTAGGTGGCGGACAATTCCAGTCGCTGGTAAAGATGGTAGGAGGCAGATGGAGCAGATGTGTGGCATCAGGTGGGTGACAGCATCAGAATAGTGGCTGAGGCAGGTAGTTAGAATCCAGACTAATTTCTCAACTTTAGGGGGAGGTGTCATGGCTACTCTAGTCTGATGCAGAAGGCATTGGCGAGTTGAAATCATGGCCGATCCAAGCCTGATTCATCTTGACTAAGGTCATTCTTTCCACATTATGGGAGGAGAAGCGCATTCTCCTCGGGGTAACGATAGCCCCCGCCACACTGAACAGTCACTTTGATACCACACTACTGGCCAGGCAGGACAACTTCTCTACTGCAAACTCCACAAGTTGCGGCCAGGCATCAAGTTTGGCGGCCCAGTAGTCCAGGGGATCCTTTACCGGGGGTGGTAAAGTGCTATCCAAGTATGCCACCACCTGCTAGTGCAGAGCCTGATCCATGTCCTGCTGCTGGTGGTGGCTACCCTCCTCACTAGGCAGGTGAAGGAAGTTGCTCATTAAGGACTCCAGACTCCAGCTGATGCTGATGCAGCTGCTACTGCTCCTACCCCCCCATCTCCCCACGGCAGCTGAGGCAGTAGTATGTGTGCGTTCACTGCCAGGAATCCCTCGGTCAGACCTGACAGAGGATGGACAATGGGGCACAAAGGCAGCGGCCAACTGTCTTCTCAGTATTTCTCTATAGTACGCCAGTTTTCCTAGTTAGGCAAAGCAGCATGCTGTGGGCTATCTGTGCAATTGACTCTGAGGGACTTCCGGCCTCCATCTCCACTGTATATTGCCACGGTGCTTCTGGGTCATCTACCTCATCTTCTACCTTTTCCGGATGCTCCTGCTCTCTTGTCATCTGAGTAGACAAGCTACTGATTTCACCAGACTCTGCTTGTGCTCCAATGTCCTCGTCCTCCAGTTCAGCCCCGACCAGACTCATGTGGCCATGAGATGTAGTCTCCACTTCTTCAGTGCCATGACTAGACAGATTTTGAAGCATGAGTTCCAGGACTTGAAGCAGTGGAATGACGTTATTCATCCCGCAGTCCTGGTGACTGACAATTAATGTGGCCCTTTCAAAAGGCCTGAACAAACGGCAGATGTCACACATGAGCTGCCAGTGGCTGACATCAAAGTTACACAGGGGAGTACTCCGGTCCACTTGCATCATAAAAAAATTATTAATGGCTTTTCTCTGTTTATATAGGCGGTCCAACATATGGAGGCTGGAATTCCAATGGGTGGAAACATCGCAGACTACGTTGGGGGAGGCCGTTCTGACGCTGCAACTCAAGGAGGGTGTGCTTGGCTTTTAAGAATGGCTGAAGTGCATACACAGTTTCCTGCCTATTTTTAGAATGTCTTGCAGATGGGTGGAAGACTTCAGGAACCTGTTGACAACCAGATTGAACACGTGCACCATGTAGGGCGCATGGGCCATCCCTCCTTGGTGCAGCCAAGACACCATATTCCGCCCATTGTCTGTCACCATGGTTCCGATTTTCAGCTGTTGTGGAGAAATCCACTGATTGATTTCTTCTTGCATGACGCGGAGCAGTTCCTCCCCTGTGTGACTTTGTCCGACCAGGCAAACCAGGTGTAAAACTGCGTGACACCGCTGTGTCCTGCACATATGGTATGATGAAGAAGCACTTAGACTTGTGGAGGCTGAGGTGGTGGTGGAGAAGGAGAAGGCGGACACTAATACACCGAAAAGGACATATTAAAGTCACCTCCTTTTAATAATGTAGCCCTAGGCAAAGTGAATGGCTTACTGAACACTTGATGCAAAAACCTAAACTGTCCAGTATTCAAGGCATAATCATTGTACAGAGTAAGAGGGGTGTCTTGCAAGGTACCGATGATTTTCAATTATCTGCCCTTGGGATCTTAAATTACTTCTGACACCTGAATAGGACAGGATACAGCAATAAGAGATGCTACACCACATCTCCTCCTTTCCCCTATGACATGATATGAAGTGGGAAACCTCCCTTTGGAAAAATCACAAGAACCTGATAAATCAAAATGGGTATCCTGTAGGAAGTCTGTTAGCTCCTTGTCCCTTCACAAGGAAAGGAGCTTACCTCATCTTAAAGGGGGAATTAAGGCCCTTTGCATTTAACGTTAAAAATTTTATGCGGCGATATGCAGAGATACTCTCCTACCCCGTCCAATATCTGCAAGAGCAATGGCACAAGGGTCCAGCCCAGTCAGTACTTTCCAGGTGATGGGGGCTAGTACAATGCAAACAGAGGTCTCCACCTGTGAGTAAACAAAAGGGTGGAGAATAGAACACAAAGCCACAGACTTCAAGAAAAAACTAGGCTAGTGTCCTGAGCCAAAAATAGGAGACAGCAATGAGTCAAAACAGTAGGGCCACTACATAGCCAGGCAGAACAAGTTGTCAGCTGGGCCATATAAGCCCAATGTCTCCCACAGCAGCATCCTTAGGGGAGCAATGGGAGTGTGAGCATTGACTCTTTTTGCCTACTGGAGTCTATTCCCGATTTGGCGTTGGAGGTGGCAGTCTTATCCTGTCCTGGACATCTGGAACTAGTGTTTCCAAGGCTTTGCAGAATTTGTGTAGGTCGGAGAGTGACTGTAAAGGGAAAGTATGTCCATTAAAGGGTTGCCAGCAAGGCAAATTGAAAGCCAGTTCAGATAATAGTGGCTTCAATTGGTGCCATTTGGGCAATGTTATCTATGACAAGTTTGCAAAAATTTTAATTGGAGCACCATTCACTTAAAACAGGGTATCTTTTCTAGCTCCTAACATGATACACTCTTTCACCTCATAGTCTGCTAAATGTCAATTAATATCTCTGGACTTTGTTGCTGTGCTGTGCCAATTGGTCCAAGGGTCCTGTGAGCTCCATCAAATTTGATTTTGTAAGGAGTTTGTTCAACAACTTGATGAGTGCTTTGACATCTTCTGGATCCACCAAACACCAAACACTGATATTGGTTCCCTTCGATATTGCAGTTCCTGTCAAGCAGCAAGTGCACCTGAGCTGTAACATTATTGGGAGCTGGGCCACATAAGTTCTAGTGTTGTAACGGACCATCTCTAAGCGTTCCACTCTAACAGAAACCACATGTCATCTGATTAAATTTATTTCAGTATGGAAACTGTCCTTTACTTATTCCACCAGGGTTTTACAATCCGACTTGGTGGACAGCCTTTGGAGAATAAGTTGCATCTCAGAGTATGTCAAAAGAGGTTCGCTAGGTAAGTGATGATCTGATGTGGTTGAGGCTGCCGGAGAGTGCCATGGATCATTATGCACCATTACTTTAGCTGCTATAGCGGAGGCTAGTTCCCACCATCTTCTCCCAGATCCTCCAGTCTCAGGCGCTGGGTGGACATCAAAGTGTGTGCTAGCCGACGTGCATGGACCTGCCGCTGCCGATGGAAGAAGAGAAGACCTGTGGGGGACACCGGAAAGGTGAGTTATTACTTTTTTTTTCTTGAGTACAAGGCGAGTTTGAGATTTTTTGTTCTGAAAAACTTGGCTTATACTTTAGTATATACAGTACTTGTGGCCTAATGCACTTTGTACCTTAAAAGACATGATTTCATGGAAAGATGTGTTACTTTATATTTTTATATACAGGTAGTCACCGGGTTACGTACAAGATAGGTTAATTAGGTTTGTTCTTAAGTTGAATTTGTATATAAGTCGAAACAATATACAGGCAGTCCCCGGGTTACGTACATGATAAGTTCTGCAGGTTTGTTCTTAAGTTGATTTTGTATGCAAGTCGGAACTGTATATTTTATAATTGTAGCTCCAGACAAATTTTTTTAGGCCTCTATGACCACTGGATTTTAAAAATGTTGTGTTGTCATGAGAACCAAGATTAGCAATAAATCTTAATTGTAAACACCTTTGATAACTGTTATAGCTGTTTAGTGTAGCCTAGGACTAAAGTACAGTAAATTACCAACATCCAGAGGTCCGTTTGTAACTAGGGGTCGTCTGTTCTTAAGTAGGGGAAAACCTGTACTTTATAATTGTAACCCCAAATTACAATTATGGTTTCTGTGACAATTGGATTTTAAAAATGTTGGATTGTCATAAGAACCAGGAATAACAATAAAGCTTAATTGCAGACAGCTATAATAACTGTTATAGGTGTCTATTGTAGCCTGGGTCTAAAGTACAGTAAACTACCAATTACCATTTGTAACTAGGTGTTGTCTGTAAGTCAGGTGTTCTAATTAGGGGGAGGACTGCTTGTAATATAATAATATATTATCTCTATTATATCTATATATATATATCATTACATATCTCTACTTCAATATATATATTATATATATATATATCTATATAACATATATACATATACATATACATATAGATGGTGTTAGAATTTTTCTGTGTTATAGTGTTTCATAGAATTTCTTTCTACAGAAAGTTGACCCAGAAATAAATACCAATAAACTTCAAGTATCCAGAAAAAAAGAGAGTTAAAAAAAGAAATGTAAAAGCGTGATTGCAATTGCAGAAAACTTTCTCACCACTTTCACATATTAGGCTGAAATGCTAATACTCAGCAGTGTTTGATAACAGAAATTGCACATATTATTTTAGGCTCAATGACCTTTCAAATGTTTCATTTGAAATCTTTTATGTACTTTCTTTGTAATCTCCAGAGATTTATTACTTATTTAAATGCCTCTTTTAGCCTAAAGCCAAGAGATTCTGCCAAGCCTGCATGCTTTTTCCTAATGTAATGATCCTTGAAATTAAAAACACACACACGTGTAGGAGCCGTAAACATTTTTTGTGTAGTACGTTAAGTATTTTGTTGCAATTCCTTTTATGTAACAAAATTATACTGTCGTTTTAAATTGTAAACTAAGTTTAATAGAATTTACATTTATGGCAATTAAATTGCTGTGAATTCTCGGCTAGTTCATAAAGGGCTATTTTTTTTACATTGAAATGGTCATCACTACCGTTTGAAGTGATTGTTGGTTTGAGTGCTATGAAATGGAAATGTAAAGATTGCAATAATTAACATTGAAGATGTGATTCCCGTCTCTAGTACTTTGCTTTTGTTTTTACATTATCAGGACTTCATATTCACAAAGGAGAGAGAAATTAGCTTTGTATAAGCTATTGAAAAAGCTTCATTATGTCACATTAAGCCCTTTAAAATGCTGCCAGTCTATAGCTTGCGGTTCAGCCCCATTTCTGTAATCTGTCATGTGTCAATTTATATGGCTTTAACTTTTGAAAACATTGGGGTACATTTAGTTGTACCCCAATGTGACCTTGCACCAGTTTTGTCAGACTTTGCATGCTTTTTTGTGTGCAAACTGCTTGCATATGTATTTAAAAAGTCTCAGCGCCACATATGTGTCACATGTGACTTTTGTGTAGCGGCTGCACTATACCCGACACAAATTTTTGCGCTTAAAGGGGGTGTTCCGGTGCTCAGTCGGACTGTGCACCACATTTATCATGCAGAGTCTGACAGAAGTGTGTCTCATGCCTCATGTTAAAGGTGCAAGGATTTTTTATCAAATTTGTGATAAATTTTGGCTGAAAAGTTTTGCATTTATTTACAAAAAAATTAAACAATTTCTATTTGAAATGTTCTTTTTTTAGACAGTTTTACCCCCAAATTAGTTATTAAATAACAGTTTCCATATGTCTGCATTATATTTCTTAATTTATAAAATGTCTGGATATTTTAATTTGGTGTCACACGGTTTTTAAATCGGTTTCATTGTTTTTAATGAGATTTGAAATATTTAATATTAAAAACTCTATGTATCACTCCATTTTCAAATCTGCCCCCCTCAAACAGAAACAGATTTTAGGAAGTTGATTTACCCTTTGAGCTCATAGTATTTAAAATAAAATTTAAAATTGTCAGTTTTTGTCAGTAATTCGTTCATTTAGCCCTAAAATTTACACATTCACAAAAGATAAAAAGAGAAAACCCACCTTATAATTTGTTGTGCAGTGTGGAGATATTCCATGGGAAGGAGGGCCACGCATTAGTCAGTTTTGCCCTAGAAGAATTAGGTGGCTTTTAGTTGGTTCATGGGCTCACTTTTGTGAGCTATAAAATATTTGTTTTTCTACTAATATTGCCATGTGGGGGCTTATTTTTTGCTGGATTAGATGCATTCTTCATTGATACTGTTTTGGGGTGGCTATGCCCTGTTGCTGAAAATGTATTAACTTTTTTTGTGGGGGGGTTGTAGAAAACAACATCAATTATGTAATTGATTGATTTATGCTGCTCTCTGCATACCTTACATGTTATCTTTATTCTACAGGTAGGATTACAGAAATACCAAATGTCTATGTTTTTGCTTGCATTTTGCTTGTTTTGTAGAATAAAATCAAATTTTTTATGCTGTTCTTCACACGGGTTTAATAATAATTTTGATTTATCATACAGGTCGTTAAGGACACGACAATACCTTACTTGTGGGCTTTGTATATTGATTTTCATTTTTTTTACATTTACTTGTAATGTTATATGTAACATGAGTTTTGGGCCCTTTTTAATTAGTTTTTTAAATTTTATTTTACTATTTTTCTTCACTATGGGACATGAACAAGCACTTCTTCGATTGCTTGTTCATTATAATACCTTGCAATACTAATGATTTCAGGGCATTAGAACTGTCTGAATATACTGAAGCATAGGCTGACACACTTCCTGTAAGGTCCTTTCTGTGACATCATAGAGGGGGAAAAGGTTAAAGATATTGGGGCATATTTATCAGGACCTCTGTGCCACATCCAGGGGTAGGGGTTCTGTGTATCAGTCATCTCATTTACATCTCAGACAGGTTTCCAATAGAACACAACATTTTTCTAAAACTTCAACAAATGCTGCATATGGTCAACTGTAAAACCAAATACTGTCAAAGAAACTCAAGCAAGATGACAGCCTCCATAATCAGGGACCAAAAATAAAATAATTTATAGTCAGAAAACAAATACATTTGTTTTTACTATCCAAAGAATCCTTCCGAGCCAAAACTTCTCTTTATAATTATGCAAATTAGGCTGTTTTGAAGGGGGAGCATTAGCAGAGCATTTCAGGGATCCAGTTTACTTTATACTGGGGAGCATCATGCAGAGGGGTCCATCTTTAACTAGGGGTCATCTGTAAGTCAGGTGTCCTTAAGTTTGGATAGAATAATAGTGGAGACAAGTTCCCTTTTATAAGTCTTATAAAATATGTTCTACTTGAAGTATTATCCTTAAAATTGTCTTCCCTGGTCTCATTTAGAAATGTATTAACCCCTTAGCGCTCTGCGCCGTAGCTCTACGGCGCAGAGGTATAGGGAATGTATGAAGAGGGCTCACCGGCTGAGTCCTCTTCATACAAAGGTGGAGATTTTGATATTGCAGCAACCCCCACCGCTAATAACGCCGTCGGTCGTGCTTGCACCGACCGCGGCTATTAACCTTTTCAATGCACCGGCAAAGTCGCCGGAGCATTTAAAAGACACGGCGTGCGGCGTGCGGCGATCAGTTGCCAGGGTAATCACTCGGTCTTCGTTTGACCCGAGGCTTAATGGCTTCAGCAGATTCGTTACAATGAGCCAGTGGCTCATTGTAATGAATGAGCTGCAAAATGCCATATTGCAATACAGAAAGTATTGCAGTTATGGTAGGGAACGAGCTGACCATCTAGGGTTATGTACCCTACATGGTCTACGAATTAGTGAAAAAAACTTTAACAAAGGAAAAAAATTAATAAAAATATAAAAAATTCAAATCACCCCCCTTCCCTAGAATGATTAAAACATAATAAACAGTTAAACAATTAGGTTCGTCCGCGTCCCCCAAATGCCCGATTATCAAAAATTAACAAATGGATGCCATGCGGTGACCTACCGAGAAGGGAAATGGCGCCCAAATGTACGAAATGAGACTTTACCCTTTTTACACCACATAAAAAAGGAATAAAATTTATCAAAATGCCGCACAGACCTCAAAATGGTACAATGAAAATGTCGGCTCATTTCTCAAAAATGACACATCACACAGCTCGTGCCCAAAGT
Source organism: Engystomops pustulosus (assembly GCA_019512145.1). Classification (NCBI taxonomy): domain Eukaryota; kingdom Metazoa; phylum Chordata; class Amphibia; order Anura; family Leptodactylidae; genus Engystomops; species Engystomops pustulosus. The sequence goes on along the minus strand of CM033641.1, from coordinate 208,756,969 downwards.
ATGAAAAGTTATTAGCTTCAGAAGATGACCAAAAAATTTTTCTCTTTTGTACAACAATTTTTGAAAAGTATTATAAAAACAATTAAACTATCTATAAATGTTAGGTATCACCGTGATCGCATGAACATAGATAACAGCTAGGTATGTTATTGGAGGCGAAGATGTGAAAGTTGTAAAAAACTAAGCCCACAAGAACGTGAGTTGATTTTTTTCTAATTTTTCCAATTGGAATTTTTTGTCAGCTTCGCAGTTAAACATGGAATGTTAAAATAAATAAATTTAGGGGAACATTAAACATTTGTTACGCACACACATAAGCCCTCACCATCTGTACACGTTAAAAATGAAAACGTTATGGATTTTTGAAGGTGGAGAGCGAGAAATGAGCGAAAAAACCCTGCGTCCCTAAGGGGTTAAAATAAGTTATCATGCAGAATTTCAAAACAATCACAATGATATGTTGGTTCAGTCAGGATTATGTAGAAAAATATCTTTAAATGCTGCACTCAAATTGCCTGAAGTGTGAAGTGTCAGAATAATCTCATCCCCCATGTTTTAGAATGTGTTCCAGCAATTTGAAAAGAGAAACAATGCTCCCAACCTTTCTTAGAAAGAATAGTATAACAATGTAGGTTAGTGCTCACATTGGCAAAGCCAGATGGAATCCTGACCAGAGTTCCCTCTGGACACTACCTTGATCTAAATATGAACAGGAAGGGAAAAAACAATACAATACAACTTTATTGATCCCCTGGGGGGAAATAATTTTGTAGAAAGTGTTTTCCTGTAATTGTTACACAGTTAGAGACAGATTTAACAATACAAATACATAAATATTTCGAGATATTGTGAAACAGCACAATAGAGGCTACATTACATACAGAATACACAAAAAATATACAAGTCATAATAACACAGACACAGACCAAACAGACATGTGTATGGGATATTACAGAAAGGGTGCTTCATGTTGACAGTGTTGTGGTGAACTAGTGGTGTTCTGTTGTTGGTTTGGCAGAAGAGACACTGCCCGTTTCTCCACTCTTGGCAGGTACCGGTTCCTCCTGGATTGTGGTAAGGCTCTGGTTGTGATCACTTACATTTCAGGTGTTCCAATGAAGCTGCTACTGGTGCTCTTGGCTGTCAGGATCAATTTCCGGTGCTCTGTTGCAACCAGTTGTGTGACATCGAGTCCCTGCTGCTGATGATCCCCTTAGTGGGGAATGATAGGGCGAGAACCCAAGTATAGGGTTCAATATGATGATGGGTAGCTCCCTGTTTCCTAAATAGCAGAATATACTTAGTCTACAATGACTGTATGTGACTTTTAGAGAGTTTTGTTAACATCTCACCATACTGTACTAAATATACACAGCATAAAGCATGGCTTAGTTTAACAAACACTTGAGAGCTGCTAACTCTGGGTACCAACCTCTAGGTGTCAACCTCTGGGAACTGCACTTACTTTGAGAAATTGGTTTTATTGATATATATGTCTCTCACTTTTTAACAGAACTGAATAAGCAATAATTATTCAGGTCAAAGGGTGTGCCAAAAAGTTGATCATGCGGCCTCCGTTATTTTTGGTGCTCCCTTGACTCGAACGGAGAGCATTCCCCTCCTACCACTCAAGAAAAAAGTGAGGCTGAGGTCAATAGTCCTCCAAGGCTTGGAGTAGATTTCACCCACTATTGGGATTTTTTTTTAAATATGTTGTGTCTAATACCTTAGATTGTACAATCCCTTTAAGTAACTGTGAAAAATTTACTAGAAAGGAACTAGGGCTATTTCTGTAGGCATGTTTATAAGTATCCTTATAGATATATCCAGCTCCCTAAATCATGGGAATGCCTCTTTATGTAAATCCCTGGTTAATATATATCGGGCATATTATGTGCCCCTTCTCATAGCTAGTTGTGAAGGTGGTTCAATGTTCTTTTTACAGCAAACTGGGGTTGTTTCAAATATTTCCTTTGTGATTTGCAGATTCATACAGCTATTTATTTATTTAGGTCAAATTATGTAGGGAAACATGTATTGTTATGGTATATATTTATGGGAAAAATTTGCATTCAAAAATGTTTCATTTACAGTATTATATTGCTGAATTACAAATCTAGAAACATGTGGCTTTTACGATTTAAGACAAACTTTTCAGTGCAATAGAAGCCAAATCTGTCTTTCATAAGCTCCCCTAAGTGGTATTGAGACAATTATGCCCTATGGGTATTTTATTTGTTCTAAATTGCAAACATAATATATCATGAAATACTTTAGACCATTTTAGAATATAAATATAAAATAATTATTCAGTTACTAAAAATCATATACATATGATAATTATTTTTGTATAAAAAATATTTGTGTGAAAGTGCATATGTATGCATCAGAAATACTATCATGAGTGTGTATTCCACCAGTCTGGCTACAATATCTCTATATTTTTGTCCAAATCACGTACAACAACACTATTAGAAAAAAAGAGAGGAGAAAGAGGAAGAAATTATTGGAGAATGGGAAAAATGAGAACATTGATTGCCACAATATAAATGATTATGATGGAAAATGTCTGGTTATTTAACTTTTGTATTGTCAGTTATAACCCACTATTATTTATGACGTTTGTATTTTTTTCCCTAGTGCTTTTAATTTTTTATAACTTTTATAACTTTTTATATTTTGTGCATTTGTGTTTTTTCTGTTCATCTGCAGTTGGTTTCGTCTGCACAAAGTTTCTCCTTTACATTCTCTGCGGTGGATTCGGGTCTTCCAGCGATCCACTAAGGCAGTTCCTCCGACGTCCACCAGGTGTCGCTGCTGCGCTGAAGACCATCAGAATGCACTGAAGTTCACCGAGCCATCGTGGGTGAAAGTAAGCACGAGTCGAGCAACACTTTTTTTTTAAATGCGGCGGTTTTTCCGAATCCCTTTTTTTTTTTTTTATGGCCATCCCCCCGATTTTCGTCACGTGCATGCCGGCACCGATGTGCCACAATCCGATCACGTGCACCAAAATCCTGCGGCAATACAGGGAAAATCGGCGCAAAACTGAAAAATTCAGTTAACCCGTCGCAAAAACGTGAATCGGGCCCTTAGTAAATGACCCCTCATTTTGGCATTTTGTTTTTGGCCGCGCCATTTTTTTTCATTTTCAATTTTTTTTAAAAAAGGACAAAAAGACACCGGGAGGCGTGCGGATTCTGTGCTGATATCAGTTGCCAGGTAAAGGTCGGGTGGTTAAACCTCGGGGTCTCGTTTGACCCGGAGGATTTAATTTGGCATTCAGCAGATTCGTTACCAATGAGCCAGTGGCCTCATATGTAAATATGAGATGAGCCTTTTTGCAAAAATGCCATATATTGCCAATACAGAAGTATTCGCAGTATATGGTAGCGAACGAGGGCTGACCATCTAGGTTAATGCTAACACCCTAGGGATGGCTTCTAAGAATTAGCTGAAATATTAGTTTGAAAAAAAACTTTATAAAAAAAAAAAAAAAAAACGTAAACAAAAAAAGGGATAAAAAAAAAGTATTTATAAATTATTTATAAAAATATTTAAAAAAAATTCAAATCACCCCCCCTTTCCCTTAGTAGAAAAACTGATATATATTATCATAAAACATAATAAACCATAGTTAGTAAAAAAAAAATTAGGTCTATCGCCGCGTCCCACAAAAACTGGCCCGATCTATCAAAATCTAAAAAACGTTTTTTTTATGCCCTTGCGGCAAAGGGGAACAGCCAAAGACGCAGTACCAGGAGATCGTCCTCACCCTAAACATTCACCATCAGCTCCGTAACAATGGATAAACCCATCTTCCAGATAGGCGAAGATAAACTAAAATCCCTTTTACATCAAATTACGAATAGAGTAAACACCAAACAAAATTTTTGGTAGTGGTTTAGAAACTGAATGGAGATATAAATTTAGAGAGGGAAACCCAAAAATGCAAATGGCTGCCCAAAATGTACGAAAAAAAATGCGACTTTCTTCTTCTTTTATTTTTACACCTTTTTAACATCACCATAAAAAATGGGAAGAGAAAAAGGAAGGAAGAGAGAGGAAAGAGAAGAAGAAAAGGGGGAAAAAAGAAATAAAGCGAGAAGATGAATAAAGAGAAGATTTATTTCAAAATATTTTAAATAATATGATAATAAATATAGTATATAAAAATTATCAAAAATGCCGCACAGGACCTCAAATCGGTTTTACCAATGAATAAATGTCGGCCTATTTCTCAAAAAATGACACATCATCACAGCTCCGTGCGCCAACCCAAAGTATGGAAAAAGTATTATAGCCTTCAGAATATGATTGTGACAAAAAGAAAAATTTCTCTTTTTTGTACACAATTTTTTTGAAAACAGTATTAACTTTATTAAAACACAAATAAAAAACCTATATAAAATTTGTATACCACCGTTGGGTGGATCGCACTGAACCATAGAATTAAAGATAGGAATTGATTATTTGGGAGGCGCGAAAGAGGTGGAAAGTTGTAAAAAACTCTTAAGCCCACAAGAACGCTGGACGGTGATTTATTTCAAATTTTTCCCATATGATTTTTTTTCAGCTTCACAAGCCACCTCATCATGGCCATGTTTAAAATAAAATAACATTAGGGGAAAGGGGAAAGAAAAATTTTGGAAATTCCAAATTTGATTTGTGGTTCACGCCACAAAAAAAAAAAATAAGCCTCACATCTATGATACACGTTAAAAAAAATGAAACGTTAATTATGAGATTTTTGAAGGTGTGAGAGCGAGAGAAATGTGCGGTGTGGGGAGAGCTGAGAAAGAAAGAAAAGGAAGAAGAAACTATGATTGGCGAAAAAAAAAAAAAAAAAAAAAAAAAAGAAAAAAAAAACACCCAAAAAAAAAAGACCTAAAAAAAAAAAAAAAAAAAAAAAAAAAAAAAGAAAAAATAAAACAACAAAAAAAAAAGAAAACGAAAAAACAAAAAAAAAACAAAAAATAAAAAGCATTAAAAAAAACGTCAAAAAATAAAAAAAAAGAGAAAAAAAAAAATAAAAGAAAAAAAAAACAACAAAATACAAAAAAAAAAAAAAAAAAAAAAAAAAAAAAAAAAATAAAAATAGAAAACAAAAACGGCATGGTATTGTAAAGGAAGAAAGGAGCGAAAAAAAAAAAAAAAAAAAAGAAAATAAGAAAAAACAGTGGGGGTGATGATTTGGGGCACGTCAAGAGGTCGCACGGCGGGAAGGAGGAGAGAAATGAAGAAAAGGATCAAGAGAAAAGAAATAATAGGAGAAAAAGGAAAAGGGGAACAATGACGAAAAAGATGAAGAGTGATGAGGCGAAAAAAAAAACCCTGCGTCCCTAAGGGGGTTAAAATAAGTTATCATGCAGATTCAAAAACAATCACAAATGATATGTTGGTTCAGTCAGGATTATGTAGAAAAAATATCTTTAAATGCTGCACTCAAATGCCTGAAGTTGAAGAATGTGAGAATTACAGAATAATCTCATCCCCCTGTTTAGAATGTGTTCCAGCAATTGTGAAAAGAGAAACAATGCTCCCAACCTTCTTAGAAAGAATAGTAATACAATGTAGGTTAGTGCTCCATTGGCAAAGCCAGAGGAATCCTGACCAGCAGTTCCCTCTGGACACTACCTTGATCTAAATATGACAGGAAGGGAAAAAAAACATACACTACAACTTTATTGATCCCCTGGGGGAAAATAATTTTGTCGAAAGTGTTTTCCTGTAAATTGGTTACCACAGTTAGAGACAGATTTTTAACAATACAAATACATTAAATATTTCGAGATATGTGAAACAGCACAATAGAGGCTACATTACATTTACAGAATACACAAAAAAATATACAAGTCATCATAACAACAGACACAGACCACAAAGACATGTGTGGATGGGATATTACAGAAAGGGTGTTCATGTTGAAGTGTTGTGGTGAACTAGTGGTGTGCTGTGTGTGTTTGGCAGAAGAGACACTGCCGTTTCTCCACTCTTGGCAGGTACCGGTTCTCCTGGATTGTGGGTAGGCTCTGGTTGTGATCACATATTTCAGGTGTTCCAATGAAGCTGCTACTGGTGCTCTGGCTGTCAGGATCATTTCCGGTGCTCTGTTGCAACCAGTGTGTGACATCGAGTCCCTGCTGGGATGATCCCCTTAGTGGGGAATGATAGGGCGGACGAACCAAGTATAGGGTTCAATATGATGATGGGTAGCTCCCTGTTTCCTAAATAGCAGAATATACTTAGTCTACAATGACTGTATGTGACTTTTAGAGATGTTTGTTAACATCTCACCATACGTGTACTAAATTACACAGCTATAAAGCATGGCTTAGTTTAACAAACACTTGAGAGCTGCTAACTATGGGTACCAACCTCTGGTGTCAACCTCTGGGACTGCACTACTTTGAGAAATTGGTTTTATTGATATCTATGTCTCTCACTTTTTTAACAGAAACTGAATAAGCAATAATGTATTCAGGTCAAAGGGTGTGCCACAAAGTTGATCAATGCGGTCTCCGTTATTTTTGGTGCTCCCTTGATCGAACGGAGCGAAGGCATTCCCCTCCTACCACTCAAGAAAAAAGTGGAGGCTGAGTCAATAGTCCTCCAAGGCTTGGAGTGATTCACCCACTATTGGGATTTTTTTTTTAAATATGTTGTGTCTAATACCTTAGATTGTACAATCCCTTTAAGTAAACGTGGAAAAATTTACTAGAAAGGAACAGGGCTATTTCTGTAGGCATGTTTATAAGATCCTTATAGATAATCCAGCTCCCTAAATCATGGGAATGCCTCTTATGTAAATCCCTGGGTTAATATATATCGGGGCATATTATGTGCCCTTTCATAGCTAGTGTGAAGTGGTCAATGTTATTTTTACAGCAAATGGGGTTGTTTCAATATTTCCTTTGTGATTTGCAGATTCATACAGCTATTTATTTATTTAGGTCAAATATTAGTAGGGAAACATGATTGTTATGGTATCGGTATTATTTATGGGGGAAAAATTTGCATTCAAAATGTTTCATTACAGTTATTTATTGCTTGAATTACAAATCTAGAAACATGTGTCTTTACGATTAAGACAAAACTTTTCAGTGCCAATAGAAGCCAAATCTGTCTCTTCATAAGCCCCTAAGTGGTATTGAGACAATTATGCCCTATGGGATATTTATTTGTTACAATTGCAAACATAATATATAATGAAATACTTTAGACCATTATTTAGAATTAAATATAAAAATAATATCAGTTACTAAAAAATTATACATATGATAATTATATTTTGTGTAAAAAATATTTGTTGAAAGTGCAAATAGTATGGCATCAAAAATCTATCATGAGTGTGTATTCCACCAGTCGGCTATAAATATCTCTAATTTTTTTGTCAAATCACGTACAACCAACACTATTAGAAAAAAAGAGAGGAGAAGGAGAAATTATTGAGAATGGGGAAAAATGAGAACATTGATGTTGCCCACAATATAAATGATTATTATGGACAAATGTCTGGTTATTTAACTTTTTTGTATTGTCATTTTCAGGTATACCACTATTATTTATGACGTTTGTATTTTTTTCCCTAGTGCTTTTAATGTTTTTAAACTTTTATAACTTTTATTATTTGTGCATGTTGTGTTTTTTCTGTTATCTGCAGTTGGTTTCGTCTGCACAAAGTTTCTCTTTACATTCTTGCGGTGGATTCGGGTCTTCCAGCGATCCACTAAGGCAGTTCCTCGACGTCCAACCAGGGTGTCGCTGCGGTGCTGGCTGAAAGACATCGGAATGCACTGAAGTTCACCGAGCATCGTGGGTGAAAGTAAGCGACGAGTCGAGCAACACTTTTTTTTAAATGCGGCGGTTTTTCAGATCATTTCTTTTTTTTTTTTTATGGCCATCCCCCCGATTTTCGTCACGTGCATGCCGGCACCGATGTGCCACCAATGCCGATGCAATCGGCACCAAAAAGCGGCGAGCACCAAGGACCGGCAATACAGGAGGGAAAAAATCCGGCGCAAAAAACTGGAAAAAAAAAAAAAAAAATTCAGTTTTAACCCGTCGCAAAAACGTGAATCGGGCCCTTAGTAAATGACCCCCGTGTGTTAAAACTTTTGCAAATTCACAAAAATGTTGTAATAAACTAGATCAGCTCATAGGAGATGTGAAGTATGACAGTCTTAATTTACGCAATATTTATTGCCCAGCATCAGACACAGTGGGGAGATTAATATTCTGTAGTCTAACTTTGAGTTGTTTGTGACTTTGATAAATCTGCCACAAATCTATACTAATCTAATCTAAATGTTTGAATTTTATCATGGTGTATTCTTTACACCTATAATAAGAGTGCTCTTAAGAAATGTATTCACGTGGTCAGCTTGATAATTCCATGAATTATATGTATATATACAACACTGATATTCATAATTTTAAATGTATTGTGTAATTCTAGGGAAGGTCATTCTGTGAAGGAACAAGTTACAGTAAGAAAAAATGCAGGAGATCTTGATTGGCGGGACTTGTCTTATGCCACTCCCTCTGTTTCATTGCACCCTGCCACCTTGTAGACAAAGCTTCAACTCACCTTATGGTAGAAGCTGCTTTGCCAAAGCTACACCTCTTCCAGGTGAAAACGGCAATCTTTAATCACAGTGATATTCTAACTATAATTATGGGTCATGTCACATAAAAAATGGTAAGGAATTGCAAAGATTTCATGCAACCATTTGGAAATACTTTATTTCAATTAACATTTGTGGGATTTGCTTGAAAAATTAATCCCTGAAAATCCATCAAGTTTCACCTTACAACTACTGAAAGTACCTGCTAATAGATTCCAAGGAACACTTACAGAGGTTTTGAAAGATGGTATAGAACAGTTTTCGCACAATGATTATATTCAAAACACTAGTTTGCTAAAAAAAAAAAGAATGTTATTGCTAATGATTAAGATGTTGATATTTCTCAACAGTACAGTAGTTTTTGAAATTTCACTTTAAATTAGAATAGAAAACAGATGAAAATTCTAAACAAATAGAAATGTGACATTTTTACAAAAGTGAATCAAGAATGCATTTAATGATTCCCTTCTTTGATATGTTAGATGGTTACTATTAAAGGATTTTTCTTAGAGAAGCTTTGATGTTAGAAAGCCTTTGGTAAAGCCTATGGGAACATACTTTGATATTTGTGGTCCTGACTTTAGTACAGATTAATATAATCATTATCTAATTTCAGCAGACCGATCTATTTACTACTACATTTTGTAAACATTGATGTTTATTATTTTTAAGAAGCATGTTTATATCAAACTCATGCCAAGAATATAACATGGATCATCTGATATAATTGATTAAATTATGCTTTCATCTAATGGAATTATTCTTAGAAATAAAATTATTCAATCTATTGCAAACTATTGCACATTTGTTTTATCAGTAGTGTCAAATGGACACAAGCTGTAATGTTTGGGTTTTTTAAACTTTGTGGGTTTGGGTCTCCTGGACCTGGCCACAAACTTCATTGGTGGCTCAGAGCCAGTTTCTGCTCAACTACCCTATGCCTGTGGGCAGCAGTTGTGATAAGATCTTTAAATGGCACTTGAGGCCACTGCCAGTGGCGCTGGGGGCTACAATTCTACAGTGGACTGAAGCTCCTCAATGTCATTGGGAGTGAGGTTCCTCTCCAAAATGGCATGTCCCGTTGCACATGGTCGCAGCTGCATTTAAACACTTAAAACTCTCACGGGTGTTACTAGTTGGAATCTGGGTACCCAAACAGGATTTTAAAATTCGGGTTTGGTAAAACCTGAATTTTAACAGGTCCTTTAATCACTACTTATCAGCAACAATTTCCAAATTGTAGCAGTTTTAATTTGCAAAAACTTAGGTACAAAAACCTTTTTTTTAGAAAAGATGTTCTCGTTGATAAAACACGTGTAAACAAGGTTTGGTCATATTGGTAGGGGACATTAACATGTCCATGTGGCCTTCAGGATATTCTTCCAGCATCATGAAGAGTGATGCTGCTTCTGCTTTATACAACATATAGGGAATCTTATCTAGATATCTGAAGGCTTCAGCATCCTACTGAAAGGTACTACCGTTTATTTTTACACCCACATAGGATATATTCAACAATTTACATTTTCTTGACTGATCACTAACTTTACAGTAGAGTTAGGTCTATAAAACTAGATTTTATGAGTTGATCGGATCACACTCTAATTCATATGGGTATAGAGGAGCAATACGATAAACCCTGATCCTCTCTGTGGCACATTTATACTCAACTAAGTTTTTACCTCAAATGATAGAGCTGCTTAGAGAATTTTTTAATCTAAATAAAATGGATGGAATATCCTCGGCTACTTTGTGGTTTGCACAGGGTAGACTGGCCAATAATCCACTATAAAGATTCCCAGATGGCCGACTGGTCTATGGCCGGACTCCCCCACTCCCCAGTCAGGCAGCAGGGCCGCAAATATAGCAGTTGTATTCATGTACATAAGGAACAGTATTATACTAGTTATATTCTTCTCCATAGGGGCAGTATTATAGTAGTTATATAGAAAAATATAGGTTGAGTGTTTGCTCACCTTCTGGCAGTGTCCTCCTACACAGGAGAGATTGTCACTTATATGGAAGCAATATTCTTCTGCCCCACTTAACCCGGCTGTTTAATACCCTCATGGAAAGTTGACATTTAACTAAGCAGGCACAGGATGCCCATATTACGATCATTCACAAGGAGGGCAAAAACCCAAAGCATTGTGGCAGTTATTGCCCAATTTCGCTCCTCAACACAGAGTTATTGCCCACTTTATCTCCTCAAAGGATTCCAGCTTGGAGACTTCTCGCATAAGACAGCTGCCTTCGCAGATGATCAGCTAATAATAACCACAAACCCATCCATCTCCCTTCCAATTGTCACAAACCTATTCACTAAACTTGGAGAAATCTCCAACTTCAAAGTCAGAACTCCTGAACATACCCCTCCTTGAACAAGAAGCTCAGGCCCTACACAGGAACTCACCATATAAATGGCAAAAACAAAATATTAGATATCTGGAGGTCCAGCGGGATTGTTCCAGACCATGAGTGAAAGTAGAGATAAGCTGCCGGTGGCTTCAAGAATATCGTTGCTCCCTGTGACACCATCGGGGAGCGGCAATCCATTGCTATGACAGTCTCAAGTCTTCCGAAGACCCAAGGCTGTCTCATTTTAACCCATTAGTTACAACGTGCTAATTGCACATTGCAATGAATGAGGAGGAAAATCCCCATATAATACCATACTGTAGTATGGCAGTATATGGTAGGATCGATCAGACAAAGTTAAAGGGTTAAAGTACCCTAGGGGGTGTGAAAAATAGTAAAAATAAAAAAAAGTTAAAAAATTATAATAAAAAAACATACAAATTCAAATCACCCCTAAACATCATTAAAAGTTGAAAAAAATTACACCAACCACAGCTCCGTACAATGAAGTATTAAAAAGTTATTAGCATTAGAAAATGGCAAAATAAGAAAAAAATTTGTACAGGCGGTTTGAATTTTTGTAAGTGTATGAAAACATTATAAAACCTATAAAAATTTGGTATCCTCGTAATCGTACTAACCCAAATAATAAAATATACATGTCATTTGGTGCGCACAATGAAAGCCGTAAAAAACCAAGCCCACAAGAAGACGGTGCAAATGCGTTTTTTCACCATATTTACTGCATTTGGATTTTTTACTGCTTCCTAGTACACGCCATGGAATATTAAATACCATGAATATGAAGTACAATTAGTTATGCAGAAAACAAGTGATCACAAAGCTCTTTATGTGTAAAAATAAAAAAAGTTATTGATTTTTGAATGTGGGGAATGAAAAATGAAAATGAAAAAAGGGGCCAGGTTATTAAGGGGTTAAGTGTGTCATCATTTTGAATATGGGGAGATATTTTTCACGATGGACACAATCTGGTTATATTGGTTAATGTATTTGTTGCCAAAATTTGGTCTTGCACTATATTTAAATGGTGCAGAAATCGTATCAAAAAGAATGAGTACATGGTCTAGACCAGGGGTAGGGGTAGGCTCTCTTTATTTTTTTTTATGTTTTATTATTATGTTAAGTACTCTCCCTAGCTCCCTAGTGTCGCCAGGGTAACTGCCTGTTATATCCACAATTTTCAGCCCTTTAGCCCTATTTTACAGCCATTTTGGGGGTAAAATCCAGGTCAATAGACTTCAATGGGGTTTGTGAAAAAATACGCTTTTCATTTTTGTAAATGTATGAAAACATTATAAAACCTATATAAATTTGGTATCACTCTGATCATACCAACTCAAAGAATATAGAAGGCATGTCATTTGGGATGCACAGTAAAATCCGAGCCCACAAGAAAATGGCACCAATATAGTTTTTTAACCAATTTATGAAAATGGTGGCATTTTCCAAGACCAAAATAATGACAATATATGTGAAGAAAGCACTAACATATATCATGCAGTTTCCTAGATCACTATCAGTTAACATTGTATTTGTATTACTATGTAATTTTTATCTCTGCTTACTTGTAATTAGAATGTCATGCCACATGTAATCTGCAGTAGAATTTATTGTTCATTGGAAATTTATAACAGTTACTATCATTTCATTTTATTTATACTACCTATTATATTCCATTTTTTCCATGAAGCATTCACAATAATTCATTTGGGAAATCCTACCATCTGTTATTTTGATGACTACCCTCAGCCGTCTGTTAGATTTTGTTATACTACGATGATCACAATTTGTTAACAGTAGCATCTTTCTATCCTACTTCAGATATCAATTTTATTTTGACTTTCAAAGATTTGCTTATGTTTTCCTTATGCAGCAGACCAAAATAAATCTGCATTGAACAATGAAGCTATGAAAATATATGTAAATTGCATACAACATGCAAAATGTCATGCCGCATGTGAGCTTTTCAAATGAAAATAGCTATAAACCACTAGCCAACAAAATTGTCTGTCGTAAAATAATTTTACAAGAAGTCTCCGACTTTAGTTTAATATACCAGACTTACAGACTACTAGTTACATACTGACCTCTAAATGCTGATAATTTACTGAGCTTTAGACTAAAGCTGCATTGATCAACTGCAAGAGTTATCAAAAGTTTTATTGTTAATCCTTGTTTCAATCCAAAATTTTGAAAATCCAATTGTAACCGGTACAAAACTGTCTACAGTTACACTTTTAAATCAAAAAAGTTAAAAAAAATTATTTTAAAATGATTTTAAAAATGCCCGAATTTATATTGGTCATTTAAAATTTAACATAATAAAGGGAGAAGTGTAATAACTGCTGTGGTTAAAGTCACCACCCCAACTGGAACTACTAGTATTGTCAGGTATAACATGAATTGAAATTCCTCAAAGAATCTTTAAACAACCTGTATTGAACATCCTGATGAAGCTGCCGAGGGAGTGTAAATTCAGACACCTCATCTTTTATTCTATAAAATCTAGAAACATGCTTTTCAGATTTGTGGTGTTGGCAATATTTTTAGTGAAATTTTAAAACTATTGCCATAGTATTAGATAAGGTCCCCAAATTTTCCATTTATTTTGTATGACTATAGATCCAGGCATGATCTCCTCTCTATGAACAGGCTGTTGTCTTCAGTGGAGAAGAGCTTATTGTGCCTGGACTGCAGAGACTTAAAAGTTAGTATCTACAGGGCAATCAAGTGACTTCTCATGAAAACCCAAAGCACTGAATGAGAGCTGAGCTTTATATGACTATATTTCAGTAGAATGTGCAACTTAACCTAGTAAGCTTAAAAAACAACTGTAAAGCATAAACACTTTTGCCTAGCTCTGCACTAAGCCAAAATAAGCAAACTTCTAATTTACACTTATTAGCTATCTGCAGCCGATTGTCAACTAGCAGGCTACCAGCTAGAAGTTAGACAGCCTCTCTGGTTATCTATGGTTGGTTGGTTGCCATGAGAATCAATAGCTAGATGGAGGAGAGGTGGTTGGATGGGGGGGACGGGTGCATGCACAATCATGACCAATATCTGCTTGGTGCAGGAGAATATCACATAAAATACCAAACGAAGAAGCAAAAGAGGAAAAGAAACACAAGGCTACAAAATGAGTAATGTAAAAGTGATAATCTTTATTACATATCAAAAGACATAAAAACTATATAAAAATAAAAGATAAATGCATCACAGGATGAGATACATAATGCACGCCAGGTAATAGGTCCTGATAAAGTAAAGTATCAAAAGAGTAGTAGAGATAATGGGGCACATTTACTTACCCGGTCCATTCGCGTTCCAGCGGCGGCTTCTCGGACGAGCACTCGGGTCTTCCAGCGATTCATGAAGGTCCTGCGTCCGATGTCCACCAGGTGTCGCTGCTGCGCCGAGGTGCGCCGAGTTGCGTCGGAGTTCACTGATCTCTTCCTGGTGCATGTAAGTATGGCACGTGCAACCAATTTTTTGCTTTAATTGCGGCAGTTTTTCCGAATCCGTCGGTTTTTCGTTCAGCCACGCCCCCCCGATTTCCGTCACATGCATGCCAGCGCCGATGCGCCACAATCCGATCGCGTGCGCCAAAAACCCAGGGCAATTCATGGAAAATTGGCGCAAATCAGAAATATTCGGGTAACACGTCGGGAAAACGCGAATCGGGCCCTTAGTAAATGACCCCCAATAAGTAATATAAAGTCACAAAAGTACAAATAATATAGCAAGCGGTATTAGACCATAGACACTAGTATACGTATACATTCTTACAAAAGCAAGAAGGTGAGGAGTGTACCATAGCTACCAACAGATGTACGTCCAACGTGACAAGAGACATAACATGATCAGTAAAAAATAAATAAATGCCAAAAAGTGGCAAAAATAATGTTGGAGAGACAATAACAGGACAGACTATTACCTGGCGTGCAACCCCAACGCGTGTTTCAACCATAGTAGGTCTTTGTCAAGGGATTAAAGACCTGCTGCGGTTGAAACACGTGTCGGGGTTGCACACCAGGTAATAGTCTGTCCTGTTATTGTCTCTCCAACGTTATTTTCTCCACTTTTTGGCGTTTATCTTTCACTGATCATGTTATGTCTCTTGTCACGTTGGACGTACATGCAACACCCCTGCCGATGCAAGGCAAAGTGGTTGTTGTGAATACATCCCAATATGTAGCTCGCAACCTGTGTGGAGTCTGATCAACCCCACAACAGGCCACTACACAACACGGGGAACACCGCAGCGGTAGATCCTGCCTGGTAAGGCAGGAGTTAATTGTTTAATGTGGTGTCTTTCCAACAGCCAATCACATCTGTTCTAATATTGTATTGCAAGCTGGGATGCCATTGGAGGAGTAACCACTACCTGACCAGTGGAAGTAATAAAACCCCTGGTCAGGAAAGTTCTAGAGAGCTCCTTATCTCCTTACCCCTCCTTACTCCTTACTGGGTCCCCTTACCCAGCTCTCCACAGAGAGACCAGAGAGTTAGTCTAGTGAGGTGAGACAGAGGAGTAGTCAGACCAAGTAGAGCAAGAGAGCTCAGCTCACTGCCTGAGCAGATCTGAGGAGTTAGTGAGAGTAAAGGGGTATCATCCTACCTTCAAGGGTGATATCTGAAGTAACCCAGGACAAGCTGAAGCATCCTACTACGACACAGCTATCTCCCAGCCTGCCCTTGCATCCAGGCTGGAGACCAATCCCTGTGGTTCCCTCTCCAAGTGCACCCGCAGCCTTCTACCAGTGTCAAGATTCGTTTGGCACGTTATCTATTGTTCCTGCCGGTTCCAATAAAGAACTGTAAGTTACTTTTGTACAACGTCTGCCTCCGTCTGGTCCCTGCTACTTCGGCTGTCACCATCACGGGCACCCTATCCATCACACAGGGACCTCATACTCCAGACCCCAAAGGGCTGCCCCAGGGAGAACCAGTACCACAGCCTCTCATTTATCATTTCTTGCCAACATCACCTGCTGGAGACCTGCCAGGCTGTAGAACAGCCCTCTGGTCCCCATACCAAGCACCGTGACACTAGTATGCCTAGGCCGCAACCGCCAGTCACTCCGGTATTCCATGCCCCAGCTGTCTCCAGGCCCCCCAAAAAAGGCTAGGCCCCGAAGTGGGATGTTGCATACATCTGTTGGTAGCTATGGTACACTCCTCACCTTATTGCTTTTTGTAAGCATTTATACGTATACTATTGTCTATGGTCTATTACCTCTTGCCATATTATATGTGCTTTTGTGACTTTATATTACTTATTATCTCTACTACTATTTTGATACTTTACTTTATCAGGACCTATTAGCTGGCGTGCATTATGTATCTCGTCCTGTGATTCATTTTTTATTTTTATATAGTTTTTATGTCTTTTGATATGTAATAAAGATTATGACTTTTCCATTACTCATTTTGTAGCCTTGTGTTTCTTTTCCTCTTTTGCATTCTTCTTTTGGTATTTTATGTGATTATTCAAAGAGGCTTTTGGCTCTTCTGGTACATATTACAGTTAGATGTTCTACAGTATTTATTTATGTATGACGTATTGTTTTGGTTTTGCAGCATGTACAAAGCTCCAGGACCTGAAGTGATGTCATAAGAATGTGACTAAAAACAAGCTTCAGGTTATCCAATTAAATACCAGGAATGGTATTTAGGAGAGCTGTTAGTATTTGAAAGTTTAAATATATTAGAAATGTGTATGTGTGAAAGCCTTAGATCAGGCTTCCCATCAGTTCTGGTATATGGCATTAGATCCTGCACATGCAGCACAGTATATATATATAGTGCAACCTCTTTGAGCAGATCCCTTTACACAGGAAAGTGGTGGTCTGCAAATAGGGGCAGCTTCCATAGAGTATAATGACCAAAAAATAACAAAGAACAGTGATTTGAATAAACAAAAACTGTCTTTTAGGGAGTGGTCTCAGATAGGTGGTCTTCTGGAGAGGTTTCACTGTGTGTATGTGTGTGTGTGTTTGTAATATATAAAATGTACACATACTGTGATATTGCCATGTGTTCATCTTATTATTTTGTATGTAGGTGTTTTATAGTGTAGTTGGACATATTTTAATATATCTTTTTGTTAGTGATGTAGTAGATTACTGTATGATGCAGAGCTCCGGTGATCTGTCTTCCCTGCATTGTTCTGCACTAGATCTCTGTACAAGCAATAACACTGATTCTATATCCTGATTGGATGGGTTTGTGCACATTCATGTAAATGCCCTTAGTGCTATTGGCATCATTGCCCACAGCTAATGTCACAACCATTATGTCTTCAGAAAAAGCTGAGTGTTTTATAGATTAGCCATGTATCTCAGGATAGAAAGAAGCCAGAAGCATGATAGAGGTATTGTTGGAATTGTTGTCAAAGGCTCTCACTAGCATTTCTAAAACTATTTTTTTTGACAAGTAACTTTACAGTAAGACTTTAAAATTCATATATATTGCACTAGAACATTTTGGGACCTCATCTAATATTGTGGCAGTTTGTTTAAAATGTCCCTAAGAAGGTGGCCAACCCTTTTAAAGATAAGAATCTCGCCTTTCAGATTGCATCAGGTTTGTGGTTCTGTGAGCTGGAGATTCAGAGAAATACATGGAAACTGGATCTTTATTTCTATTTCTAACAATGTCTAAGATATAGTAATATATGGTGAGAGAGTCCCTTTAAGGAAACTTGAATAAATGACTTCTGAAAGAAAAATGGCTGGTGCAATGCTTTATCAATACTATTGGGGTCAGAAACAACAAAGTCACTTCATAAACCAAATAATGATGTGAATTGAAAAGTTCATGCTTTCCTAATGGCTTGTGAACACTTGACCAGAGTTTGTCACTAAATCGTCTCAAAAACCTAAGCACTGTGAATCCTGCCTAGGGATACACCTTAAATAATTTAACATGTAGGGTATCTCTGTAAATAATTATGAGCAGCTTTTGCGCCAGCGTAGGATAGCCCCGCCGCTGTAAATTCGCAACCCGATACATCAAGAGGCTTCTGCCTCTTGATGTATCGGGCTGCCAGCAGCGCAGCGTTTATCCTACGCCAGGCGACTTTTCACGTATGCGAGTGTGCAGGCGCAGGGACAGTAACGCCCCGCGCCGGCCCACTCCCGCCCGGCTGCGCCCTCCGCTCGGCCGGCCGCGCCCACCCCCCCCTTTACGCCCCACTGGCGTGAAGGTGGCGGATTGGGGAAAATAATCGCAAAAGCTAGCAGTAAGCTAGCATTTGCGATTATTTCAGGGCCTCTGCGCCACTGACGGTGAGCAGAGTTCCTGATAAATATCCCCCAATGATTGTGTAATCAAAATGAGGGTCCCTGCCTGTGCCAAGGTGCAGACATAAAACAAGACAAACAAACAATAAACACGATAAGGAAGGTAAACAATCTAGGTCACAACTGAGATAGCATATAAGTAAAGATGGGCGAATTGATTAGAACGAATCAGAATTCGTTCTGAATTTCAGGAAAAACTTTGATTGGTCACAAATCCGAAGTTTATGATGATTCGTGGGAACAAACTCCCCCCCCCCCCTTAATTAGCAAAATTGCCACGAGCACAACGTGTTAAATGGGGCATAGAACTCTGGGAAGAAAGGAACACCCTCGATCACATGTGCAGCCATGTAAGCCAATCAGCGACCGGCAGCCCTATAAAAACAGATGGCCATTTGCAATCCTGTCATTTCACACTGCATGTGCTGTCTCTAGCGTCTAGTACTCAGTAGCTGCTGGAGTGATTTTTGCTCAAAGTCCAGGGTGTCTGTTTTTGTGGTTCTGTATTTCCCAAATTTCAAGTGTTTTTTGTTGATAAAGTAGATATCAAGAAATCTGTGTAAAATCCACATAGTTGTCGGAGTGATTTTTTTCTGGAAGTCCAGGGTGTCAGTTTTTGGGGTTCTGTATTCCCCAAAATCCACGTGTTTTTAGTTGATAAAGTAGATATCAAACCCGTGTCAAAACAACATAGTTGATTAACCAATATGGCAGACAGAAAGGTGGCAGGTGGAGCAGGCACAGGTCGCAGCACAGTAAGGGGATGTTGAGCAGAGGTGACTCTGTGAGGCCAGAACTGTCGGTGTCAACCCAAAGGTTCTTGATTGGTTGACTAGGCCATCCACTTCCTCCAAAATGACATCTGACAACCCCAGCCAAGAGTCTGTGGGTTTGTGAGATACAAACTTTAGTTGGCATGGTACAGGAGCAGGTCAGCGGTCCTCACCTGTCCTCAACCTGTCTCTGTCCAGTTCATTTCCCTCAGCCAGAGATCTTCTAGTTGGTCTGGGCTCAGCGCCACTATACAGTAAGGTGGGGCAGACATCTGCTGCTCATGCATGTGGGAAAGTAGAGATATGGAGAGTGGCATGGGAGGTTATGTTGCACTTGCAAGCAGTCAGGCTGCGCATACTGAGACCTTTGAGGAGAATAGCAGTGACAGGGAAACACAAATCGATGATGATGTAACCATTCGCACTTGGGAGGCAGGTGAAGCAAGGGCTTTATCATCATCAGGAGAAGAGGGTGTCAGCTGGCGCATCAGGCAGTGAAGCAGGCAGCAAGTCACTACTGTGAGTCAGCAGGGTTGCAGCAGTGCGAATGGCCGTGGGGTTCAAAACCCACTTCACAAGTCCAAGTAAGCAGTAGCACAGGAGCTCAGCGAGGCAGTGGCATTAGTAGTCACTCAGTGCTGAGTGTTGTCAGTAAAATCACCCACTCGGCGGTGTGGCAGTTTTGACGAGGCAGTGTGACTGTGTCAACCCATGCAGCATCACTATCTAATGGCCTGGGAGAAATGTGTCTCAAATATGGTGGTCAATCCTGCTGGCGCAGCGACAGCAGCAGCTCCTTGTGGCACACATCCCATTTCAGCCAGTCATGGTTCCAGCATCTCTGCCGAAGGGAGCTGTTTGTCTTTGACATCATCTCCCGGTCCAGATGCTCCTGCTCCTTGCTATGCATGGTCAACCCAAAGGTTCTTGATTGGTTGACTAGGCCATCCACTTCCTCCCAAATGACATCTGACAACCCCAGCCAAGAGTCTGTGGGTTTGTGAGATACAAACTTTAGTTGGCATGGTACAGGAGCAGGTCAGCGGCCCTCACCTGTCCTCAACCTGTCTCTGTCCAGTTCATTTCCTTCAGCCAGAGATCTTCTAGTTGGTCTGGGCTCAGCGCCACTATACAGTAAGGACAAAGTCTTTGAGGACAGTCAGCAGCTGTTTAGCAGTGAAGAGGTGGGGCAGACATCCGCTGCTCATTCATGTGGGAAAGTAGAGATATGGAGAGTGGCATGGGAGGTTATGTTGCACTTGCAAGCAGTCAGGCTGTGCATACTGAGACCTTTGAGGAGAATAGCAGTGACAGGGAAACACAAACACCTTAGCCTCCACAAGTCTAATTGCTGCTCCATCATACCACATGTGCAGGGCACAGCGGTGTCACGCAGTTCTACACCTGGTTTGCCTGGGCGAATGAAGGCAAAAAGGGGAGGAACTGCTCCATGTCATGCAACAAGAAATCAATCTATGGCTTTCTCCGTGACAACTGCAAAGCAGAACCATGGTGACAGACAATGGAAAATGGTTTCCACGCTGCACCGAGGAGGGATTGTGTATGGCACACGTGTTCAATCTAGTTGTAAAAAGGCTACTGAAGTCTTCCAGCCATCTGCAAGACATTCTAGAAATGGCCAGGAAACTGTGTATGCACTGTATCCATTCTTACAAAGCCAAGCAAACCCTCCTAGAGTTGCAGTGGCAGAACGGCCCCCCCAAACATAGGCTGAAATGCGATGTTTCCACCTCTTGGAATTCCAACCTCAATGTCTTAGACTGCCTGTATGAACAGAGAAAAGCCATTAGTGATTTTTTGATGATGCAAGAGGAAAGGAGTACTCCCTTGTGTAACTTTGATGTCAGCCACTGGCAGCTCATGCGTGACACCTGCCATTTGCTCAGGCCCTTTTAAGAGGCCACGTTATTTGTCAGTTGCCAGGACTGGGGGATGAATAATGTCATTCCACAGCTTCATGTCCTGGAACAGATGCTGCTAAATCTGTCTGGTCAGGGCACTGGAGAAGCAGCAACTACATCTTATGGCCACATGAGTCCGGTGGGGGCTGAACTGGAGGAGGAACACATTGGAGCACAAGCAATTAGTCTGGTGCAATTAGTGTTTTTTGTACTCAGGTGACAGGAGAAAAGATGGAGTATCCGCAGGAGGTAGAAGACAAGGCAGATGACCCAGAAGCATCATGGCAGTATAATGAACAATAATAAAGAAGTAGAAAAACGCGGCCACTCACCATAAAAAACTTCTTCTTTATTTCATCGTCAGATAAAAGTACAGTGGCACAAGCCGGTCAGGATAGAGGTAGGAGCAGGGGGAAAAATTAGGCGACAGCCGTTTCGCGCCGTCCGGCGCTTTCTCTAGCCTCTGTGGAGTGGCGTCCACACCTGATACTTAATCTAGTAGGTGGGACGTCACTTCCCTGTAACCTAGTAACCAAAAACGCTCTCAGCCGAGAGCGCAGGAACGCTATGTTCCTGAAGAGCGTTGTGCAGTGGAATAAAAACAATTGTGTTGTCGAGAAAACGAGTTTTTGTAAGTACCTATGAAAAGCATGAAAAACAGTGAATCTATCATATTTTCATTAAACATACAGAATACGTAGCATAAGCATATTGAAGAGGCATGTAGAAACTTATAGTATACATTGATATAGTCCTGTAAGGCTATCTACAAAAAAACATTGACTATACAATGGAATTATGTGAACACGTACATATACTTTGATTAAGAAAAACACCCATGTCATTCTTATCATTAAGTCCCAAGGGGCCCATTGCATTAGTCCTCATGATCCAACGTGCCTCCCTTCTTAAAAGGTCTCTGTGGCGGCCCCACCATAAGGTGGTACTGGTACATGTTCTATACATCCAAAACGGAGTATTTGTGTATTGCCTCCGTGTATTTTATTTACATGTTCGATAAGCCGAGGTGCGCCCTTTTTTACTTTTAACTGAGTAGCAGTGCTCACTGAATCTAATATATAGGGGGAGTATTGTCTTCCCTATATAGAAGAACCCGCATGGGCATAAGATTACGTAAACTACGAATTGTGATTTACAAGAGGAGAATTGGCGTAATGATATATATCGATGCCGCCCAAGCATAGATGCTTGACTTTTATATTCTGGTCACAGTACCTGCACTGGCCACATTTGAAGTTACCGGTGGGAATCATTTTGTTTAACCTGTTGTTTTTTGGAGGAGGTAGACGGCTATTTCCAGTATATCTTTTCCAGTATATCTTTTATACTTCTACTTCTCCTAAAGGAAATAAGGGGAGGTGCCATGACCAATTCTTTCAGTAGAGGGTCCTCCGCTAACATGTACCAGTTTTTATGTATAGTGTTTTTAATTTTTTGGGCTGTTGGACTATAATCAAAAGTAAAGGTGAAACGTTTTTGATTTTGTTGTTTTCTCTTAATATGTCTGGGGTGTAGTAAATTCTCACTCTTAAGGGCTGCTGCTTTTTGGAAAGCTTCTTCAATGGTCTTAGGAGGATAGCCTCTTTTAGAAAGCCTTTCCTTGAGATCGGCTGCTTGTGCCAGGAATGATTCTTCATTACTATTAATCCGTTTCAGGCGGACAAATTGACTGTATGGGACAGAAATTTTGACATATTGTGGGTGATAGCTCTCGTGATGTAGGAGACTATTCGTGGCCGTGTCTTTTCTAAAGACAGTGGTGGATAAGGAGGAATCTCTAACCTGTACCAGAACATCTAAAAATTCACATTGTGTCTCTGCAATTTTATAGGTGAACAGCATGTTCATAACATTATCGTTAATATACGACATAAATTCCTGAAAAGCCTCTTCTGTATCTGACCATACCACAAAGATGTCTTCCACATATCTTAAAAAGCTATGTATAAACTTGGCAAAACGATTCTTTTCTGAAAAGACATACTTATCCTCGAACACAGCTAGAAACACATTGGCATATGTGCACGCCATGGGCGTACCGTCAATTTGGAAAGAAGCTAAAATGATGGAAATGTTCCCTCCTTCTTTCTACTGTGTTGGTTGAACGTTGTTGAAGAACAGGGAGCAATATGTTACTGCATTAATTTTTGGTTGCCACCACGCAATAAATGAGGGTTTGGGGTTGCAGTTTGGGCACTCGGTTGCTAAAAGTTTCACCATCACTAAATTGTTGGACACTATTCATTGATGCCCCTACCATGTTGCTGCTCCTACCAGCTCCAGAATTTGTCATTGTGCCACTCTCTGACCTCATGCTGCTGCTGCCACCTCCACACTCTGTCATTGTGCCACACTGTGCCCTACTATGTTGCTGCCACCTCCATAATTTTTCATTGTACCACTCTGCGTCCTACTCGTGCTGCTGCCAACTGACTGCTGTCTCCCTTTAACACCCTGTGATTTCCATAATTCTGTTTTCACCCTCCACAACTCTATGACGTTACCACTATGTTTGGTCTTCCCCTCCATTTCATCTGTCAGAAGGCATGAAAAGCTTCAGGATTCAGTGGATACAGAACACAGAGGACATGCAAATATCCAATTTACTGGTCATCTCTGTTTTAGATCAACTCCTATTTTTGGCTTTAGCAATACTGATGGATTATTGACAATTGAAAGCGAGGATGAAAAGAAAGGCAAAATGATCTGTGTCAATGCAAAATTACACCCTCCCCACTCTTTTGGAGGGCTCTACATGTTGCAGTGTTTAACAGAACAGGTTCTGTCATACTCTGATGTCAGTGTAAAAAGAGTGCACTCTTTGATGTCATAGTGGGATCTTGGCCCTCAGCTCAGTCCTTTCGAGCTGGCACAGACCTTGTCAGCCTGCGATCCTGCTTCACTTATTTGGTCAAGGTGTCCCCTGTAAGTGCCCATGGAATTGAAGAGTGAAGTGATTCTAAGAGCGGCGGCTGCCATGTGTGTGTCATACTAAAACACAGCATTGTTTGAAGACCAAACCATGCTCCCTCTGCATATTTGAGTATGGCACAATGTTCTACAACACCCAGGCTCTCTGCAGCCAGGAAATATCTGTTTTTTTATGTGATTCGTTATGATTCGGGTCAAATCTAATTTTTCGGGAAATTTGGCAAACTCGGCAAATTGAATTTTAAAAAATTCGCCCATCTGCATATATAAGGTACAGAATTGCATACGCAAGAGGATAGTCACAGAACAATAGCCAAGAATTGGCATATCAGAGAAACAAAAGTATAGCAATGAAGAGTGAACAATAGAGTTAGCCAGAAAATACAACCAGCAAAGTGAATAGTTCACACAGGGTATTTATCAAACTATGAAGTCTGCTCAAAGTGGAAGGCACAGAGCTCTGAGAGTCTGAGCATGTAAACCCTTGCTATACCAGGGCAAAGCTCACAGAGAGTACGCTGTGGTAGATTCAATCAGCAAGCCATCCACTAGAGCAATGTTCAGACTGCTGGTTGAAGTTTTTCAGAAGAATTCAGAGTTTTCTCAGCCTGCCTGTACAAACTGTAATGTAACTGTTATGGTTTGATGGTTTGCCTAAAACTGCATTATTTGGTATCAGCCAAATATTACAACATCTGTTATTAATAGATTAACATTAATGTTGATGTTTTGCTGCATGTTCAAGTGCCACCTGTTACTCAGGTACCAATATTCAGGTGCAACTGCTAACTTCACATACCTTATAGCTGCTTCTATATTTGTATTGTAGCATAGAAAAAGAAAATTAATAACTTACCCACATAAAATTATCAATGCACATTTGCATCTCAAAAACCAAAAATGCTTTTACCCTTTTGTGAGTTTAAACATTAAAGAACTTGAAACATTAACATTAAAATAGTTCAATAGTACATTAAAGATAAAACCTCTAGAGATTAAAGTTATAAATAATTTTACCTCATTTATATTCTAACTTAAATTATGGCAATCACTCCCATCTTAGTTCCAACAGATTTCATTTGTAAAAGTTCTGAATTGTTTCAAATAAATATGCAAATATTACATTCTTCAGACTAAATGGGTGTTTTTTGCAATAATGCTTCACTTCATTCCTTCTGTGCTCAATCAATCACTTTTTTCAGTCTTTTGCTTATTTTCTTTGATCTCTTAATTCTGTTTTATCTTTGTGTATATGCATGTGCTTTTGAAAGATCTGAAGTGTTTCCCTTAATCATAGTTTTAGTTTCAACAGATTTTAGACATTTTTAAGATGAAATTTATTTTCTCTTTGACCTAATTATTGCTTTAAAATGATACACATATTCAGAGTCTGTCAAAGCTTCATAGAACTGATCTTCCAGAGTACAGTCACCAAACCAGGACAATAATGTATTGTTTTACTTATTTCCTTCAGGTATACATTTAGTATTATACAGCAGTCCCCTACTTAAGAACACCTGACAGATGATATGTAGATACCAACGGACCTCTGGTAATTTACTGTACTTTGTCCCTAGTCTACAATAAACAGCTATAACAGTTGTTAAATGCAATTAAGCTTTATTGTTAATCCTGGTTCTTATGATAATTCAACATTTTTAAATCTAATTGTCACAGAGACCAAAAAAATTTGTCTGGAGCTACAATTATAAAATATACAGTTCAGTTCTGACTTACTTACAAATTCAACTTAAGAACAAACCTACAGAACCTATCTTGTACGCAACCCGGGGACTGCATGTAGATATTTTTTAGCACTTTATTGTTTTATTAATTATGTTACGTAAAGACTTCTCTGCTCTTCAGAAGCCAATGCTTTGTTCAAGTTGTCTAAAATGTGAGTTTTAACTTTCTTTTTTTTTCTATACATGTCCTTGTGTACAGCAATCACTAAACAATCTTACCTAACCTGTGTCTTCTGAAATAGAATTTTCTTAAAATGCTAAGTGACATGAATGTAATTTTAGACACTTTGAATTGAAATAAACTAAATTTAAGTCCCCCCCCTCCTTTATTTCACACTCCACGGGCTATGAGAAACAAAAGCGGCATACACCAAGTGATACCATTAAACTTTTAGAACCTCAAAACATTGCAATAGTAAAAACATTCTTTATAATCAAACATTTTGATATTGCTTCATAAAAATACTAAACAGACCCTTCCTAAGTATCTTACCCTCTTATAAATATCAAATAGGTATTCATTCTCTTCCTTGTCTATGAGAAACAAAAGCGGCATACACCAAGTGATACCATTAAACTTTTAGAACCTCAAAACACTGCAATAGTAAAAACATTCTTTATAATCAAACATTTTGATATTGCTCCATAAAAATACTAAACAGACCCTTCCTAAGTATCTTACCTTCTTATAAATATCAAATAGGTATTCATTCTCTTCCTTGTCTTACTTTAAATCTGTGGCATCTACTATACTTTCCTTACTTTCAATCATGATATGATACAGAACTACAGATGTTTGACTTAGCCCATGTGAAATTGACCTAATAAACTACTGTACTGCCTGAAAACAGGTGTACAAGCCATGATTTAGTCACAATTCCTTGTCAAGTGCTGGGAATTGAGACTTCTCCACCTAATTTGTCAGTTTGGTGGGGAGGAGGCGGTGGACCAGCCTGGGGTGTCACTGCCCCATTCCTCCAGGCTATGCAGGCTATGTCGCAAATCTAAACCAGAACATTACAAACTGTGCAGGAAATTTATCAAAAGTGTCTAAGAGTAAAACTTTTCTTTGTTAAATTGTTGATAGATAAGCGCAATTTTAAAAAGTCACACGCTGGTCCCAAAAAAAGGAATTCTTCAAGATCTTGTGTCACAATTTTTTCTTGCATGCTTTACTCTAATGTATTAGCACAAGTGAACTTGTTGGACATCTTTTATTTACAATTCTGTTTGTCAGACACTGGGGGCATTTACATACCCGCTCCGGAGGAGATCCCAAAAGTGCATTGTTCGACTACAATGCACTGTGCCGTGTTTCAAAAAGATTATGAGCCCGATTTGTTGAATGTGTGACTTTCCCGATCAGGTCTGCCAGAGATCACCATCTTCCTCCCGGTGTATGTAAGTGCATGGCTTGCGACACAATTTTTAAGTTAAATCCTGAATCAGATCGTCCGATGGCCCACCCCATGGCTGGCGCAATTACGACACAATCCGATTGCGTTTGACACAATTGCCTACTAACTCCCTGTCCCAGCGACGCGATCCCCGAAAACGTCGGAAAACCCAACGGAAATGCGGCAGTGGGACCCTTAGTAAATAAGCCCCACTGTCTCTGTTTGCTAGCTATTTGACTGACCTTATTCTGTTGTATTTTTGTATTGCCATTTAAATAATTAGACTTAAAACTTCAAAACCCTATTTCGAGAAGTAATCAAATAAGTATTGTTTAGTTCCTTAAGTTGGTATGTTGGTTTGGTTTACAAACGGCACTTATACATTGGTCAATTCTTTTTAATTTGCAGAACAGTTGAATCCACTTTGTGTTCAACTTTTAAAGAAATGTCAGATCCTCTGGATCAGATTACTTGAAGTACACCTGGGACTGGCTGGAGTGCTTTTGTGACCTATCTGCAAGTTTTCAGGTTGTGACATTTGTAAAAGTTGCAAAAACCTACCATAAATTTGTTACAAAGGAGGCACAGAGTTCCAAAGAGATAAGGTGGTGAGTTTATCTTGTTAACAAAAGCCTAATGTCTAAAAAAAATGCATGATTCGTGATCCACTTTGTGCCACTTTTTATGCCAAAACTAGATATAAAATGAAGATTGAGATTATCTTAAACCCCCTCATCATGTTCTTACCATACTGCTGAGATCTACTTATCAGTGTTAATAGTTAATAATCAGGAAGTCTGTCCTTTATCTAATTTCCTTTAAACTGTGAAAGTGATGATTATCCTATAAGATAGAGTACCACTACCTCTGACATCTCAATAAGAGAATGAAGGTATGGCACAGGATATTATTACTGACAAAGAGGATAATGACCATGCAGATGTTAATGTAAGGTAATACTACATATTATAATGCTGGACCAAATAGAAAAAATATATATAATATGCTGATAAATTAAATAAAGTTTTATGTTCAAGTAACTTGTAAAACTGATAAAAATGATCCATGTTGAGGAGCATTATTTTTGATAAGGCAGAGAAGAGAGTGTTGCAAAAACAGTACCAAATAAAATGTCAATTTTTAATTTAAAATATAACACATCTAAATTTACTCTAATTTAGTTTACAGTTTCTGTCAAATAAATTATAGTTCCAGTTTTATGTATTGTTTGCATTTTCCTTTTCTATTAATTCATGAGAGACAAACCAGTGAATCACCAATTTATAACTTTCTAAGCTTGCTATTTCATGTC
Source organism: Engystomops pustulosus (assembly GCA_019512145.1). Taxonomy (NCBI): domain Eukaryota; kingdom Metazoa; phylum Chordata; class Amphibia; order Anura; family Leptodactylidae; genus Engystomops; species Engystomops pustulosus. The sequence goes on along the minus strand of CM033641.1, from coordinate 208,728,555 downwards.
AGTTTAGTAGTATTCCAATTACTACATTTGATTATCTTTTTTGTAATTTTCCTTTTTTATGTTATATTTCTCAGTGACTTAAGTGGCTATTAAAATGTAGTACAAAGACAAGAAAATTTAGCTTGGAGGGCAGAAGAAGTAAAAGCTGTTAAAGCACAAAAACGCCATTGTCAGTAAGAAACATTTTACTTAACTTGTAAAAGCAGATAGCAAAGTGATAAAGAAAAATAACCTTCTCAGATGTGTCTATTTATATTTAAATGAAAGTTATTTAAATTAATTAAATATTCAAAATGTCCATTTAAAAGGGCATAAGTTGTGAAAGATAAGTAACAAAAGGAATATTGCTGAAACAACCTGTTTTTAAGTGTCTGTAACATCTATGCTGGCATCATCCTCTGTCCATGGTATACAGCTGCGAATGCATTGAGTTGTATGTGTTCTACTTGTCATTCGCCTGTTTCAACATGCACTTAGTTTGGTAGCTGATTTGGAGTTGTTTGCAACACAACCTTATCCTACTGCAGTATGCTCTGGACCACAAACAGTTAATGTTGTGATTGACAGACTTCTGCTCCAATTGTCCTGGATCTGGGGCTCTGGTTTTCTACAAGTCTTTTATTCTCATTCAGTCTAGTGCCGATTTTAGCTGTGTTCTAAAGTTTGCTGATCTTTCTATACTTATGATTTTCTGATATTTGGCTATTGTTCTGAGACTATCCCTTCACTCAGGTGACAGTTTTGCGGGCTCTGTTTAGGGCTCACTGTCCTGTCTGTGCTTCCTGAGTCCAGAGCCCTCTTTACACTAAAACCGGACATTAAATCAAATCCCCTTCAGGTCCCATCCTAATTAGACAACAACCTGGATCTTGTGAACTAGGTTGAGGGGTTGGTAGGCCTGGCTTTTGAGTTGGCTAACCAGATACATAGCTTTGCCCAACAGTCTAGACAGCTACAACATAGATAGAAGCTCGAGAACGAGTAATAGTAATGGAATAGATTTGAATCAAAGATTTGAATAGAATAAAATAATAGATAGATCTTCTATCCTGTCAGTTTAACTGTTCTGAATCACCATGTACAACTTGTAACTCCGTGGCACAAAATTATAGAATTTCTTATTTTATCATGTGCTGTAGTCACAGGAAACATTCTCCTTTTTGAAGTTCCACGAATATTCCATTGAATAAAAAAAACGAAGAAACAGGACTGACTTCCATATTTCTCAATAAAATGACACATTTTATTGCAGAGCCTTGGTCCCCTTGAAAAATGCTTGAGTCTCCCATTGACTTCAATGGGGTTCGTTATTCGAAATGAGCACTCGAGCATCGGAAAAAGTTTGACTCGAGTAACGAGCACTCAAGCATTTTACTGCTCGCTCATCTCTAATCCTAATAAATTTAAAACCCTCCTAGAATCACGTTACTTTTTTTTTTTTGATGAGTGCCTAGTGTCTCTACTGTGGAAAGTTTGGTCATTTCAAGCAGAACTTTCCCAACAGACCAAGGTCATCACCAGAAAATCTACAATGCCTGGGTGGTACAGTAGTTGAGGTGGCCATTCAGACACCATGTACCTGTCTGTTTCTAATCTTCTATTGCCAACTAGTCTCATTGAATGCTAAAAATAAGTCTGTTATTATAGGCCCTGATGGATTCTGGGCTGGTCAGCAATTTGACTCTGCATTTGTTGCAGCTTTAGACCTGAAGTTGGTTAAACTGGATCCTCCACTCCTTGTTAGCAGAGTGGATTATGCTCAAGTGGGGAGGTAAAGTTTATTTCAAGACTTCACAGGTTTTCATGCAAATTGACTTAGTTCACACTGAAAAGATTGAGTTTTTGTCTTCTCATGGTTAGCATTGTATAACCAAGTTATTGATTGGGGTTCTGGAGAGCTAAGGTCTAAGTGTTCTTCTCATTGTATTTCATTGCTTGTTTCTAACTGTCAGAGAAAATGAGTTGCCTAAATATACCGTATATACTCGAGTATAAGCCGACCCGAGTATAAGCCGAGGCCCCTAATTTTACCACAAAATACTGGGAAAACCTATTGACTCGAGTATAAGCCGAGGGTGGGAAATGCATTGGTCACAGCCTCCCCAGTATATAGCCAGCCAGGCTCTGCCCTAGTGTATATAGCCAGCCAGCCCCTGCCCCAGTGTATATAGCCTGCCAGACCCTGCCCCAGTGTATATAGCCTGCCAGACACTGCCCCAGTGTATATAGCCTGCCAGACCCTGCCCCAGTGTATATAACCTGCCGCCGCTGCCGGACAGATCGCACAGAAGCTATACAGGGGTCACCGGAAAGGTGAGTTTAGATATATTTATTTTTTTGACTCGAGTATAAGCCGAGGTTGGGTTTTTCAGCACATTTTTTGTGCTGAAAAACTAGGCTTATACTCGAGTATATAAGGTATTTCTGATTGTGTTTGTGTTTTTGACAGAAAGCCTGCCCCTGCATAGGCCTTGCAACTGTGAGATTGATTCCTCCTGGGGTATACGTTCCCCAAGAAAGCAGTTCTAAGTTAATTTAATTCAGTGCATGAGGCTATGCGAGTAAATACTCAATTTAACACTTCTAATGGTACACCTGTAAAAATCTTGTCTCCTGGTATTGTGCTAGCTACCTTTGATCATCATCTTGCAATTTCTATTGCTAGTTCTGAATATCTAGCACACAGTAACACCCCTCAATATTTGTTCATAGTATGCTAGCGGAGACAGGGCTTGGTGGCCCTTGTGGTCACAGGATGTTTATGATATCATAGCTGCATGTGAGGTATTTGCCATCTCCTCAGAAAGGGCCATCATCTTAATTCTTTCCCCCAATTGCTATGAATAATGAGTGTCTGTAATTTGGCTATTCTTAGATTATGTGTCTTATATACCATCTCTGCTGTGACCCATACCTCTGACCTCGAAGATGTGTTATTTGTTTGTTTATCCTGTTTAGTGTTCTCACTTGAGTGTAGGGAGGGACTGTCTTCTAGTTTTCTCATATGGCCTCTCAGTCTGCCACTTACTCAAAGGCATAGGCATAAAGGAGCACTATTTATGGGAGATGAGTGCAATAAATATCTCCTAGATGTTTATGAGGTACTTACTAGAAATGGCTCTATTAGGATGAAATACTTACCATATTTTTCGGACTATAAAATGCACCAGATTATAAGGCGCACCATCAATAAATGCCTGCTAAAGCATCCAGGTTAATAGATAAGGCGCACTGGATTATAAGGCACACCTGATTATAAGGATGAATGATCAGCAGTTGGCAGCTGCAATTCCAGGAAAACGTGTCTCCAGTGCACAGAGCTCGGATCTCAGAGGTATGGGCTGTTAGGGGTTAATGTTGGAAGGGTTATGCTGCATGAGTTAAGCTGTCTTCCTCTGCCCCTTCTCTTTCCCTCCTCATGCAGGATGTTAATCCTGTGGGGTTCTCTGTGGCTCTCTCTCTTTCCTCTATTACGGGGATGGCAGATATAGGGGTAAAATTGCAGCCGATGAGTATTGCTGCATGGTCAGCACTATGGCAATGCTGGTACTGCCAGCCCTGCCAGTATGGAGTATTGTGCCCGGTGTACAGTGTGGGCTGGTGCAGGATATTGCTGGCGCAGAGCTCTTAAACACTCTTAAACGTTATACAGTATGTGTTTTCTGTAAGTACGGCACATATATAAGCACCTTTGATTTCTGTGGGCCTTATAGTCTGAAAAATACAGTAACTACTTTATGTGAGGCAATATATAAAACACCTAGATACAGTTTGGAGACACAATTAGGGGGAGAGAGGATGTTCTAAATACCTTATTTATCATTTCTTTTTTGGCTAGTTTCATGGTCTAATTAATTTATTGAAAGAGTTTTTTTTTCCTTTGGATTGAATTTAGATTTATTCTTTTTAGTCTAACATGTTTGCCTGGTATAGAGGATGTGTAGAGATGAGCGAACACACAGGGACGAATATTTCGTCAGCTCAAGAAAATGGCATCTCCCGCCGTTTTGATTTTTGGCGGCAAGAAACAGAGCCAATCACATGCCAGGAGACACTGCACTCCACCCAGCATGACGTGGTACACTTACACGTCGATAGCAGTGGTTGGCTGGCTTGATCAGGTGACCCTGGAATAGACTAGCCCCTGCCCGCGCTGCTCGCATCATTCTCTGTCTGGATGCCGTTAGGGAGAGAGCTGCTGCTGCTGCAGGGATGGCGTTAGGGTGTTATATTAGCTTACTGTTAGGCAGGAGTGAGTCTACAAGAACCCAACAGCCCTTGTTAGAGCTAGAATATTTTTTTTTCTTTGCTTGTGGCTGGGCTTGCTGGCACTAGTGCAACTAGTACCATATTGTGACGAATTTGCAGGGAGACTTGCGATTGATTGAATTAGGCACAGTCTGCCAATTTATTTTTTTTTTCAAAACTTATAGTCACAGGCACACCACCAAATCCAGTTGTGTGCTGTCAGTGTAGGTTAGAAATTAGCCATATAAGAAACCAACCGGCTTTCTTAGGGCTACAATAGCGTTATATATATATTTTTTTTTTTTCATTTGCTTGTGGCTGACCTTGCTGGCACTGGTAGTGCAGCTAGTACCATATTGTGACGAATTTGCAGGGAGACTTACGAACGTTCTGTTTAGCTCTTAGTGACACACATATCCATCTCAAACACCTAAGTGGGACAATTTATTAGGGGTTCGATTGAATTAGGCACAGTCTGCCAATTTTTTTTTTTCACAACACTAAGTCACATCCCGCCCCGCCCAAAATCCAGTTGTGTGCTGTCAGTGTAGCTTAGAAACTAGCCATATTGTGACGAATTTGCAGTGAGACTTGCGAGCGTTCTATTTAGCTCTTAGTGACACACATATCCATCTCAAACACCTAAGTGGGACAATTTATTAGGGGTTTGATTGAACTTCAAAACATACTGTTAGGTTGTTTAGATGAAGCCCCATGGGGACAGGGACCAATTTGATGTGCTTTGTGCAGCGCTGCGTAATCTGTGTGCGCTATAAATAAAGAATTATTATATTATTCTCATTATTAGGCACAGTCCAGTTGTGTGCTTATCAGTTGTAGCTTAGAAACTATCATGCAAAACCCACCGGCTTTCTTAGGGTCTACAATAGCTTTATATATATTATATTATATATATATATATATATATTAATAGTGACACACATCTCATCATACACCTAAGTGGGACAATTTATTAGGGGTTTGATTGAATTAGGCACGTCTGCCGATTTTTTTTTTTACTTTTATTTTTTTTTTTCAAAAACTAAAGTTATCATCACAGGCACAGCACAAAATCCAGTTGTATGCTGTCAGTGTAGGTAAGAAACTAGCCATACAAGAACCCAACAGGCCTTCTTAGGGCTACAATAGCGTTATATATATATATATATTTTTTTATTTGCTTGTGGCTGGCCTTTGTGGGACAATTTATTAGGGGTTTGATTGAATTAGGCACGGTCTGCCGCTTTTTTTCAGTTTTTTTTTCAAAACTAAAAGTCATCATCATAGGCACAGCAGAAAATCCAGTTGTGTGCTGTCAGTGTAGGTAAGAAACTAGCCATACAAGAACCCAACAGGCCTTCTTAGGGGTACAATAGCGTTATATTCCAGCGGGTGGAGCATGGTGCGCGCAGCGTGTCACGTAAGCACGTGAGCATGCGACGGAATGCGCGCGGTACTGGAGTGAGCGTGCCGATGCCGGAGCCCGACGTTCTTCTCCCCGCTGTCCTGGAGTGAGAGCTAAACGTGGTGCAGAGGCAGCGGTGGACTGGTGGAGCTCGCGACGCTGCATTCCTGAAGTGTCCCTCGTGTAATGTAGCACGGATCTGAGCGATGGCAGCACATCTCTTCTTTCAGGAGCTTTAATGGAGCCTCAATCGACGGTGTATCCCCTAAAGAATACCGGTGTAAGAAGGACCTGGATCTTCTGTGTCTGAGACGGCCCGCCTGTGAGTGCATCTCGCCGTTGTGGTCTTCTCAGCTGAAGTTAAAATCTTCATCCCGGATGGTTATATGGAGAACACCTGCATATGAAATGTCGCTCCAGTGTTAATGGCTGTGGGGAAACAAGTCTCCACGTGAGATGCTGCATTGAAGTCTACTGCTACATGGATACAGATTGTACTTGTACCGCTCTCTCTGCCGCTTGGATAAAATTTGCGGGGAAAAAATCTGCCTCGATGCGGGATGTCCAGGAGTGGTGAGATTTATGACCCATGCTTATGCTTCTACCTTACATGCTTCTGACTATGCTACCTAATCCTGCTTAATGAACTATTTGTCTCTCAGCTAACTGACTAACTAAATTGTGAACCCCTTCAGGGAACTTAACATCTCCCCCCCCCCTCCCTGGAAACTAACAGTAATTCATTATTAACTCTGCAAAATAATACTCCCTATCTACTACTTGCCTTGCCACAAAGTGTGCTACATGTGTGCTTCACACCCATTTTACTTGTTGCGCTATTAATTGTGCCATTAACTGTACTACCTAACGTTAAATGGACGCTTTTTGGGACTTTTTCTGTATTAAGATAATTATATATAGTGCTGTGGGAAACATCAACGCTAGTACATCTGTTAAATAGTATGGTTGTTAATCATAGGGGCTCTGATAATATCTACTTGTTGGTATAGGCAATTGTTTATCCCCTGCTATCTATCGCTGTCTGTCAATTTAATACCGTGACTACTGTAAAGAGCCTACATATTTTGTTTTTTGTGTATATCTTATATTTGCAACATCATACGTATAGAATACTCAAGTGCTTGGCCATAAACAATAAGATGGCAAGTAAGAGACAGACCAAAAATAATAACCCCAAATCCAGACTCTCTGAGGGGGGGCGCTCCCCGGGAGAGAAAAGGAAAGACGGTAAAATGGATAGTTTCCTCCAGTCCCCAGGGCCTTCACAGAACAAGGCAAAAAAATGGGTGAAAAGAACAAGGGCCCAATTGCTTCGCAATTGGAGGAGGACACTATAGAAAATACAAACATTGAGGGTAATATAGATGTTGGGGAATCAAGAGAGCCGGAGATCTCACTGAAAGATATATCCTCTCAACTAACCCAATGCCTCAATGCGGTTGGTAATGTCCTAAAAGAGATTGGGTTTTTAAAAACAGATGTAATTTCTATAAAGGAAGAGATGCAGAACCTTAGAAAGAGAAGCCGAAGTAAGGGTGGGAAATGTTGAGGACAAGGTCGAGGTGCTTATTTCTAAAGTTAAAACGTTGGAGAGTAATGAGAAGGGACTCAGGGAAAAGATTTTGGATTTAGAAAACCGCTCACGCAGAAATAATCTGCGTATAGTCGGGATCCCGGAGGGATCGGAAGGGAAAGACGCTACTAAATTTGTTACTGACTGGTTAGAGGCAACTTTTTCTGAGGAGGTTCGTACCAGGGTCTTTCTGGTCGACCGTGCACACCGCGTTCCTGCTAGAGCCCCTCCTGTAGGGGAACGACCTAGGAATATCCTGGTGCGCCTCCTCTCTCCAAAAAATAGAGACAACATTCTTAGGAATGCTAGAACCATACCTCAATTACATTACAACAATGCCCCAATCATGTTATTTCCGGATTACCCTCAGGAAGTTCAAAAGAGGAGGATGAGCTACAATGGTATCAAAAAACGATTAAGAGAAAAGGGGGTTAATTACTCTTTATTATACCCCGCAAAATTGAAATTGATCCACGATGGGAAAGCTCTTTTTTTTGAAAATTCTAGCGAGGCAAATGAGTGGTTGGAGAGAGTTCTACAAATTTGAGGTGGTCCAGATGCATTTTTAAAGTGTGTAAGGTATTTTTCTCTTGGAAAGAAAATTAGTTGGCTAGAAAGGCTCTGGCTGGAGCATGATTACTCCAGTATGTTCTTTGCTCCAAGAAGAGTTCAGGGTTGCACAGTCCCTGGACAAGAGGATGGGGGGTTAAGGGTGGGAGGAGGGGTTGGGATAAGGGGGGGAGGAGGGGTTGGTGGTTGACGACAAAGAGGTATTATTTACATTATGTACTGCAACAAATTGTTTTTTTATCTAGACAAGACACAAATGACTAAAATTCTATCCTGGAATGTTGAAATTGAAGCGGAAAGCTATACTTGATCTTTGCTGGTCTTACCGTCCTGATATTATCTACTTACAGGAAACCCACCTGATAAAAGAAACATGTGGGTTGCTATGTAAACCCTGGTTGGGGTATTATTATAATACTATATTTTCTTCCTATGCCCGTGGTGTGAGTATACAGGAAAAATGTGGAGTTTCAGGAATTAGATGTCACAATAGACTCCCTTGGTAGATATATAATACTACATGCTAGGGTAAATGGGGTAAGGATGGTATTAATAGGCACATATATCCCGCCTTCTGCTCCTCTGGAAGTATTGACTAATATTGCTGAGCAGGCTGAGAAATATGAGGGGGCCCCCATCCTTTGGGTGGGTGATTTTAATCAAGTATTTAGCAAAGCCCTGGATAGAGGAAAAACAGGGCTCTTGGTAACTCACCCGTATACGCAACATAACACTATATTTGGTAGATTAATGTTTGAATTGGGCTTTAGGGATATATGGAGAGAGAGAAACCCAAATAAAAGGGCGTTTACCTGCTACTCAAAGTCTCACGATACCCTCTCCAGAATAGATTTTATCCTGGCCAACAATATGGGTTGCGATATGATAGCGGGAATAGGAATGGGAGCTAGGGGTATGTCTGACCATAGTCCATTATGGGCTGTAATTAAGAAAACCGCATCAACTGGCTTGGTTTTCTATAAAATCAAGCCCTTTTGGTTCGACCTGGTGAAAGAGAGCGTAGATATCCATGCTGAGATCCAGAATTTCCTGAATATAAATATGAATTCACGGAATATTGACACGGTGTGGGATGCATTAAAGGCATACCTAAGAGGGCTGTTAGGATCAGTGGATCCTCTGGACCACCGCGGGAGATGTAACTAGCCAACACCCGGAACCGGAGCCTAGCGGCACCTGGTATTCACCAGAGCCCGCCGCAAAGCGGGTTGGACTTGCTGCGGCAGGATTCCACTAGGTCGTTCCCAGGTGTGACTAGCCCACGGTGGCAGCCGAGGTCGAGGTACCTTAGCGGAGGACAATCTCGTAGACAGGTCCAGGCACAGGGTCAGGGCAGGCGGCAGAGATGCAACGTCAGGTCCAAGTCCGGGGTCAGCAACAGGAGGTCCAGGCAGGTGGGAACGGGAACACAGCAACACGGAGGAACTCGGGTAACACAGGACACAGGAGCGGGAACACACAGGAATACACGGGAACGCAGGAATACACAGGAACGCAGGAATAATCGCTAGGAAGCTTTCTCTAAGGCTATGAGGCACAAAGATCCGGCAGGGGACACAGGAAGAGGCAGGATTCTTAAAGGTGAGGTTCAGCCAGTGCACCAATTAGCGGTGCGCTGGCCCTTTAAATTTTCGGCAGGAGCCGCGCGCGCGCCCTAGGAGGCGGGGACGCGCGCACACAGCAGTCCGGGGAAGAGCAGGAGCCGGGAGAGGTGAGTTCAATGACCGGCCTGCAGCGGGGGCAAACGGGGGTGCACGGATGCGCCCGCGATCCGAGACAGGGATCGCGGGAGCACCCGTGACAAGGGCTTATTAAAAGGCAGGTATCCTACTTCCAAAAAAATAAAGCCCAGGCTCTGGAAGACCTTAAAGCAAAAGTTATGGTCCTAGAAAAGGAATTTGTTGATAACCCCACAGCGGTGAATAAGGGATTATGGATAGAGGCACAGAACTGTGTAAGAATGCATTGTATAGAGAAGCTGGCCAGGGATGATAGACTCCGCTGCCAGAAGAGTATCTTGGGACAGTACTCATCAATGAAGAAACTAGCCAGATTATTAAAAAGACAGCAAGAAAACAACACCATTATAGCAATCAAAGGGAAAGAAGGTAATATTGTAACAACACAAGAAGGGATAAGGGAACAATTTAAACAATTTTTTACAGATCTATACACCTAAGGCAGTTCAGCAACAGTAGAAGAGATAAAAGAGGTACTATCTAATTTAGAAATCCCTCGGTTGTCAGCAGAAGAAAGAGCTCTACTGGAGCAGCCATTATCTTTAGAAGAACTAGCATCTGCCCTTAGAAGCTCCCCGAAAGGGAAAGCGGTAGGTACAGATGGAATACCACTAGAAGTAATAACAAACTATGCTGATATTTTACTACCTGTATTGCTAGAGGTTTATAACTACTCATTTGAGAAGGGTCAGTTACCAGAGTCTATGAGGGAGGCAATTATTATACTAATACCTAAAGAGGGGAAAAACCCACTGGAGCTAGATGCGTACAGACCGATCTCCCTGCTGAACTCCGATTACAAGCTTTTAGCCAAGATCTTGGCAACAAGATTGATGAGTGTAATCAAATCGATTGTGCATGGCGATCAGTCGGGGTTCATGCCGGGGAGATCGGTCCGAGATAATATCCTGCGGCTCTGGTGGAGCTTACAAACCCCAAGTGAACCTGGGAGTAGGCGGATGGTGGTTTCACTCGACGCGGTCAAGGCATTCGACCGCGTCGAGTGGAACTACATCTGGGCCACCCTGGAGAGGATGGGATTTGGCTCCCAGTTTATCGACTGGGTCAGAATCCTCTACAAAGGGGTGTCGGCGAGAGTTAGTGTTAATGGGAGGGCATCCGCGGCTCTGCAGCTATATAGGGGCACGCGACAAGGGTGTCCCCTCTCCCCACTATTGTTTGCATTGGCACTTGAACCCTTAGCGTGCAATATAAGAGCGTCAAATAGAATCTCGGGTTTTAAGTGGGGGACAAGAGAATGTAAACTCCTGTTATATGCAGACGATATGTTACTTTTTTTAAACAACTATGAGGAAAGTATGAAAGAATTGTTCAAATTGATTAGACAGCATGGTAAAATTTCGGGCATTTGTATTAACTGGAGCAAATCATCATGTCTACCCCTGGACTCAGCTGCCCAATCAGATCTGATGTTGGATCAACTTCCAGTGGTGGATAAGATGAGGTACCTGGGTATTACTATCAGTAAAAATGTAAAGGATTACATCCCTTTAAACATCAAACCTTTGATCCAAGACATAAGACATAAGATTGCAGTATGGAGGAAAATTAATCTACCAATGGCTGCCAGAGTGGTGGTGTTCAAAATGATGGTGCTGCCTCAGATACTCTTTAGACTACAAAACAGCCCTGTTATTATCTCAGCCAAAATTAGGAATACACTAAACACTTCACTAAGGGAATTTATATGGAACGGGAAATCCGCACGTATAAAGTTAAGTAAACTACACTCACAAATTGATGAAGGAGGACTGGCATTGCCGGACTTCACTTCTTATTTTACAGCAGCACACTGGCAAAACATGTTGGATCACGATATACTAATGATAAAATTTATATGACATGTAAATCACAGGATTTTGCAAAGGTATAATATTTGGTCACTATTAGAAACAGGCGTTTCGCTGCTTGGCCTGTTGAAAAACTCTCTGGTCAGCATGAAGTCGGAACCTTTGCGCTCGTCACAAGAGACGGGGGAAGAAGATTCCCTTGTTGATCCTCAGAGGCATCCATGCATACTGCTTCTGCTGTTTCCTGTCCATTTCGCCTCCACAATCCTCCACAGCGTCCACCAAAGTCTCCATGTGCAATTTTCAACTGTCTATACCCCAGACGCTGGAGCGTGAGAGGAAATACAGCACATCATCCCCTTATCAAACGAGCTGTGTCAGGCAGAATTTTCAGGTGTTTCACTAGACACATAATGAAACTCGGCACATCTGTCGCCGCCATGCTGGAGACCTGAAGTTGCAATCATAGCAGCGCAATATGGATACCCCATACTGTCACTCTAAATTATTGAAGTTGTCTCCATGGTTGCCTCCACATGTCGTCCCCTTATCAAACGAGCTGTGTCAGGCTCATTTTTCGGGTGTTTCACCAGATACGTTATGGAACTTGGTCACTATGTTGCCACCATGCTGTGTTATCGACTAAATATACTGTCAACCTTTTGTTCACATAGGAAATCATTTCAGCACTTTTTGCTCACCTCCTTTGGTTCCTCTCTGCCGCCTTAAACAGGCAAAATACTGATACATACAGTGCTACTCGTTATCCTCGCCAAAAGGAATTTTTAAAATTGGTTTGAAGCCTGCGTCCATTTGGGGTTTGTCGCCATGCCACTCTATAGCTTGCCGCTGCTGCCGCTGCCTCTGCATGCCATCTTTTATAGTGTCAGGGACAATTTTTGGATGTCTTAGATGCTATCTAGCCTCTTTCGGTCACTCTGTCATCGCCATGCTGTTGCCCATAATTTTGGCATAATGGTGCGATTAAGCAGCCTCAGAGGCATCCATGCATGCTGCCCCTGCTGTTTTCTGCCCATTTCCGTGGTGTTTCCATCATTTTCTGAGGTTTCCAGGTGTTTGGCCAAGCTTCCCTGTGCAGACCCTTGGTCCCCTTGAAAAATGCTGGAGTCTCCCATTGACTTCAATGGGGTTCGTTATTCGAGACAAGCACTCGAGCATCAGGAAAAGTTTGTCTCGAATAACGAGCACCCGAGCATTTTAGTGCTCGCTCATCTCTAAGGATGTGCCATATTTTTCATTGCTAAAAAAAATGTGTAACTTTTTAAATCTAACATTCAAGGCAAAACATAAGATCTATCACTACAATTACAACAATAACTTTACTGTACTTGGTGAAGCGGGTTAAACAGTATACATTTCTACTTTGACACTTTGTGTAGCAATGTCAGTTTTGGTTCATATATGTATGCAACTGGTCTAAGCCAGAGAGAAAAACTATTCTAAACATACTTAAAAGTTAAGATATATACCAACATGCAGACCCTGTAAACAATCAAGACACATTTACTGAGATTTCAGTCACAATAAATTTAATTAATAATTCACAATAATAATAACTGACATCTGATCACCATGACATAAAAACAAATCTTAAAATATTGGTGGACAAAAAGTTAATCGCTACTCATGATATAATGAACTCATATTGAGAAAAACAGATACATATAATACATATATACCATTCAACAAGGGTTGGAAAATTCTATAAAACAGTGTGCAAACTAGCATAATGAAAAACAGCAATAATGAATTAGAATGCTATGCATAACATTTAATACATAGACATTTTCAATAGAAAATTTAATTAGTAACGCAAAATGTCAAGTAGTAGCCATACAAGATGGGACACCCGGCTAGGACAATACCCATACAAACAGATACTAGAAATAAAGTGCATAGAGCTAGAAAATTCATGTATACCAACCGGGCTGCATAGTACTCCGGAGTATAAGCAATGAACCACTGAACCCTGACGCACGTTTCGCCGTCGCTTCCTCAGGAGGATATATGGCTTCTGTTGGCCAAGTTGGGAAACATCATTGTATAACTCTTTAATATTCACGACAGGTTATCACTTGTCTTTATTCAAGCAAGTGTATTTGAATTGCTGCTTATTTTTGCAGAATGACTTAGAAATTAACAGATTAATTAAAAGCTCCCCTTGAACTTATATATGGTGCATTTTTATTTTATACTGGGAACTGAAGCAAAGCAGACTGCAAAAATTAATTGAGTCTTCTCTGTTAGTAGTAAAATGCAAATAAAACCATAGGGGGCAGCATATTGATAACTACAAGTAATGATCATTATCCTAAAAATGTTGATTATTTTTGTTTTATTTTCTTCTTCAATCACACTATGCTATTTATACACTTCATAGATTTCTTACATTGCTTATTATCAAAGCCCCCCAAAAATGCTTCTAACTGTGTTCAATTATATGGAATTCAATTATAATGAATACAGCACAAATGTTCTTTTAATTAGATGCTTCATAAATGACGTTTTACTATTTTTGGAGGCTTTTGAATGCACTTTCATTTAACATCACTTGTACAGGTTTCGTAAGCTAGATGCGCTGAAAAAAAGAGCAGTCTTTCTGTTTTAAATCATAAATATATTTTAGTTGCCACAAAAAGCACTCAGATGCAGTAGTATCCTCCTTAAAACTCTGTCAACACTCTTGTACAGAAAATCCAAGTACTAACAAAGGGGTTTATTTAGCTTAATGCCAGTCTTCTTAAAATACCTCAGATAAATTTATTATGGTGTCTCTTATAAATTAATTTAGGGACTGATTTAGGGACTTTCTGAAGTGACCTTATGTGATAGTAATGCTGGTTCTGGAACCAATAGATGCGAGCCCTACTGGTCTAGTGTTTCTGTTTCTGTTTCTGTAATGAACTTCTTTTTATCAAGATTTCAAATCCATTTACGAAAATATTTAGTTCTACAAAAAATATATAGATCCTAAATAGAATATTTGATGTACAGAAAGTCACTACATTTAAAAAAATTATAACAAATTCTTATCAAAGAAAAATGTATCAGTTTCTTAGGATGGTCTATGGAGAATGCAAAAAAAAATCTGAGTATCTGAGTGAGATAATGGCAGGGGCATCAGGGAGGACATTAATCATCAGATTACCTGATGGTAGATGACTACAGATGATCCCCTAATTAAGAACACCCGACTTACAGACAACCCCTAGTTACAAACAGACCTCTGGATGTTGGTAATTTACTGTACTTTATCCCTAAACTATAATAATCAGCTCTAACAGTTACAAAACGTGTCTGCAGTCAAGCCTTGTTGTTAATCGTGTTTCTTATGACAACCCAATATTTTTAAAATTCAATTGTCACAGAAATCAAAAAAATTCTGGCTGGGGTTACTATAATAAAGTACACAGTTCAGACTTACATACAAATGCAACTTAAGAACAAACCTACAGAGCCTATCCCGTACGTAACCCAGTATTATGTACCTCCCTGTCCCGTCCCCACGTGTCCCAAGCTTAGTTTTTTACATCTTTGTATGGCCACAATTCTGTAAAAAATGTGTGTCAGCCGCATTCTGAGAACCAGTGATATTTGAAAAGAGAGCGGATGATCTCACTGTCTGGCATAATACAGATGGAGCCTGATGGTGCTCTGCAGAGTACCACAGACTAATTTGCATATCTTAGAAACCATTTAATTTTTTACTTATAAACTATATATTTTTTACAGAAATGCGGCCATACAAAGATATAAGAAATTAAATCTGGGAAACACAGGGACGGGACAGGTAGGTACATAATAGCCATCTACCTTTAACTTTAACTTTCTATTTCACACCTAGTTATGAAAACTAGTACTCCTCTATACCCCTAGTATACCTCCTCTATACCCCTTTACATCTGTTTGCACATGACTGTAATTTATTAATCAAAATCTTATATTTATTTCTGCTGATTTGGAGACACTATAACAGCTAATATTTACAGGCTAGCAGAGGGGAAACTAAAAGGAGAGTTCTTGCTTCCTGACTTGAGTCTTTATTCTCTGAGATTTTGCCAATTAAAGGATATCTACCACCAGGATGAAGGACTGTAAAACAAGTACACTTACATTTAGGTGTGTGCCCTTTCTGGCAGGATTCACTTTTCTTTTAGCTATTTATGCTCATGGTTTTACAAAAAAAAGGCTTTACAAATTATGCTAATAGGGACTCTGGGCTCAATTAACATCTATGGAGTCTGGAGCGCCTCAGATTAATTTGTATAAGTTTTAAAAACCTTTTTTCTTGTGAAAACAAGGACATTGGAAGCTAAAAGAAGAGCAGATCCTGCCAGAGAGGACAGATACCAGCATGTAAGTGTGACGTATTCATGGGGGGGGGATCCGAGGCGCTGCTTCACCCCCAGACCGACCATGCCACTCCATAGGCTAGTGGTGAATGCGAGGCATCATGCGGCAGTCGCCATCCATAGCCCCGCCCCCTCATGAATATGCCCGACGACTTACAGCACGGCTATTGTACATCACTGCAGTGTTTGCTAGCGTTATCGGAGGTTTCCAATAATGGCAGCAGTGTAACACTGCTGGGACTGTTGTAGCACTAAGCTTACTAAAGTAAGCTGCTCCTAGTGCCGTTTTTACATATGACAGGTCCTCTTTAAGCATGACTTTTAGGAAGCCTAATTATATGATATGTAATTAAGGCAAAACCAATTAATCAATTCCAGGAGAAAGGACTGGAAAATGCACACGTTTGAATGCACGAGGCCTAAGGTCAATATTTTGGACAGAATTTGGCATCCGTATTTATAAGGCACAACCAGGAGTGAGTACTATATAGAAAACGTATAATGGAATTCGATTTTGTTTTTGGCGTCAAGGTTCTGTTCAAAATAGTGACCGGAACACTGGCAGGTAAAATTGGTCTCATAAATATATCCTTCAGATGGGGAAATTGCTAGCTCTATATAATAATTATTTGTACAACACCATCATATTCCACAGCACTTTACAAATCATAATGGGATACATACAAATAAAATAATACAAAAATAGTCATACGGAACAATAGGAGAAATTTTTTTCAGGATTGCATCAACTGAACATATTAACAAAATATACTACCATTGGTAGTCAAAGAGGATCATATGCAGACATACTTTATAACATAACTTGTATTCATTATTCATAAAATAATAATGCTATTGTTGTGCAAAAATAACATGCCTTAACAGTTAACAGTGTCCCATCTTCAGGAGAGTGGGGGGACTCAGGTAGTCAGTTGTAGATAATAGGTGTAAGCACTCATATATGTATTAATGCCTTACTGTAAACCCATATACTGAATATAAGAAACCAATAGTTAGTGGTTCTGGATTAATAATCCCTCAATTCGGCAAACACAGCAGTTTGTGGTCTAATTCCAACAGTTGTACTGTTTCATTTATATCCTGCTGTTATTCCCTGCTGATGTTTATTAGGCAAATGGTGACAGCTCATCTGTGGAAGTGGACAAGTGTTTGGTGTATTCACGTAGGTACCAGTGCACATTAGATAGTCATATTACTTTTGCAGGTAATGGTTGCCTCGACAAAAAGTGAAAAAAAGGGAGTTTTGAAACATTTAGAAAGCACCAGAAAATGCAAACTACTGTAATAACATATATTTGATTACATATTTTTCAGTTCTAAATGGCTTTTAGATATTTCTGCAATATTTTCCATAACAGCATGTATTATATTTTGGCAGGTGCTTACAAAAACTGCTGAATCAGCAGGCTACAATAATAAGCTTCCCATTCAGCAATTTCATGTTCTAACAAACATTCTGGCTGTGACATGAATGTAGCGAGATTTTATTTTATTACTCCACAATATATTTTATAAATACTGCATATACTACAAAAAAAATGTAACTTTTAAATTATGTCTTTTCATTTTGGAGGTACATTGTTTGAGTTTAATGTTATCTAACATGATATACACAGAAGGCTGTATTTGTATTGATGGACCTGCATCTTTTTCCAACCTTGGCCCAGATTTATTAAAGGAAATCTACCATTTGATTCGATGCATTATGAAGCAAACATACCTAGAGATCGCTGTGGCGACACTGAGGCAGAAACACATCTTGTTTATTGCTGGAACTGAGTGGCTTAGCTCGAAAAACAGCTGCCGTACACAAGAGCTGCCTAAACTGTCCATCCGTCTGGATGACTCATACACAGTATCTGGGGTATGGTGCAGTGATTGATTACTTCTGCTTGTCAGGGAAAACACAGTCATGACGAATTCTCAGTTTATTCTGGGCAGCACAAGACTGGAGCAGTGCATAATTAGGGTAAGAGGAGAGCGCCTGGGCAGCCACAGAAGCAACAGAGCCTCATTATCATAATTGTATAATTGTTTTTTCAGCAAAACCACTCAGTTCAGAGATTAAACAAGATATGTTTCAGCATCAGTGTAGCTACAGCATTCTTAAAGGGGTATTCTGGGGGGGGGGGGGGGGGGGGGGGGGGGGGGGGGGGGGGGGTGGGGGGGGGGGGTGGGTGTGGGGGGGGGGGCGGGCCCCTGGTGGGGGGGGGCCGGGGGAGGGGGCCGTGGCGGGGGGGGGGGGGGGGGGTTGGGGGGGGGGGGGGGGGGGGGGGGGGGGGGGGGTGGGGGGAGGGGGGGGGGGGGGGGGGGGGGGGGGGGGGGGGGGGGGGGGGGGGGGGGGGGGGGGGGGGGGGGGGTGGGGGGGGGGGGGGGGGGGGGGGGGGGCGGGGGGGGGGGGAGGGGGGGGTGGGGGGGGGGGGGGGGGGGGGGGGGGGGGGGGGGGGGGGGGGGGGGGGGTGGGGGGGGGGGGGGGGGGGGGGAGGGGGGGGGGGGGGGGGGGGGGGGGGGGGGGGGTGGGGGGGGGGGGGGGGGGGGGGGGGGGGGGGGGGGGGGGGGGGGGGGGGGGAGGGGGGGGGGGGGGAGGGGGGGGGGCGGGGGGGGGGGGGGGGGGGGGGGGGGGGGGGGGGGGGGGGGGGAGGGGGGGGTGGGGGGGGGGGGTGGGGGGGGGGGGGGGGGGGGGGTGGGGGGGGGGGGGGGGGGGGTGGGGGGGTGGGGGGGGGGGGGGGGGGGGGGGGGGGGGTGGGGGGGGGGGAGGGGGGGGGGGGGTGGGGGGGGGCGGGGGGGGGGGGGGGGGGGGGGGGGGGGGGGGGGGGGGGGGGGGGGCGTGGGGGGGGTGGGGGGGGGGGGGGGGGGGGGGGGGGGGGGGGGTGGGGGGGGGGGGGGGGGGGGGGGGTGGGGGGGTGGGGTGGGGGGGGGGGGGGCGTGTGGGGGGGGGGGGGGGGGGGGGGGGGGGGGGGGGGGTGGGGGGGGGAAAACTCACCCCAACACCCACTAACTTCGGGCAGCACACCCCCACCCCCCCCAACCAAAAATTTTTTTATATTCAATTAAATAAGTCTGGCCAGAGATAATATATATATATATATATATATATATATATAATTAGATTTCATTCAAAAAAATGATAATTTCCCATAAATGTAGTCATTTGGTCCCTTAGAAACAAGACTGGGTATTCCCTTAGAAACAAGACTGGGTATTCCCTTAGAAACAAGACTGGGTATTCCAGTGCTGAGTCGGACCCTGCACCACATTTATCATGCAAATTCCAACAGAAGTGTGTAGCATGCCTCCAGATTTATCATGGCTTTTACTCCTGAATACTGCTGTACAAGCCTTAAAATAAAAGGAAAAACAAGACATATGCATAAAACTGGCCCAATAGTGTATAAAAATATCACAAGTTTTATTCATTTTAATCATACCCACAACAGCTGTCTGTGACATATCTGCTCCCGCAGCTCAGGACTTACTTCTTCCAGTTTACCCCACAGCCAGGAATAGCAATAATTTCCCCCCTTATGCCACCTTCACACCAAGTATTAGAAGAAACATACATTGTGGTTGCAAATTTTTGGACGTTTTTGCAAATCTCCTCCTCCTTTTAAAGTTATCTAAGCCAATACAATACAGTATTTTTCGGACTATAAGGCGCACCGGAGTATAAGGCGCACCTGATTATAAAGATGAATGACCAGCAGGTGGCAGACCTGTGCACAGTTCAAGGCAGCTGTTGTCTGTCAGTACAGTTCATATATAAGGCGCACTGGACTATAAGGTGCACTTTTGATTTATGAGAAAATCAAAGGATTTTTAGTGTGCTTTGTAGTCCGAAAAATACGGTACATTTGGGAGATTTAAGGTTCTGTTAACATTATCAGTTTTTTTAATATCCTCTTACAGTACTACATTGTAGTGTTGTTGTTATTAATTTCACCTATATCCACATATGGCACTACTAGTGTTTTAAAATGAGGAAAGCAGGAACAGGGATGTGGCTATGTTACTGCTGCTGCTGGTCGTGATGGAGATGGTGCTGCAGGGAGAGGACTTGTTCCATCTCTGCCTGTAACAACTCCCTCTGGTGCAAGCGGACGCCAGGGTGAGCAGAATATACAACATACAGTAGGTATGGAAAGTATTGAGACCTATTTAAATTTTTCAGTCAATGTGCTCATCAATGTACTCTCTTAAACCCATATTGAATGTAAAAAACTGAAATGTTGATATTTGTGAATACTTTATTAAACAAGAAAAACTGAAATAGGACATAGTCATTAGTATTTGGACACTTTACTTAGTATTGAGTAGAAGACCCTTTTGGAGCTAGTACAGTCATGAGTCTTTTTGGGAATGATGCAACAAGTTTTTCACACCTGGATTTGGGGATCCACTGCCATTATTTCTTGCAGATCCTCTCCAGTTCCCTTAGGTTGGATGGTGAAGGTTGGTGGAAGCCATTTTAAAGTCTCTCCAGAGATGCACAATTGGGTTTAAATCCGGGCTCTGGCTGGGTCATTCAAGAATGGTCACAGAGTTGTTATTTTAGTTGAATTAGGCCCCTTTCACACTTGCGTTTTTCACTCGCTTTTCTGCGTGTGCTTTTGACGCGCAGAACTTGCATTGCACTCTGACCCATTGTAATCAATGGGTCTTTTCAGACTTGCATTTTTTTCACGCACACACGCGCGCGTTTAAATCTCGACATGCTCTACTTTTGCAAGTCACGAGCGTGAAAAACGCACCATACAAGTCTATGGAGATGCATCAAAAAATGCATTGCACTCTGAGACACTTGCAAGTGCAATGTAAGTGCAATGCTTTTTTCACGCATCAATTGCCATAGAAAAGATAGAGCTCAGTCCTGAGTCCATTTCAAGTGCATTTTCTGCGCGTGAAAAACGCATTGAAATTGCATTGAAAACGCGCATGAAAAACTGAGACACTGAACAAACTCTGACTGAAAACTGA
Organism: Engystomops pustulosus; assembly: GCA_019512145.1. NCBI lineage: Eukaryota > Metazoa > Chordata > Amphibia > Anura > Leptodactylidae > Engystomops > Engystomops pustulosus. Next base: position 208,707,799 of record CM033641.1, on the reverse strand, counting down.
TTGCACTCTGATGCAAAATGTGCATTTTTCACTGATCGCACCTTAATAAAACTCTGACGTGATCTGCAACGCAAGTGTGGAAGGGGCCTTAGGGTCATTGTCCTGTTGGAAGGTGAACCTTCAGCCTACTCTGAGGTCCAGAGCACTCAGGAATAGGTTTTCATTTAGGATATCTTTGTACTTGACCTCATTCATCATTTCATAAATTGCAACCAGTTGTCCTCTACCTACAGCTGAAAATCTCCACCATAGCATGATACTGCCACCACCATGTTTCACTGTTGGGATTGTATTTGGCAAGTGATAAGCAGTACCTGTTTTTCTCCACATATACCACCAAGAATAAACACCAAAAAGTTCAATCTTCATCTCATACCAAAGAATTTTATTTCTCATAGTCTGAGACTTATTCATGTGTTTCTTTTTGCAAACTGTATGTCGGCTTTCATATGTCTTGCACTGAGTAGAGGATTCCATCGGCATCTTCGGCAATAAAGCCCCGACTGGTGGAGGGCTACAGTGACAGTTGACTTTCTCCCATATGCCTACTGTATTTCTAGAGCAAAGCCATAGTGATTTTGGGGTTCTTCTTTATCTCTCTCACCAAAAAAACTCCCACAATTGCTTAGTGAGGCTGGACGAGATTGAGGAAGAGTTGTGTTCATCCAAAACTTCTTTCATTTAAGGATTATCGAGGCCACTGTGCTCTTAGGAACCTTGACTGTAGCAGAAATTATTGTTACCTCGGTCAGATTTGTGCTTTGCCACAATTCTGTCTCTGAGCTTCTAGGGCAATTACGTAGACTTCATGATTCTCATGTGCAATGTGAGGCCTTCTATAGACAATTAAGGTCAATAAGTTAAATTAGACACAGATTGGTTCCAATGAAAGAGTAGAACCATCTCAAACATGTCAGAAGGAAATGGACAGTATGTGAGTTAAATATGGTTGCCACAGCAAAGAATCTAAATACTTATGACCATATGATATTTCAGTAGTTCTTGCTTAATACATTAACAAAAATATCTACATTTCTGTTTTTTATTGAATATGGGGTGCATAGTGTATGTTAATGAGGAAAAAATAACTTTTTCTTAACTTGACTTACTAATTTGCTGCAATGAAGCAAAGAGTGAAAAATTTAAAGGGATCTGATTACATTATCAATTACATTGCAGATATTGCCTGAGCTTCCAAGTGATGATCTTTACCACACTCAACCTCTGTTGAAAGTACAGAACCACCCCCCTCCCCCTTGAGAACAGCAAAGCCGTCTCAGAAAAAAAGTAAAAAAAAGTCATGGAGCAGTCACTCATGCTGTATAATGTCTCTTGTAGCCGAGATTCCAAATTTGCTGGTTTCAAAATGTAAACTGTCTAATTTTTTTGCGTCTTACTTTTTATATATTTGTTCAATGTTTAACTTTGTGTTAAGGTAGGTGGGTCTAGTATGACAAGCCTTTGGCTCTGCAAGTTCTTCATTACCAAATGATTAAAACAAACAATTAAAAGTTGTCACTTAGCATAAAATTGTCATTGCTGTCAAATTTTATGTATTTATAATAATTGAAAACTTAAGACTGCAAGTTAGATTCATACTTTACATAAATTTCTAATTTCATAGTAATAGTCATAATTTTTCATGCTGATTGGATCATTGCTATTCAAAATTAGGGTCTTTTGGCAGGATAACAGCCTGAAAAATAAGGCATATACATTTTCTATTTAAGAAAATTCCAAATAACACTTACTGAGCCATGCATATGGCTAACAATACTCTAATAATTTCAATGACAGTGAGAGGACATGTAAAGTGCTTGTACAGTATCCTTTAATAGAAACATACTGTATAATTGTTCCCCCTGATACACTAGAACTTTCTATTAAAGCAACAACTAGTTGGCTTAACATACTGGAAGCAGAGTTCTGTTCTGCGTTTATAATAATGTTCTCCTTTCTCCTCTCATACTCCTCTCATACTCTCCTCTCATGAAGTCCCTGAGGTCTTGCAGGGGAGCATGGGAAAATGCCTGGACAGGTGAAACTTCCAGGGGAGGACTTCTTCTAGTGCGTGTTTCTTCTAGTGGTTCCGCTGTGGTGAACGGTGGTAACAATAGGAGGAACGAAAACTGCATCCACGTGGGTCTGAACAGTGGGCTATTCTTATCTGGAGAATCTGTGAATTTGTGCTGTGAGCAGAACGGAGGAAAAACGAGAACAATTATTGTGAACGTTTGGAGTGAAAAGCTCTGTGAACATCTGGAGATCTGGTCAGATAAGAAATCTATATATTTTTATTTCTATCTCTTTATACTTTACATTTCTGTATGGGTTTATTGCCTAATTTATTTGCAAGACCTCTAAAAATATCTTTAGGGACAAGATATTGATTCTTTGCAAAGACACGCAGAACTATTTAAAACAAATTGTAAGCAGAAGATGAATATTTAGCAATGTCTTTTATGAGTTTTGAAATTCTTGGAAAAAAAACATATTTCAGTTATCAGGGCCCACCATTAAAAAAAGCTAAATGCATTTTAGACAAGTGATGGATAGTGATGGTAATGTGTTTCAGCTAATGTAAGTGCTTCAATATTATCAGTAGACACATAAGTTCAAATTTTAAAGCTCCATTATTTTAAGATGCAAAAATCTGTGAATATGTCATTATTATTAAAATAGTATAGTCATGCAGTTTGGAAGTAATTGGAAGAAGACCCCGCGGGCTACAAATCATGCAAAGAAGAAAATGGATGTGGCAATCAGCACCGGTATGAAAGGCATAGCCAAATATCATTCAGTAAAGTATTCGTGCTTCAATTTCGTTTTTGTATTTTTAAAACATAACATCAATCCCCTGAAAACAAATATTTATCCATCATGAAAAGAGGATATAAAAACATATTTAAAAGTACTTGGAGCAATTCATAATATAGCAAAGCAGAATAAAAATGCAATTTAATAAACATTAAGAATCTCAAAAGTAATGCCTGACTGTGTAATTACAATTTCTTACAATATGAATGAAGGCAAGAAATTACTATTGAAATTTCAAAGGATAGTTTAGCGTTGGATTTTAAATCTATATTATTGACAATTTTTAAAGAAGAAGTCTTCAAAAGTAGGAAATGTTTGTGTGAAGAGCTATTTTGTCATATAAATGAGCAAGTACAGAGAAGCAGAAACTGATTACAGTTTTGTATGATTGACTAATACAGAAGTGTCCACCTAATGTTTCCCCATCTGATTATAATCAACATCAGATAACAAGTGCATGAACACAAAATAATCCTTAAAGGGGTTATCAGAGTCTAGGAATAATTTAGGGCCAGGCTGAGACGGGCTATTTAATAATAATAAACGTGTTCTTACCTCCTTAGGTGCTGCTGATGTCCCGCGCCGTGGTCAGTCTGTTCTGTGCGCCGGTTTGTTTGCAAGGGTGCATAGGGATCTTCCGGTCGGCTGGAAGCTCCCATCCAACACCATCTTCCAGTGCTTACAATGCTGAGAGATAGGGACAGATGGGAGGAGCCGGTCACCTTGCTGGCCGGAAGCTCCCTGTGTGCGGCTTCTGTGCCCCTGTAAACAAACAGGGGCACGGATCAGACGGATTGTGGTGCGGGACATCAGCAGCACCAGACGAGGTAAGTACATGTTTATTATTTTTAAATAGCCCGCCCCAGTCTAGCCCTAAGTAACTTCTTAAACCTGGATAACCCCTTTAACCCAGTGCAGATATTGAACATTATGTTCTTCTTTTGCATGTAAACAATTGGTAGGGAACCCAATAGCATCAGTATTTACATCAGAGGAGTCTTGGGAACATGCAGGGAAAATTATATCTATTCATCTGTCTATTTATACTGAGGCCCACATTTACTAAAGGATGTGGGCCAGTTTTCTGTCTGACTTTGCATGTCCAGATTGCTTGCACAGGTATTTAAGAAGTGCCCGTGCCACATATGTTTTTCATGCATTGCACATTTTGTCATTAAAATGGGTTTTCTGGTGCACAGTGGACCATGTGACACATTTAACATGCAAAGTCCGACAGATGTGTGTCACATCTCCTATGTTGAAGGTGCCCAAAAATAATTGGTGCACCAGATTCATGAAGAACAAGTGCCAGAAATCATGAATCTGGTGCCCACCGCACACTACACAGGCAAACTGCACAAACAGATTGCACTTTAATGTGCCTGTGAGTCTGTTTATATTGATCATTAGTGACAAATATGTAACGGGCCATTACTGTTATATCAGTGATCTCCATATGAGGACAGCACAAAGCATGTGTTTCCTAAAAATGCAAAAGACCATCAAGAAATACCCCCTCTCTGAATCCACAGACACCTTTTATTTTTTTTACAGTATGTATAGCATAAAAATGGACAACAGATGCTAAGGCATAAACTTGTCACTGACATGTGCCATACATTTTTAGCCTTAGTCATAAACATTCAGCTGACCCTTGCTGTTAAAAGTCAATATACTGGGCTCTGGAAGAATCAAGGGAGAGTGGAGCAATGGATTGAGAAATTGTAGGAGATGGCAAGTTCTGTGGAGGAAGCATGATTATATTTACAGGTGGTCCTCTACTCAGGAACGCCCAACTTACAGATGACCCCTAGTTACAAAAGCACCTCTGGATGTTGGTAATTCAATGTAATTTAGCACTAGGCTATAATAATCAGCTGTAGGATTTATGAAAGGTGTGTGCAGTTAAGCTTTATTGTTAATTCTGGTTCTTATGACAACTTAACATTTTTAATATCCAATTGTCACAGAGACCAAAAAAAATTGTCTGGGGTTACAATGATAAACTATACAGTTCTGACTTAGATACAAATTTAACTTAAGAACAAACCTAAGACACCTATCTTGTACGTAACCCAGGGACTGCCTGTAGTTGTTTTGTTGAGTTTGTATTAGGATCGATGGTGGTCTCATTGCTGAGCTATTTGCAAGTATCCGACAGCAGTGTCCCCCAACCTTTTTGTATCTGGGAACCAGCTGTACCCTTGAGTAGCCTTGAGTATAAGCCTAAGGTGGGAAAAGCAGCCGCTACACCTTAATAAAATGTCCGCAGCAGTCTCCCCGCCGTTAATGCAATGTCCCCAGCAGTGCTCCCCTTAATTCAATGTACCCAGCAGTGCTCCCCCAATGCAATGTAGCTAGCAGTCTTCCCCTTTATTGAGAAATTAGCAGAGCAACAGTGCTGGGCATAGCCGTAGAGGTAAACTACCCGGCTCACAGTATTACATTTTTTATGCATCCCTGCCGGTAGAATTATTTCAGTTTGGATAGGAGTCATCAAGAACCAGGTGGGCATACAATTCTCTTCTTAAACAGACTGGGGGCTTTATTGGGTGGTCTTAAAGTGGAGTTGAAAGAAGTGGGCCAAGACATCCTATATTGACATGTAGGCAAGTGACGTTGTGAAAGGAGATAGCAGCAATTCTAGATGACACATAGAATAAAACATATTATATACTGTATTCGTGGATTATTGAAAAATTAGCTAATAGCAATTTTTCAGTTGGCAATTTTACCTAAATATATACAGAGAAAATGTAAGGAATCATTTTGTTTTAACAGTTTCTGTAATTACAAAGAACAGTTTTTAAACTAACCCCGGGTGGAATAGCAAGAAAACATCAAACTTTTATCATCCCAGTTAGCGCTATAATAAGATTAGGTGATGTTCTGTATTCCCTATGGCCATAATTAGCACAAGGCAATAGGATATACAGTACTTTATACAATTAACTTTTGCAGTATAATAGGTTAGTAGGCTGCTATTCAAGGAATATTGCTAACTTTTTTCCAAATTAAGGCTTATTTCCTGCTACTTTAAAGAAGAAGCTCATTTCCCTTTACCTTGTATCTTGCTGTTTCTAACAAAATACCCCCTGCAGCATTCATGAGCTAATCTAGATGCTTTTTTCCAGTACTTTTATAATAACAATAATTTACTTAGGTATTACTTAGCATACTTAAAATAGTAATAAAAGTATACTTCCAATTACATAGATAAACAATTATAGGGAAGTTGTCATCATGAATTGTACACTGTGTTCCCGTACTTTTGGTCTAGGTTGCTTATAACTATGTGCTAGAAAATGTAACATCCTGCTCCTTTCTATAAATTCTAACATCCAGCAGGGGATATGGCAATGTAGAATAAGATTATCTCCCTCTGGACAGCTCCCCTACTGTCTAGGAAACAGAGCAGGACACTGACTTTAAGGGCATTTTCAAGAGCAGCCTTCAGCAATGAATGTGTCCAGTCTGTAGCGCTATGTCCAACAATAAACTGCTATGGAATGTAAAAAACAATGATTTCAGACACCTGCTAATTGGATTTAATTGGATATATATAATATACATACCATTATATAGATAGAAATAAATAATTAATATATAGAGTTATATTCCGTACAATACGTTCAACATTGCAAAATGTTTTTATTACCAAAAATTCCATTCACATTTACTCCATCAACCATCATTTCTCTGTAGCTTGTTAATACATCCAGACACTAATTATCTCTATACAAGCCTGGAAATATGAAACCTAATTTAAAGTTAATGATTTTTTGGGAAACATCTAAAAATCAAGCAGATTTTTGAAAGAACTAATTTACATTGCAGTTGCTTTCTTTCCAAGTGAAATTGAAATGAAATGATCTGGAAGCCCTTAGGATTCCCAATTTATATTGATATGTCTGATGTGACCTCTTAACTAAGAGGTTGCTGTATTCTTTTCTATTTTTGAATACTTTCACAAACTATAACAATACTTACCCTAATGAGTAATAGAAATAGAAAGATGAAAGCTAAATGCTGATTTTGTACATTTACCTTACAGTGAATTTAATCATGTTTACTGTATAATCTTTCCATCATAGTGTAAAGGTACTGATTAAAATACCTAATAACAGTCAGGCAAATAAAATGTTTTTATTGTTTTTTTATTCATTATTAATCTGTTAAAAAAATGATTGAATGAAAAGATGTTAACTAATATACTCTGAGCAAATATGAGTACATAAGTATGGACACTAATAAAATATATATTTAAGGACTACATCTTGTTATAACCTGACCAAAAATAGCTAAAAAAATAGGGGAAAAAATTTCTAATACTTTTTCAAAATGTAAGCTTAAAAATTCCTTAATAAAGTTGAAATTACAAGAGCTACAGAACTTTAGTTAGCCAACAAAACAACCAATCTCCCAGTATAGTAGCTTTTCCAGGTATGGTCTACATGTTACTATAGGGTAAGAAAAAATAAAATTTTGTACCATTTTAGCCAGTTGAAGAAATTCCTGTTGCTTTTGATAGGTAAAATAATGTCACCTTCTTGACCCTATGATACCTTTTAATGGCTAACTCAAGTATTAGATGTTATAAGCAAGCTTTCAGGACATCTTAGGTCCATTCATCAGGCATGGTATAACAGGCTTTCTGTAGTGACACAGGTTTTATACACAACGAACAGAGAAGTACAATTTTTTTGGCTTCACTTCTCTGTTCATTGTGTATAAAATGTGTCACTTCAAAAAGCCTGTTATACCATGCCTGATGAAGGGACCTAAGCTTCATCATGGTTAAATAATACATGAATAAGCTTATGAATAAGTATTATTTCACAATATGGTTATGACTGAATGTTTTTATGATCTATTAATTCCCTATCAATTCTCCCCGTCCCTTCTCTAATGGTGACATGTAGGGATATTTAAAGGGGTATTCCAGGAATCAGCATAATTCATATACAAGTGGGCACTCAAAATATAAGCTAATGTGTAATTAGTTGTTATTTAAAATTTTGCTCCCCTTAGCAGAAAATGCTGGTGACATAGACTGTAATGAAGAATTAAAATGCTACTGGCCCTTTAATCAGTCCGTTAATTTCCTCCGCGCGGTCCGTTGCAGGACAGAAGATGGCTGCTGGTCACATGTCCACATCACATGTGCTGCACCTGCCTGGGCAGGGTCATGTGATCACCACTACGTTTGGCTGTTGTCGGTTGGTTGCAGTGCATCCAGTATGGTCAGTGTTGTGGTGATGGCAGTTGCACATCATTACTATGGTAACAGAGCAATAAAACCTGTTACATCATCACTGGGAGCAGAGCACAAGTGGTAGGAGGAGTTACTGAGAACTAAAGGATCATGGAACTTGCAGTTTCCAGTGGCGGCCATCTTAGTGATAACTCCACCTACTTTAGAGAGGCCATAAATTTTGTAAATCATAAAATCAAATTATTTAAGCTCCGTTTTGTAACTAATGACATTGAGTATTGTTGTATTCATTTATTTATATCATCATGGGTTTTTGTGTCAGACGTTCCGGAATACCCCTTTAATCCTGAATGTTAAGAAGTTTTATATTCCGTTGCATTATCTGTATATTTTGAAGGGCCGAAACACATTATGGATGGATTCCTAGATAGGCCAGCTTGGAAGACTTTATATTATACTTTTCTCTTTTTGTATTATATTTGTGACTTTTTTGGGGATATTTGCATATATGTATATGTATACTGTCACAAAAATTTGTGACTTTTCCACTCGTTTAGATTAGCAATAATTTCAAGTGTTGCATTTGATATAACTTTAAATTCCAGATGTGGAAGGATCGATATTCACAATTTAGTCACAAAAGTATCCTTCAGAAGTCAGAGAATTGTTAAAAAAGTAGAAACTTCTTTTATTATAACATAATAAACATCATGTACATCCATAAAAAGAGTCGCTTCAAAAGCGTAGGTCCGCCTACTCATTTTCCAAAATAGGGATGTCCCTAATTTTTAATGTTCTAATAAAGGAAATTTATACTTTAGAAAATTTGCTGGAGGATACTTTTTTGCATACTTATCTTATATGGATATATGGACCGTTAGCAATGCGGTGAACTTTTATTGTTTCCTGTGCGGTCCCTCCCTCTTCTTCCCTCCGTACACCATAAAATTGCAATGCAAAAGCAACACGTATGAAACTTTTGATATGGTGAGATTCCTATATAATAAAGATAAATGTCCCCCTTTGTTTTCTGGGAGCATTGTTCCAGTTTTTATTTTTTATTTTATTGTTATATTTCCATGTCATGTAACTTTCACACTCTAAGATCTAGTGCACATGTTGTGTTTCTTTAATGGCTTAGCTGCTGAGCAATCTAATCTCATGATGATTTGACCTGACATGATTTCTGTACTGCATCTGAAGCTACGATGGACATTTTCAGTCTTTATTGAGCGTCATTATATTATGTGTCAATTGTAGTAAAGAAATAATAATGTACCTCATTTTCATGCAGTTTCTTTTAAATATGGGTTGGTTCTTCAATCTGCTGTAAACTGTCAAACATATAGACAGCTCCAGAAAACTGAACACTAAGTTGTGCCAATGAATGAATGATGAATAGTTAATTAGCATACCTAATTTGGTAGATAGCCATGTTCCGTGGAGCAATTTTGGAATCATTATTCATTAAATATAGGGCTTTGAGAAATAATCTCCCCTATAACCTATTTCATTTCTACAGTAAGGGAATAATTGGCAGCTAATGTAGTCAGCAACATTTAGGAATAGGCATTTACCATAAAATAAAAGACTGGATTGGAATATCTGAAATGTGTTAATTAATTTTGGCAAACATATTAAGCACATGCTATCACAGACTGGTGCAATCCAAATTAATTTAAAATGAATTCTTTATTTCTTCTTTAGTAGTATAAAATCAAGTAAACTACAGACGGTCCCCAGGTTACATACAAGATAGGGTCTGTAGGTTTGTTCTTAAGTTGAATTTGTATGTAAGTTGGAACTGTATATTTTATCATTGTAATCCCAGCCAGAACTTTTTTGGTCTCTGTGACAATTGGATTTTAAAAATGTTGGGTTGTCAGAATCAATATTAACAATAAATCTTCATTACAGACACATTTGATAACTGTTATAGCTGTTCATTGTAGCCTAAGGCTAAAGTACAATAAATTACCAATATCCAGAGGTCCGTTTGTAACTAGGGGTCATATGTTCTTAAGTAGGGGACCGCCTGTATAGTCCAAGTCTACGCAAGACAGGACCTGGTGTAGAATTGTCTATCCATGTGGCCACAATTGGGATCACTGTCTATCTCATATATATCCAAATATGCTACATACTGTACAGTGGATGACAAGGACTAAAATTTCTTTGGATATCTGTCCTATCACTTCCAAAATGTCTTAAAGAGAACCTGTCATGCAAATAAACCTAACCAAAATAAATACATTATTAACGCCTTCGGGACTCAGCCCCTTTTGGCCTTAAGGCTTATAGTGACACAGGGCCTTTTTCAAATCTGCCCTGTGTCACTCACTATAAGTGCTTATAGCTTTGGAATGATATAATATATCCAGGGGATTTTGAGATTGTTTTCTCGTGACACATTGTACTTCAAATTAGTTTAAAAGGGAATGATATCTTTTGTGTTTAGTTATGAAAAAAAAAACGAAATTTGGGAAAAATTCGGAAAGATTCTTTATTTTCAAAGTTCTAAATTCTCTACTTTTGAAGCAGATAGTCATAGCACCCAAATAAATTCATAATTTACATTTCCCAAATGTCTGCTTTATGTTGGCATGGTTTTTAAGATTCCACAAATTTTACTAGAATGTTATGAGGCTAAGAATTTTGGTACCATTTTTCATATTTTTGGGAAAATCACCAAAACTAATATTTTGATGGACCTGCTAAACTTTTAATTGACTGTGAGAGGCCTAAATAATAGCTAGAATTGTTAATGATCCCATTATGGAAACTACACACCTCAACGTATGAAAAAACACATTTTAAAAAGTTTGTTAACCCTTTAGGTGTTTTATAGGGGTTAAAACAAAATGGAGGTGTGATCTACAAATTGTAATATTTTTTGACAATACATTCATTTTGGGTGGAAAATTAAACATTTGTAATTATCATTTGGATTAAATGAAAAAAGGCTCCACAAAGTTTGATACCCGATTTCTCCCGAGTTCACCAATACCCTATATGTGGGGGTAACCTGCTGTATGGGCACATGGACGGGCATAGAAGGGAAGAATTTGCTATGTCACATTGTACAGGCTATAAATGTTTTTGTTTTTTTATTGTGGAGCTTACTTTTTTGCCACATGAGATGCACTTTTCTGGTACATAATTTTGGGGCATCTATTAGTAAGATTTTATTATCTCTTTATTGGTGGAGGAAATGAAAATCATCAATTTTTAGGAACATATTTTTGTGGTGGTTTTATTTTGGCCGTTTACCATACCGTAAAAATAGTATATTATTTTTATTCTATGGGTCTCCACACTTATAAAAAGACCTCATTTATATAGTTTTTAAAAACATTTTCCCATTTTTACTGAATAAAAAGTAATTTGGCAAAAATGTTAATTTTAGCATCATCGACTTTCATATGCATAACTTTTTTATTTTTCAGCTTACAAATCTGGTTAAGGGCTTATTTTTGCAAGAAGGATTGCTCTATTTAGTGTTCTTAATTTAAAGTGCATAACTTTTTTAAATCACTTTTTAGCGCATTTTTTAAAGGGTATTAATTAAAAATGATTTTTTTTTTCTGAGCGTTTTTGAGGTTGTTTTTTACGGGGTTCATTTTGCAGGTCCAATAACAATTCTGTTTTATTATGCAGATTGTTCTGGATGTATTGATACCAAATATGTGGGGGTTTTGTGTATTTTATACAATTTTACTGAATAAAAACTAAATTGGAGAAAATTTGTTCATAGAAGAGTTGTTCATAGTAACATTTTGTAATGAGTTGTAACATTTTTTAAATCACTTTTAAGAGCATTTTTTTAAAGGTATTAATTAAAAATTATCTTTTTGCAGAACGCTTTTTGCATTTTTCCCCCACCGTTTACCGTGCAGTTCCAGTAACAATTCTGTTTTATTATACAGATTGTTACGGACGCGGCAATACCAAATATGTGGGAATTTTTTTGTGTTTTTTTGGTTTTTATTAGAGATGAGCGAGTATACTCGTCCGAGCTTGATGCTCGATCGAGTATTAAGGTACTCGAAACGGCTTGTTGCTCGGACGAGTATTTCCCCTGCTCGAGATCGAGCATTTAATTAAACAAACACAGTGAAGAACAATGAAGAATAGAATAAAAACAGTGAACACAGGATCATTTAAGTGAAAAAAACAGTGAAGAACACAGTGAAGAATAGAGTACAGATGTTCGGCACATCTGCTTACTTGTCGGAAGATACACGCGGAACGGCAGCAGGGAGACATTGCGCACCAGGGAGACATCGGGCGCAGCAGAGACACATCGGGCGCAGCAGGGAGACATCGGGCGTAGCAGGAAGACATCGCGCGCAGCAGGGAGACATCGCGCGCAGCAGGGAGACATCGCGCGCAGCAGGGAGACATAGCGCGCAGCAGGAAGACATCGCGCGCAGCAGGGAGACATCGGGGAGACTTCAGTGGAAGAAGAGGAGCGGATCCCGGGACAGCGTATCTCCCGACAAGTAAGCAGATGTGCCGAACATCTGCAATCTATTCTTCACTGTGTTTTTCACTTAAATGATCCTATGTTCACTGTTTTTATTCTATTCTTCACTGTTCTTCACATCTGCTAACTTGTCGGGAGATAATATACGCGTGGAACAGTGAAGAATAGATTGCAGATGTTTGCATACATCTGCTAACTTATCAGAAGACATTATTTTTCAATTAAATAACACATTTTATTCCCGAACCATGGTCCCTTTGAAAAATGCTCGAGGCTCCCATTGACTTCAATGGGGCTCGTTATTCGAGACGAGCACTCGAGCATCTGGAAAAGTTCGTCTCGAATAACGAGCACCCGAGCATTTTAGTGCTCGCTCATCTCTAGTTTTTATACATTATTAAGTGTTTTTATGGGAAAGTGACATTTTAGGGGCTTATATTTTTATGTATTTATTATTTATTTATTCTAATGTGTTAACTTTAGTGTTTTTAACTTTTGTTTACGTATACATACGTTCTGATCACAGGTACAACTCGAATACACTGCTCTACAATACTTTCTCATTGTAGAGCAATGTAAACTGCCTGAGCATGCAGACACATGTGCAGACAGTTTACAGTCATACCCAGAAGGGGTCTGGCTGCCAAGGAGATCGGGCAGCCCCGGAGCATTGGACAGACTTTGGGGCTGCCCAGAAGAGGATCGGATCCCCCGGTAAGCGGCACGGGGGATCCGATCCATTGTTCTGCCCTTCAATGAGGGCATAAGGTGGAAAGCATTGTTGACCACATTATGATCATTATAATGTTTAATTTTTGGTTAGTACGCCGCCTAGTGGCTGTCAGCTGTTATTGTTATTAGTTGTAAACCATGTAATTGTCTAATGCTTATGTCATTGTCATGTGACCTATGACTTAATGCAATCTTATTGGTAGTAGGTGAAATGCATTGTGGGAGCTTCCACCATTTTGAGACTGTACTTTGGGGAGATCAGACACTCTCCATCTTAGTCATTCTACCCGCCATATATTTTCTCCTTTTCATTCCTTGTGAACAGCATAGCTGGTAAGAGGTGTAAAATAATGTTATAGTCTATGAACTCAGTTACTGTTAATGAACTATAATGCTTTGTAAGTAGAATGGCTAGCATACATTATGTTATATACATGTAAATGTATTCCTACTGTTCTTGCAGGATTATAGATCTGTACTTTATTCTGATTACCTATATGTGCTTGTTTCAGTTTTACCATTAAACAGACATCTGAATATCCAAATCCTCACTGTTCAGTTGTCAACCTGTTGGAGCAATAAAGTTTGACTACATAACCACAACAGTCTGGCTTATTGGAAGACAGGAAGGTTTATGCTGTATGTCAGAGTATACACAGCTGTGACGTATATGAAGACAGAACAATCCATAGCAGGAACACCCTTAAGGGGTTAACACCCCCGAATGGAGCAAAAAAAAAAACCGCTACTGTTCATAGTAGCTTATTGGACAGTATGAGATAAGATAAGTATAACACACACATCCAACCCCAGTCCCAGCTCCTGCTCTTTGACAGAACACAGATTATAATGGTCAGATACCGGGACTGATATCACCACAACCGTGGGAGCAGCCCCTACTGAATGGTATGCCACATGTATCACCACATGTGTAAGGAGGTGAAAGGTCCTCTTAAATAAGTGTTTGCTTGCTGTTCACATTATGCCTAGAAAAGGTGATTTGTTCACCAAAACGTTGCACGATGGAATAAAGACACCCTGTTTTTTCACACATTGGGGTGCTGTTACCTTCTTTAGACTATATTGGATACCCAAGCCAAGTGTTTAAGGACTTGCACCCTACTTTAGCTGTGCTGCTTTGGACTTTCCTTCCATGGCTAGATAGATGTCCATGTTTTGGAGACTAAAGAGAATAATACCTCTAGGAGCTGCTCACTTTAGTAAGCCCACTTTAGTAAACCCTAGCTTACTAAATCACTTGCTTTATCAGAACATACCGATAAAGCTAGCAAAAACTGTACTATAAGGCCCTCCGAATGCCGGACCAAGTTTAAAGAGGTCCGGTGTATACATGAGGGGGTGGTCTGAGGCTCTCCCCTCTCCTTAGCTTCGCTCCAGGACCTCCTCTCCCACACCATATGCCGGCAGTGACTGCCGGGCTTCAAGCTGCAGTCGGCACCTCCTTGGACAGCCCCCTCATGAATATACTGGACTGCTGTAAGCTTGGTCTGGAATTCTGAGGGTTATGTAGTGCAATGTTTGCTAACTTAATTGGTAAGTTCTGATAAAGCAAGTGATTTAACACTGCTATTACTGGGGCAGAGCTAGGGAGCTGCTTATTTCAGTAAGCAGCTCCAAGAGGAATTATTCCTTTTTTAATCAGAAGTCCAGTGTTCAAACTGGGGTTCAGCTCATTCCACCACCATTTAAAACCTGCAATTGGTGCTGGCACCAATTATGTTTGTTAACTTGTTAAACGCCACCAGAAAATCCCTCAGGAAAATGTGGCGCATGCACACTGTTGGCCATTTAAATTCTACCTGCAGCTTTGCCAACAGCATTTAAACAGTTAACACCCGCAATGGATGCCAGCATCAGATTGGCCAGAACCTCAATGAGTCCACTCATCACTAGTGATGGTTATATTTGATTATCACAAACAGAACTTGAAATATTTAATATTTAATGCATAAGCTATAGGGCCTACAATGCATTCATTATAACATTTGGTGTCTTCCTGTATGACCCCTTCCTCAAGTAATCAAAGATTGCATGAAACTGGAGTGGGAAAGATCACTGCTTTGGAAGAAATACCTCAGCTCAATAACTTATTTAATTCCTTGTTTTATTTCAAAGTTGGACTACAATAACAAATGAAGGATACAAATATTAAAACTTTAAATAATTCAAGAATGTAATCAGATATAATTTTTTCAAGGTTGTATATAATTGTTTTATTCCTGTGGGGCTGGATTGGCAACAGAATGCTATAAATGTTCGACAAAGATATCCAGTGCTTAGTTATAAATCATATGTCATGCTTTACATATATTAATGGAAAAATGCACTAGCATGAATTTTCTAGGGGCATAAGTTCCAATCCATTTTAATGAATAATCAGTGTTCATCAGGTTAGAAGGTAAGAAGGTCTAAAGCCGTTTGACTGGATTAATATCATATACATAAGCACAAATAAATATTGCGATAATGTGTGAAAACTGAAATGCATAAATCATTTCCATTGTTCAATAAGAGATCATACAACCATATTACCTTTTACTGTTTATGAATAGTTTGTCTCTTTTTCATTATTATTGTATTGATTTTAATACTGAAAATATATTTGAATTGTATTTACTGACACATAAAATTTTTATTTCTATCATGGATATTTTATTCTTGAAATAACTGCTCACTTGGAACTTTTGTATTGTAGTACATAAGTCAACAATCATAAAGACAAGTTTTGATTGTGACACAATAGCAACTTTACTAAACATGTGGTTAATGGTTAATTACAAAACTATTGTAGAATCCAGATTTTTTATTTTGTGAAAAAACGAAAAACTATAAAGCCGTAAGCAACTCAAAGGGAACTTGTCATGAGCTTTCATCATTAAACCTAATGATAGGTATGAAGTCTTCATATGATACCACTTTATTAGATATAAGAGAATTCCTGCAGGAGAGAGAATGAGTGTGATATTTGCTGTGGTTGTGTGTTACATGCTGAAGAGCAATCAACTCCCTATTTCCCCATTCCACAGGAATTCTAGTCAAACACAGCCAACGTCTGCCCCCTCAGGAATTCTCTTCCGCTAATCATACAGTGACTTGGATGAAGAGGAAACATGCCCCGTACCTGGCAAGGCGTCAGCAACTTTTATCTTGAACTGAGCTTTGGACTTTTATACAATAATTAGATTTAATGGTGAAAACCTGATGGGAGATTTCCTACAGCTTGTTACACTTTTTCAGGACAAATAGATCTAGTTAAAAGTTAACAAATGCTAAATGATTTTTTTCTATTTGGGATTAGATTTCCATACTCTTATGAACTCTTTTTTTAATTTCCAAGCTAAATCAAAATGACCATAAGAAATTCATTTCAGCATTTTGTAATGGCTGTTTTGATATATATTATTTATATTTTTAGATAAACAGGCGACTACGACAATATATTTCATAGTGAGCAATTTTTTTACTACTTTGTTGGAAAATAGCTATGTAAGGATAAAAGGAGAAGGTAGAATCATAAGACTTTCTGTAGACTCTGGACCAACACCACCTTACTTCTAAAGTCAATGGGTGGTCTGGAGCGAGTTAAAGCCTTTACAATGACAATGGTGGAATTTGTTTTGACTTGTTTTCTTTAATTATTTGGCCTTATTAACAAAAAACAAAAAAAATGATATTTCTCTTTATTGCTTTAAAGGGGTATTCTCATCTGTGCACTCACATTCAGTTTAATTAATCTGCCATGTATAAACATTTCTTCAATTACATGTTATTAAAAAATGTTCCTGTGTCAAGATAATTTCTCATAAATCTAGTCATGTTGTCCCTTAGAAACGATATAGCTTCCTTGGATACGGCCACCTCTGCTGGAGAGATTGCACGAAGAACAATTTTTTTTAATTAAAATCCAATTGAAGAAATGTTTACATATGAGAAATGAAGTTAAATGTAAATGCCCTGATGGGAATACCCCTTTAACAGTTTGTGGCCAACACTGTAAGTACTACTAAATATTGTCTAAATTGTCTTGTACCATATTTATTAAAACTTTAAAAAAATTGTATATCCTTTTCCCAGTAGTATGAAAAAAGGTTTATGACCTTTAGGCAAAAAAAGTCCTTGTCACAAAAAAATAAATCTGTTTGCCAAATAATTAAGACTATTGTATTGGCCAAATAGAGTCAAGGACAGTGAAAACTAAAACTGAGCCCCCCAAACTGTCCCTGCCTACTAACTGTGTCTACCCTGTCTCGGTGTCGTTAAATAACAAAAGAAATATGAGACAAGATAAGAGCCAGGTCATGGTGCAGATACAAGTCTTTGTGTGTTTAGATTTTAAATAAAGTGGTGTAATAAAGTATTGTAGTTTTTCAGGGTTTATCTGCAGCAACCGCTGTATCCTGCAACATTAACATTAATAGGGTTAAGAGAAACCTTTGTGTGTCTATTAATACAAAGTATAGGATTCAATCAATTTCTTAATACCATACTATTTACTGAATTAGAGTAAAAAGAGTGACATCATCACCAGATCCCCAATAATTACTCTATTACATAATTATCTATTAAGATACTCATTACAATCACATACAAATCTTTAGATTTCCTTACCCATGTTAAAGATTAGAGATGAGCGAACACTAAAATGCTCGGGTACTCGTTATTCGAGACGAACTTTTCCCGATGCTCGAGTGCTCGTCTCGAATAACGAACCCCATTGAAGTCAATGGGAGACTCGAGCATTTTTCAAGGGGACCAAGGCTCTGCACAGGGAAGCTTGGCCAAACACCTGGGAACCTCAGAAAAGGATGGAACACCACGGAAATGGACAGGAAACAGCAGGCAGCATGCATGGATGCCTCTGAGGCTGCTTAAACGCACCATTATGCCAAAATTATGGGCAACAGCATGGCCATGACAGAGTGACAGAATGAAGCTAGATAGCATCTAAAACATGCAATAATTGACCCTGACACTATAGGGGACGGCATGCAGAGCAGCGGCAGCAGGCTAGAGAGTGTCATGGCGACATACCTAAATGGACTCAGGCTTCAACCAATGGGTGGCAGAGAGGAACCAAGGAGGTGAGCAAGAAGTGCTCAAATAATATCGGTACATGTAAAAGTTTGCCAGTATTTTTTGTGGATTACACAGCAGGGTGCGCAAAGTTAACATGGAAGCCATGAAAACAACCCAAATTCTGCCTGACACAGCTCGTTTGATAAGGACCATTTATGGAGGCAGTGAACTAGTAGTAGATTAAGGTGCTGCGGTTAAAACTTGTTAGTTGGATCTTGGCATGGAGCTGGCGCTCCGCTGCCAGGCGAGCTTTCGCCAATCCAAGCCCCTGTCTCTAGGCATACCCCCAAACAGCACTTTTGTATAGATCAAGTGTAGATCCGTTCTTATAAGTTTAGGATATGCCGGGTGAGGGGAATGTAAACAGATACGCAAGAAGCGCATGATGCCATGGAGCTGGCGCTCCGCTGCCAGGCGAGCTTTCGCCAATCCAGCCCCTGTCTCTCTCACTCCCCAAACAGCACTTTTGTATAGATCAAGTGTATGTAGCGTTCTTATAGTTTAGGATAGCCGGGTGAGGGGAATGTAAACAGATGCGCAAAGCGCATGATGCGCATGGAGCTGGGCGCTCCGCTGCCAGGCGAGCTTTCGCAAATCCAAGCCCCTGTCTCTAGGCTACTCCCCAACACACTTTTGTATAAGATCAAGTGTAGTAGCGTTCTTATAAGTTTAGGATATGCCGGTGAGGGGATGTAACAGATGCGCAAAAGCGCAGATGCGCATGGAGCTGGCGCTCCGCTGCCAGGCGAGCTTTCCAAATCCAAGCCCCTGTCTCTAGGCTACTCCCCAACACAACTTTGTATAAGATCAGTGTAGTAGCGTTCTTATAAGTTTAGTAATGGCGGGTGGGGAATGTAAACAGATCGCAGAGGCGCTGAATAATATCCTAAATGGTAAAAGTTTGCAAGTATATTTTGTGGATTACACAGCAGGGTGGCGACAAAGTTAACAACTTTGATGTGGAATCCATGAAAACAACCCAAATTCCTGCCTGACACACCTCGTTTGATAAAGGACGATGTATGGAGGCAGCTATATGGACGACTTTTGGAGGTAGCAATGGAGACAACGTGTGGAGGCTGCTATGGAGACAATTTAATTTGATAGTGCCTGTATGTGGCAGTCCCAACCATTTTTCAAACCAGAGGAGCGGTAGGTGGCCCTCCAGTAAAATGGGATAGATTGAGTGCCTGTATGTGGCAGTCCAAAAATTGTTCAAACCAGAGGAGCAGGTAGGTGGCCCTCCAGTAAAATGGAATAGATTGAGTGCCTGTATGTGGCAGTCCCAAAAATTGTTCAAACCAGAGGAGCAGTAGGTGGCCCTGCAGTAAAATGGAATAGATTGAGTGCCTGTATGTGGCAGTCCCAAAAATGTTTCAAACCAGAGAGCAGGTAGTGGCCCTCCAGTAAATGGGATAGATTGAGTGCCTGTATGTGGCAGTCCCAAAAAGTTTCAAACCAGGAGGAGCAGGTAGGGGTGCCCTCCAGTAAAATGGAATGATTGAGTGCCGTTATGTGGCAGTCCCAAAAATTGTTCAAACCAGAGGAGCAGGTAGGTGGCCCTGCAGTAAATGAAAGATTGAGTGCCTGTATGTGGCAGTCCCAAAAATGTTTCAAACCAGAGGAGCAGGTAGGTGGCCCTCCAGTAAAATGGAATAGATTGAGTGCCTGTATGTGGCAGTCCCAAAATTCTTCAAACCAGAGGAGCGTAGGTGGCCCTGCAGTAAAATGGAATAGATTGAGTGCCTGTATGTGGCAGTCCCAAAATGTCACAACCAGAGGAGCAGGTAGGTGGCCCTCCAGTAAAATGGAATAGATTGAGTGCCTGTATGTGGCAGTCCCAAAAATTCTTCAAACCAGAGGAGCAGGTAGGTGGCCCTCCAGTAATGAATAGATTGATGCCTGTATGTGCAGTCCCAAAAATTGTTCAACCCAGAGGACCGGGTAGTGGCCCTCCAGAAAAATGGAATAGATTGAGTCCTGTATGTGGCACTCACAAAAATTGTTTCAAACGAGGACCGGTAGGTGGCCCTCCAGAAAAATTAATGCATGAAGTATCCAAGAGCCAGTGGGCCCTGTCAAAAATAGCCATTT